>BSBM01001745.1:600000-765000 GCA_027924585.1 Larix kaempferi | reverse complement strand
TATCTTCTATCATCCATGTTCATCTCAAAAATCTATGCAATCCCAATTTCCTTCTAACTGTTATACTTCAATTCCTCTCTATCATGCATCAATAATAAATGGTATCAGATCTAATCAACAATTGCAGGAAAGAAATCTCATTCGTATTCTAGAACAATCACTTGTCTGATCTAATCACTCTGGAAATCATAAAGCATAAACTGAACATTAATCTAGAAATCCAATTGCAAAAGATTGAGTCAACTATTCTAAGAAATTGAATTGCAGAATGGAAATCAATGATCATAACAGAAAAGATAAATTGCTAGGACTCATGGGATCACAACTTTAACTGTAAGATGAACACAGCTGTGTATAATTGCAAATGAAACACATAAAGCAACCCTTACTCAGTCGACTGTTATTCTACACCATTCACTAATCTCACAGAAATATAATCTTTAACTATACTGAAAATCCACACAATAAATATTGCTGTTGCGCACAAAAGGAAAGAACAAAGCATCACACAACAATGAATTCAAAATCCTATTTTAACTCAGCAATCTCTGTGGAAGACGGGCCCAGCCTTCACACAGAGATGCTGGCTGAACAACACAAACTCCTTTAGCTCAGAAGTAACCCCTTATATTAACAGAAGAATGATTACACAGTTTTGCTCGCCTGCTAATACAATGAATTAATTGTCTGTTGTTCAACCCCTGGGTCGAAGCAACTCCCCGTATTTATACATACAAATCATAACAAACCCTATAATCGGGTAGCCATGAAGATCTCTGATCTTCAGGTGCCCTAAATAACTAGCTGTTACAGTACATGGGTAGAGCAGAGACATCGAAATATGAGAGAGTTATCAATTGACCAAAGAGTAGTGGTCCTTCCAAATCACAGCTAGACTCGAGCAGCAACATACTCAAAATGGCGCATTCTATTACAGCTGCCCTGTCACAGCTGTGCCTTAATTGATGATTCGAGCCCCAAGGATCCCTCTACAAGCAATGGACATCCCTTCCTCCATGACTTGTTCAGCCCCGATCTTCCTGCAGTCCATTTATCTCAACTATCTTCATAAATCGTAACATGTTAGCACAATTGAGAGATGCACAACTTTAATTATCACAATCATAAGCATTAATAAAATAAAACAATGATCAGCCATACCTTGGTAATTTGGGGAATAAGGTAAGGACAATAGGTCTAATTTCCATGATAAGTGGTGTAGGACAGGGGCAGGAAAGATGATTAATGATGATTAAAAAGGGCCAATTCTGGGCTCAACATCTCCCCCCAACTACCCTGTTGCATGTCCTCATGCAACAACCTGCATATGAATCCTGTACTGAGCTTTATCCTGGGAGAGAGAGGAAGAATTGTAGGAAACTCAGGCACCTTATCTATCTTTTGAGAGGCCTCTGTGAGTAACCCAATATCTTTCAACCTCACTGTTCCCCTTCCACTACTACTTGCTGGTGTCTGGGAATGCAGTTGGTGTAGTGAAAATATTCCTGCAGTCTCATTATGTTGTGCCTGGGGGAGTTGAAAGGAAATCCTTAATCTGAATCCAACTCAATGACATCTATAGGAGGTGGAAGCATTGGCTCTTGTGGGACAGTATCTTCCAGCGCATCTAGGTTAAACAAGAGAGTTGTTGGTTCTTGTGTAACAGCAACATCCTTTAAACCTTCTTCAGCAGCTACCTTTATTGATTTTGGAGACACTGGTTCTTGTGTAACAGTGTCCTCCTTGTCCTTCTGCTGCTGAGATTGGATATCCTTCTCATCGTGCAACCCTTCGTCCAAGATTTCAGTGTCACCTGAGCATGGTGTCTGTACCTGTTCATCTTCACTCCACTGTGTATCGGGAATGATATCCACTCCAGGGTTATCTTTTGAATGAAATGCAGGAATTCCTGTTGCAGCTTCCAAGTGTGTTGGTTCTTGTGTAGCAACATCCTGGATTGCCTCTTCATCCTTCTGTTGTTGCAACTCTTCTCCTATGAGCTCTGTGTCATGGGAGTCATCTGGGGTTACAACCCAGAGTTCATCATTAAACTCCAGAGTCTCCTCTGTTCCAAGTTCTTCTCCCATCTGTTTGGCCGATTGGACAAGTATATTCAGGTTTGCTGGTTCTTGTGTTGCAGCATCCTATTCCAATTTTTCACTGTCCTGCCTTTGTGTCTCTTCTTCTAAAGTTTCTGTGTCCTGGGAGCATTCTGGGGTTACAGCATAAGATTCTTCATTGGCCTCCAAAGTATCCTTCATTCCAAGTTCTTCTCCCATCTGATCTATGATCTCTGTATTGTGGGAACACTCTGGGGTTTCACTATATTCTTTTATAAGCTCCAGAGCATCCCCCATCCCATGTTCTTCTCCTACATGTTCCATAATTTATGCATCGTGGGAAGTGGCAGCTTCAGCAAGGATGTTTTAAAGTGCTGGTTCTTGTGTGGCAGCACCTTCTTTTTCCATTGCTTCCCCTACTGTGGCCACAAGCTATTGTGTTGAATAAGTGTTAAGTAGAATTTTATGGCCTGCTTCCTTAAAGATGTCTCCACAGGTGGGGCAGAGTATCCGTTCATCCTCCTCCCTAGCTCTAGCAGAATCTGATTCCTCCACTTGGTCTGCAGCCTCTATCAATGTATACATTTTTCTTTCACCCTATTTTCTGTAGGTTTCCTTTCAGATTTCCAATTCCCTCCTGAGCACTTGGAGGTCCTCTTTTAACATTGCATTCTCAGCCAGAAGTCCTTCAATTCTAGGTTCTTCCTCCACTGGCCTTTGTGGAGCATCCCTCGGTCTTGGTACAAGGATTGGGGGCTCAACCTGTGCCTCTAGGGTTCCCCACCTTTTCCTGGCTGCTTCTGCTGCTGTGGCTGATCGAGTTCTTTTCTTTCTAATTAGTGCAATTAGATTAAATTCATTGGTGGCTCTCTTTCTTTTCTTCTGTGGTGTTTTCTTTTGTGGTTTTTCTTTTTGTGGTGTTTCCTTCTGTGGAGCTGGGACATAGGGAACCAAAGCTGAGGTCGAAGGAATATGTGGTTGCTTCTCATGCTATTCTTCTTCAATCATAGCTCCTCCTCCTACCCACTTAGGTGAAGACTCAATTGTTACCAGCTCAATGTCTTCTTCCATTGCCCTAGCTATGTCATCTTCAGGTTCCATTGTCGCAGCATTTGATGCTACTCCAATTTCACCTTCTGCTGTCGGAGCTGCTCTGTTATCTAGGTTTTCCACAAAGGTTTCATCTGCATCATCACCTAATGGATCTGTTTGTGCCTCCAATTGCTCTCCTTCAAATGCAGTTTCATCCCCCAATGGTTCTACTTGTGCCGGAGATTCATCTCCCCCACATGGCTCTAATTGTGCCCCTAGTTGTTCTTCCTCTAATATAGCTTCATCCTCCCCAGATGGCCCAGCTTGTGCCCCCAATTATTGTTCTTCTACTGTGGTTTCACCCACCCCGGATGGTCCTTCCTGTGCCCCTGATTGCTGTTCTTCTCCCATTTCATCCCTCCCCCCAACTTCACTGGAGGAACTCCGGACCTCCTGTTGTGGCGAAACCTATATTTGCTGTAATGGGACGACCCGCAAGGGAACAGGTTGCTGAGGTCGGGTGATAAATTGTTCCCAAGTTATATGATGTTGGGCAAGGGTTCTTACAATGATTAATTTGATAACGCCATGGTGGGTGAGAGAGGATAGGGGGTGCTTAGCAGACTGAACAAATGTCGCCATATGATGCAAGTCGTGCAGTAAATAAAATGGAATGTTCAATAAAATGCCATGGCGGAGATGAGAAAGCAAAGGAAGTTCAGAGTTATACATAGTTTAATATCTACCTTCACAAGTATTGTACTTCTTGAGGAAGACAAGAACCTGGTCCCATGGCCGCGGCAGTGAGTTCAATGCAATCCCCCTTCTGGATGCTTCAACTTGCTCCCTTGGGAGTAAAAATTATTCTCGTGCAACCGTTGCAGGGACCCGTCGGTTAAACCATGGTTTTTTGACCATCGGGATGGCTGTAACCTCGGATATAATGATATTAGAGACTTCTATACGCAGCCCCGACACCATGGAGTGAGTTTTGGTAAGATTCAAGGCAAATTGCAGGGCTGCGTCTCGATTGAATCCGTCCAATCACTCAAAGAATTCGAGCCAGTCGGCAGGTTGAAAAATGGCAAGAACTTGAAGATTTCGCTTGAGTTCCCATGTATTGAAAGGTTCATGGTGAACTGGAATCCCCATGGTCCTAGTTGCAAGCTGAAGTTGCTATTCGACAGAGTATAGGATCCCATAATGGAAGTTGCAGCACAGAGGATGCACGAATCGTTGAGCGGAGATGTTGAGAGAATGAGCAAATTTGGAAAGTTGAGCACAGAAAAACGTTTGAAATTTCCATGCCGAATTGGGGAAGGTGGCAGTTATTAGTGTTTACGTCGTACGAGGGAAAGGTTTAATCAGGTATAATGGTGGTACAAGTGAAGGTACAACTAATATCGTTTAAATGATATCAATGTTTAATCACGTGATAAATGAAAGCCATACCTCATAAAACTGTGCGTCGGAATGCTGCGGAAAATGGTGGAGCATGCAGTTGGTAACGTCACGGAGCCGAAAAAGTTTTACGGTGGCGAGAAAATTTACAGCTAGCAGGAAAAGTTTTATGACTGTGGGAAATATGTTGCAGCCTGGCGGGAAAGTTGTTGCTGCTACGGGAAAATGGTTGCGGCTACCGGAAAATAGTTCACGTTCGTCGGAAAAAGTTCACAGCTGCCGGGTAAAAGATTTTACCGGTCGACGGAAAAATGATAACGCAACCACTGGGAAATTATGTTGCAGCGCTGTGACATGATGTTGCAGCCGCTGGATTGAAGTCGCGGCTGCCGGGGATGATTCACAGCCGCTGGGAAAAAGGATTAATGGCTGTCGGGAAAAATGATTTTACGGTAGACGGAAAACAATAACGCAGATGCTGGGAAATGATGTTGCAGCCGTTGTGACAAGATGTTGCAGCTGCCGGGAAGAGTTGTTGCAGCTACCAGAAATTTTTTTTTACGGATGCTAGGAAATTATGTGGCAGCTGTTGGGAAATGAGGTGGCAGCCGGTGGGAAATGAGGTGGTAGCTGCGGAAAATGAGGTGGCAGCTGCGAAAAAAGATGTTGCAGCTGTCGATGTTGCAGCCGCCGATGTTGCAGCCTCGATGTTGCAGCTGCCAGAAAAGATTGATGGCAGGTGGGAAATAGGATATTACGGCTGCTGGGAAATGAGGTGGCAGCCGCTGGGAAATGAGGTGGCATCTACGGAAAAAGATGTTGCAGCTGCCAGAAAAGATTGAAGCTGACGGGAAAAAGGATTTGCGGCTGCGGAAAAAAGGATTTTTACGGTTGATGGGAAATGATAGCATGGTTGCCAGAAAAGATATACAGCTGCCAGAAAAGATGTTGCAGCTGCCGGAAAATATGTCGCAGCTGCTGGATTTTTTTTTATTTTTTTTTTTTTAGCAAGGACGGCACAGGGAGATTTTCGCTTGACGGGCCCAAACTGGTCGTTCTCCTGGTGCTTCCCTGAAAATTTTTGGAAAATGACAGCAAACGAAAAGATCAAATGCAAAGAGGAAAAAAAAAAAAAAACAACAATTATACGCTACAGCAGGAAATTATTTTTGTACAGCAAATATGATTTTCAGTTTAAGGATTGGCAAAGGCAGAGAAAAATTCCTGCTCTGGTGCCAACTGATAATCTAGATCGGTAGCAATTTGTGAAATGAATGCATCTTTCGAGATGGGCTTACGATATAGTCGCAGTCTGTGGCCGTTAGCAAGTAATGGTATACGATTTTCATCAATAGTCACCAGGCGAACAGTGCCGTTGTCAAATACCCTGTCGACCAAATATGGACCCAGCCATCTTGTACGTAATTTTCCTTTAAAATCCTTCTTGAATCTGGAGTCATATAATAGTTCCCAGTCTCCTTCACGAAAGATTTTCTTTTTGATGAATCGGTCATGCCAGTTGGATCTCTGTTGCTGGAGCAGCACAGTCTGGTCTACTGCAGCTAACCGTTTCTCATCCAATTCATTTAATTGATTCAATCTTCTCTTATGGGCTTCTGTTACATCTAGATTCATTTCGGTGGCTGTTTTCAGGGTCTTGATCTCAAATTCAATTGGAAAGATGGCACTCTTTCCATATACCAGATCATAAGGAGAAAACCCTGTGGTGTTGTGCCAAGTTGTGCGATATGCCCACAGTGCTTCTGGAAGCCTGTCAGCCCAATCCTTTCGATGGCTTTTAACTGTTTTAGTAAGGATTGCTTCAATAACTTTATTAGTACTTTCCACCTGACCATTGGCCTGGGGGTGGTAAGGTGAAGCTATCCTATGCTGCACATGATACTTCCGGAGCAAGGGCTCAAATTGGTGTGAGATGAATTGCGGTCCCCCATCGGTGACTACTTCCTTTGGTACCCCATAGCGGGTAAAGATTTCACTGTACAGAAAATCAATCACCGCCTGGTAATTAGCCTTAGTCAAAGCTACAGCTTCTACCCACTTGGTCATGTAATCTGTACACACCAGAATGTAAACCTTCAGTTTGGAAGGAGGGCTGATAGGGCCAACAAAATCCAATGCCCATCTATCAAATGGTTCTAGTACCACTTGGGGCTGTAAAGGCATCTAATCTATTTTATTAGGTTGGCCCATCCTTTGGCAGTTGTCATAGGACTGAACATATCTTTTAGCATCCCTGAACAGTGTCGGCCAATAGTAGCCCATTCGCAGCGCTTTATGCCCTGTTCTTTTGTCTACAAAGTATCCTCCACAAGGTTCATCATGACAGGCCTTTAGTATATGAAAGATCTCATCTTCCCTTACACATCTTCTAATCTCAAGATCGGGTCCTGTGTAAAAGAGATGACCATTGAGCCAACAATACCTGGCACTTTGCTGGATGATTTTTCTCTTCTCTCGTTTAGACATATGTGGTGGAAGATTTCCTGCAACCAAATAATTAGCAACGTCTGCATACCAGGGTGAATGAGCTAAGAGTGCGAATAGATGTTTATCTGGGAAAGAATCCTCAATAGGCGAACTGTCATCACTGTTAGTAAATCGTAATAAAAAATCAGCAACAACATTTTCTTTTCCAAGTTTATCTATAATGGTAATATCAAATTCCTATAATAATAAAAGCCACCTGGTTACTCTGGCATTGGTGACAGGTTTGTTCATCAAATACTTAATGGCAGAGTGGTCAGTGTGCACAAATGTAGGATACCCAGTAATGTAATGCCGAAACTTATTAATATAATAAACAATAGAAAGGAATTCTTTTTCAGTAACAGTATAATTAAGTTCAGCAGGGGCTAAGTTTTTTTTACTAACATAATAGATGGCATAAGGTACTTGACCATCCTGCTGTCCTAATACTGCTCCAATGGCGGTATCAGAAGCATCTAAAGAAATGTGGACAGGTATGGTCCAATTAGGTCCCCTTAGAATAGGGGCTGTGGACAGCTTTTCTTTAAGCTTATCAAATGCTGTCTGGCATGCTTCACTCCACACAAACTGTGCGTCCTTCGTTAACAATGAAAAAAAAGGAGAAGCAAGTTTCGAGAAGTTTTCTATAAACCTCCTGTAATATCCAGCATGTCCTAGAAAACTTCGCACTTCTTTCTGCGTTGAAGGAGTAGGTATATTTTTTATCACCTTAATTTTTTAAGGATCCACCTGAATGCCATCGGTAGAGATGAAATGTCCCAATACCACCCCCTCACTCATCATCATATGGCATTTTTCAGTGCTTAATTAAAGGCGAGACTGTTCACAACGAATTAAAACCTTCTTTAAATTTTCCAGTGCTTCCTCAAAGTCCTTGCCATAGGGAGTAAAATCGTCCATAAAGACTTCCATGCTATCATTAACTAATTCAGAAAATATGCCAATTACAGCTCTTTGGAACATTGCTGGTGCATTACATAAACCAAAGGGAAGCACCCTGTAGGCAAACGTTCCCCAGGGGTAAGTGAAGGTGGTCTTATCCTGGTCCTCTGGAGCAATCTGAATTTAGTTGTACCCGCTGAACCCATCCAAGAAGGAGAAGAACTTCTTCCCTGATAGGGTATCAAGTACTTGGTCAATAAAGGGCAGAGGAAAATGATCCTTTTATGTAGCTTTGTTCAGCTCCCTATAATCAACATAGACTCTCCATTTACCATTTTTCTTGGGCACAATTACAAGTGGGGAAACCCACTCACTATCTAAAATAGGGTAGATAAATCCTGCTTCCAAAAGTTTCTGGATTTCCTCCTTCACTATATCCCTCAGATTGGGGTTCATGCATCGTTGGGGTTGATATACAGGACGAGAGTCATTTTTAATGTAAATATGATGAGTGCACAGATTAGAAGGGATACCCTTCATGTCTGTATACTCCCAGGTGAATGCCCCCTTACGTTCGTTCAAGAGACTGATTAGGCAGATCTGTTCTTCCGAGGAGAGACTAGGGTTGATGTTCAAAGTTCTTCCCAGCTCTACCTCAATAGGAATGCTTTTTGAATTTTTCAAAACTGGGATTATGTTTGTATCACCAACCAATGTTTCCTCCGTAAGATTTTCTTGTTCTTCCTTACCAAGGGTAATGCTCAGGATTTGATAGAATTCTTTATCCACTGAAGCAGGTTTGCTAATGAAATTACTGATGGCATCATCTTCTGTTTCATTTTTAACAGTTAAGGCCTTCCCTATTGTTAATAGTGGCTGAACATCCTCCTCCTCTTCCTGTTCTATCCAAAGGGAAGCTTCAGCTTCTAGACTCGACCGTGCTGGAGGATACGGGGTGAGGTTTTTGGTTTCCATACCATCAGATATAGTCATGCACCCAGATCGACAGCTGATGCAAGCATCAGCTGTGGCCAACCAAGGCCTCCCCAGGATCAATGGATGTCCCCCTAGCTGTGATTTTGGTTGCAATATCAAAAAGTCAGCAGGGTATTCCCATGAATCTACTGAGATGACGAGGTTGTCTAGAATCCCTTCGGGTCTAATGGTGGATCTGTCTGCCAATTCTAAAATGGTAGGGGTCGGCCTAAAATTAGTGAGTCCAAGCTTCCTCACAGTCTCAATTGTTATGACATTGATCGCTGCTCCTAAGTCGACTAGCAAGTTGGGTATCTGCGTTTGTCCTATATGTACAGTGACAGTAGGATTTCCAGGGTCTTCATACTTGGTCATGGGGGTTTTTCCTGTTATTAAAGCAGATAAATTCCCTATGACATGAACAGTGGGAGGATCTCTAGGTTTCCTCCCTGGTTTCTTAGTGCATAGGTCCCGAACTGTTTTAGCATAAATAGGCACATCTTGAAGGGCTTGCAGAAGGGGAATTTTAACATAAAGATTCTTGAATTCTTCTAGGAGGTTGAACTGAGGTTGCACCCCTATTTTTGGTAGCATTAGTCTCTCAGGGTATGGTAGTTGCCTTACCAACTGGGTAGGCTGTGTATTATCTAATTTCTCATTTAATGTTTCAGCCGTCCCATCTAAGGGATGCTCAGCACCTTCAGTGATAGGAACTGGATCAGATGGATGCTGTGAACTCTCTCCTTTTTCATGCATAGAAGGTGGACTATCTTCTGTAATTACAGGTTCTATTATCTTCCCAGATCGTAAACGAATATCATTACAAGGTACAGGGGAGAGAGAGTAGGTCGGCATATTGACAGTCTCCAATTGATGGACTGTTTTATTATTCGGGTTAGGATTAGGTTGGGCAGGTAGCTGAGGCCGTAATGGTATATTAGGAACAGGATTATTTTGCAGCTGCGACTGCTGAGGTGGGTATTGAGGATATTGATTAAATTGAGGAAATTGAGGGTATGGTGGAGAATATTATGACTGTTGAGGTGGAGGTGGTTGAGGAAACTGGTTCCCAAGATGGAAGTTCCTCCATCTAGGAGACCATGACGTAGGTTGATGTGGCGGCTGTGTCCAAGGACTCCATGAGTTATAATTTTGTATTGCAGGTTGAGAAGGATTCCACTGAGCATAATTTGAAGGGAATTGTGTATTCACATTTTGCATATTATTACTCCAATTGTTCATATTATTCAAAAATGGAAACGAGTCTGGAGGCATACCTTGATTTTGAGGCTACCAAGGTTTTTTCTGCACAATGAAATAAGTTGATTCTACTTCTGGAGTTGATGCCTACAGGACAGCCTTCACTTGAGGAAGTGTGGGACATTCCTTCATGTCATGGCTCAGCTCACACAGCTGACATACTTGTATTTTGTCAAGAGGGCATTCCTTCAGTGGATGATTCTTTCTACATCGGGGACAGAACACACCTAGTGTGAGATCCTCCACTGCCTGTTTCTGTTTGGCCTTCAGGACATCAATCTCCAAAGAGATGGAGCTCATCATTTCTGTTTTAAAATTTTCAAGGAGATTGCCTATCTCTGCACGTGTAGCTCCTCCATTAGATGACTTCTAAGTTTTGTTGAAGACATCACGTTCCAGCTTATCTCGTTTATCTCGCTTATTATTCCTGGAAGATCCCCTGGAGTATCTCTTACATAATTCCACAATCGTCTCAAAGGGTTCTTTGGAGATATATCCCTTTCCTAACAGATTTAACATGTCTAAAAAATCATTCCTGATCCCTCTAAGCTAGATTATCTTGAGCACGTTCAGCCCCATATTCGTCTGCCCAGCTCTTTGCACATTGTACAGCAGCATTTCTACAAAATCCTCCATACTTTCATCCTCCTTCTGCACCATCTTGAATAATTCCTCTCTTTTGTCCCTGGTGATTCAATATTCTTGATATTTTTCCAAGAACACTTGCTTCATCTTATTCCAATTAGCAACAGTTCCTCCCCCAAGGCTCATGAACCATCGTAATGCATTGTCCTTCAGGGTGGTAGGAAAAAGTTTCATCTTTTGGGCATCTGTGACGTAATCATAGCTGTGACAGAGGATATCAAATTCAAAAAGGAATTCGTCTGGATCTTCTGCCGCCCTGCCATAGAAGCGAGGCAACACTGATGGTGAGATGTTCTTCATAGGAGCTGTCCCTTCTAGCTGCTGTACTGGAAATTGTAATGTAGCCGTAGTTCCTTCTGGCAAGGAATCATTTTCATGATGGTATTCTACCACTGCTTCTTCCTCTTCGTTCTCATGTCTGTTATTCATCTTTTCTTCTGTATCCTCTTCTTCGTTTGTTCCTGCGTTCTTTACCTCAGTTGTAACAGCTGCGTATTCTTCAGTTGTAACAGCTGTGTATTCTTCAGTTGTAGCAGCGTATTCTTCAGTTGTAACAGCTGCATATTCTTCAGTTGTAACAGCTACGTATTCTTCAGTTGTAGCAGCTGCGTATTCTTCAGTTGTAACAGCTGCATATTCTTCAGTTGTAACAGCTGCGTACTCTTTAGTTGGAACAGTTGAATCAGCTGTACCTTCTTTAGCAGGGGTATATGCGGGAATCACGGCTGCTCCTGTATTTTCCACCGTGGATCCTGATGCTGGCGCTCCAGGATCAGCAGGGATTCTTCTAATAGGAGTCTCCCGTTGATGAGTCTTGGTAGCTGAATCAGTTCTATCAACAAGATCGTCAATGAATGTTCTTCTACCCAACGGTGGCCCTCGACCATGACCCGAACCACCTGCGCTGTTAGTATTTTGTGGGGTTTTGGGGGTTGGGAGGTGATCGTGTTTTACCCTCCTCGTATTCATGCGAAGCAGATCATTTCAGCAAAGAAGAGATTGACTAAAAACAATTATCAGATGCAACTAATGACTAGTGTTTAATTTTTATCCTTCCCCGGCAACGGCACCAAAATGTCAAGCACTCTATATGCAGATAAATTGTTACCAATACACACAGAGCATATGAAATTTATTGTCAACCCGAGAAAGTCTTTTTATTTCAAAGGATAAGTACACAATCTATGCTTAAACACCAAACCATTAGAAGTAAATACTTTTATCTTCTATCATCCATGTTCATCCCAAAAATCTATGCAATCCCAATTGCCTTCTAACTGCTATACTTCAATTCCTCTCTATCATGCATCAATAAGAAATGGTATCAGATCTAATCAACAATTGCAGGAAAGAAATCTCATTCGTATTCTAGAACAATCACTTGTCTGATCTAATCACTCTGGAAATCATAAAGCATAAACTGAACATTAATCTAGAAATCCAATTGCAAAAGATTGAGTCAACTATTCTAAGAAATTGAATTGCAGAATGGAAATCAATCATCATAACAGAAAAGATAAATTGCTAGGACTCATGGGATCACAACTTTAACTGTAAGATGAACACAACTATGTATAATTGCAAATGAAACGCATAAAGCAACCCTTACTCAGTCGACTGTTATTCTACACCATTCACCAATCTCATAGAAATATAATCTTTAACTATACTGAAAATCCACACAATAAATATTGCTGCTGTGCACAAAAGGAAAGAACAAAGCATCACACAACAATGAATTAAAAATCCTATTTTAACTCAGCAATCTCTGTGGAAGACGGGCCCAGCCTTCACACAGAGACGCTAGCTGAACAACACAAACTCCTTTAGCTCAGAAGTAACCCCTTATATTAACAGAAGAATGATTACACAGTTTTGCTCGGCTGCTAATACAATGAATTAATTGTCTGTTGTTCAACCCCTGGGTCGAAGCAACTCCCCGTATTTATACATACAAATCATAACAAACCCTATAATCGGGCAGCCATGAAGATCTCTGATCTTCAGGTGCCCTAAATAACTAGCTGTTACAATACGTGGGCAGAGCAGAGACATCGAAATATGAGAGAGTTATCAATTGACCCAAGAGTAGTAGTCCTTCGAAATCACAGCTAGACTCGAGCATCAACATACTCAAAATGGCGCATTCTGTTACAGCTGCCCTGTCACAACTGTCCCTTAATTGATGATTTGAGCCCCAAGGATCCCTCTACAAGCAACAAACATCCCTTCCTCCATGACTTGTTCAGCCCCGATCTTCCTGCAGTCCATTTATCTCAACTATCTTCATAAATCGTAACATGTTAGCACAATTGAGAGATGCACAACTTTAATTATCACAATCATAAGCATTAATAAAATAAAACAATGATCAGCCATACCTTGGTAATTTGGGGAAGAAGGTAAGGACAATAGGTCTGATTGCCATGATAAGTGGTGTAGGACAGGGGCAGGAAAGATGATTAATGATGATTAAAAAGGGCCAATTTTGGGCTCAACAAGTACATGTGTGTGTGTGTGTGTGATAAAGATAGAGAGAGAGAAAGAGAGAAAGATAGTTGGTGTTGAGTGTACGAAGAGATAGATGAGTGGGGGTTAAGGCTAGGTGGAGGAGTAGGGTGTCGATTGAGAGAGAAAGAGAACCAGGTAGGATTGATTATTGATAAGGGGAGGAGGGGGGTTGGCGGAGAGAAATATATAGGCAGTAAGAGGGATATGGGTTTAGGGAGGAGTAGGGATGTTAGAGAGAAGGGGGGTATACTTGAGGAGTTGGTGAGTGTGGGAGAGATAGAGAGAAGGGGGGTATACTTGCGGAGTGGGTGAGTGTGGGGTAGAGAGAGAGAGAGAGAAGCGATAGATGGGAGGGGGTTTAGAAGAGAAATAGAGGGATATTAAAGGGTAGGGGATAGGAGGGGATTTAGGGAGAGAGAGATTGTGTGGTTAGGAGTAGAAAGAGAAAGAGAGGCTATGGGTAGAGAGAGAGGGAGTTGTTACGGGTATAAAGAGATAAATATGGCAGTAGCATTAGGGTCATGAGGAAAGGAGGGTTTGAGGTAGGTAGGGAGGTAGGGGGTAGGGATAGAGGGAAGATAATTGAGTGGGTTGTGGGTAGAGAGAGAGAGAGAGAGAGAGAGAGAGAGAGAAAGACAGATTTGGGAGTTATGGGTTTGTGGAGGAGGAGGGTAATTAAAGAGAAGAGGGGGACTATAGGAGGAGAGAGAGAGAGATAGACATAGAGAGAGAGAGAGGTGATCATCTATGTGGGGTTAGAGATAGGGTCATATTGTTTTGGGAGGAGGTTAGTTGTATGGGGTATGGGGATTAGGAGAAACATAGATAGAGGGGGTGTTTGTGTTTAGGGGGTGAGAGAAAGAGAGTCTTCGAGGGGCTGGTTAGTGGTAGGAGTAGGGGAAATAGATAGATAGATATATAGATAGAGAGATGTTAGGTGAGAGAAATAGAGACGGATCATGAGGGTTAGTGGGAGGGATGTTGGTAGGGGTGGGAGGGGGATTATGAGTAGAGATTTAAAGAGAGGTAGGTGTAGCGAGAGAAAAATTGGTTAGTAGTAGAGTGCGAGGAAGTTGGTAGGGGTTGAGAGAGAGAGATATGTGGTGCAAGGGTAGGGTGGTGAGGATTGGGGGGTTGGATGTAGGGAGAGAGGGTTGAGGTAGGGATAGGAGGAGAAGGAGTGGGTGGGTTTTGTGTATATCTATTTGTGTGTTATGGAATTGGAGAAGAGGGAAACTTAAAAAGAACGGGGGGAGTATAGAGGAGAGAGAGAGAGAGGGAGAGATTTTGTTGGGGGTGGTTATTTGTATGGGGTATGGCTATTAGGAGAAACAAAGAGAGAGGGGGGTCTTATCGATAGTGATAGAGAGAGAAATATTTGGGGGTTATGGGTTTGGGGAGGAGGAATGCAATTAAAGAGAAGGGGTGGAGTATATGAGAAGAGAGAGAGGGAGGGATAACTGTAATGGGAGGTGGGGGTATAGAGGGAGAATGTTTGTTAGTGGTGATTATTTTTAGGGGGTATGTGGATTAGGAGAAGCATGGGGAGAGGGGGTGGTTAATGGTAGGAGTAGCGTAGAGAGAGGTAGAGAGGTTAGTGGGGGAGAGAGAGAGAGAGGAGGTGGGTTATTTGTATGGGTGCGAGTATCGAGGTGAGTGTGTGTTATAGAGAGAGAGAGAGTAGGGTGTGTTAGGGAATAATGGAAGAGAGATGTGGGTGGCAATTAGGGGTATGTGGATTAGTATGGAGTTGAGAGAGAGAGAGAGAGAGAGAGAGAGAGAGAGAACAAGTGAGAGAGAGAGATGGGAGTGTGTTTATTGGTGGGGGGATTATACTATATATATAGGGGGGAGTAGGGGATAGAGGGGGTGTGGTTAGTGGTAGGAGTAGGATAGAGTGTGGGGGGGTGTTTAGTTGTAAATATAATAGGAGAAAGAGAGAGGGAGAGAAGGTATGCTAGGGAGAGGGAGGGAAATTTGAGAGAAAGGTGGGCATAAGGAGGGGAGAGAGAGAGAGAGAGAGAGAGAGAGAGATGGTTACTATTGATGGGAGGGAGATTATAAGGGATAAAGATTGCGGGTGGGTAATGGTTAGGGGTAGTATGAGAGTGAGAGAGAGTGGAAGGGGGTAGATAGGGGCAATATTTGGAGAGATAGTAGGGGCAGTTAGTAGTTGTAATACAAGAGAAGGGACATGAGTGGGGTTAGAAAGAGAGGTGGGTGTTATGGTTAGAGAGAGAAAAAGGGAGAGATGGTTGGTGTTTTGTGGTTAGTGGAGAGAGAAAGGGGTGGGAGTTAATGGTAAGTCCAGGAGTAGGGGAGATACATAATGAGAGGTTTTGAGTAAGGTTTAAGGGGAGGAGGGGTGAGAGTGTGAGAGATAAGAAGTGGATTAGTGTTAGTGGTTTTAGTATGGCAGTAAGTGTGTCTTTGAGAGAGAATGGCAGGTTATGGATTTTGAGAAGAGGAGGGTAGTTAAGGAGAAGGGGTGGCATATAGGGGACAGATAGAGAGAGGTGGGCATGGAGTTGGGTGTGTATAAGGAGGGAGATCATGGTGTGTAGTTGGTGGTAGGATGGAAGGGGGTGGGGGATTAGGAGAAACATAGAGAGAGGGTGGGCATATCCATAGGGGGAGAGAGATGTATGAGGAGTAGCGAATATAGAGAGGGGGAGTAGGGAAGAGGGAAAAAGGGGGGGGCAGAAAGGGTTAATATGAGGATTGAGAGTGAAAGAGATGGGGGGTAGTAAGTGTTAGGGGGAGGAGGGAGGAGAGAGAGATAGGGGGGAGGGAGGATAGTTGTTTGGGTGGAAGTAGGGGATAGGTGCGTGTGTGTGTGTGTTTGGGAGAGAGTGTGGGGGCTATTATGGAATAGGGGGAGAGACAAATGGGTGGGGGTTAGGGATATGCGTATTAGTAGGGTTTGAGAGAGAGAGAGAGATGAGGGTGAGTTATTACGGGTAGGAGGAGATTAGAGTTGGGGGAGAGAAAGAGATATAGATCATGAAAGTGGGGTTTTGGGTAAAAGGAGTAGGGAAATTCGAGAGAAGGGGGGTATAGTTGAGGAGCACGGGTTATTTATTTGGGAGAGAGAGTGAGTGGTGGTTCTAAGAGAGATAGAAAGAGAGAGAGGGGGGTGGGGGGGATGGGTAGTGACAGGGTTAGGAGAGAAAGAATGGGGGTTAGGGAGATAGAGCAGTCTTAGAGAGAGTGAGAGAGGGAGGGAGAGGGATATGGGGATGGGGATGGGGAGAGAGAGAGAGATAGAGAGAGAGAGATTGGAGTGTGTCTATTGTCATATGGGAGGGGAATTATAAGGGATAGAGATAGAGGGTGGGTAATAGTTAGGGTGAGTAAGAGAGTGGGAAGGAGGGTGATGGTGAATAGTTGTAGGTGTATGAGAGAGAGTAGGGCGTGGCTAGTCTTAGCAATAGTTGTGAGAGAGAGGACTGGGTTGGGTGATAGAGTAGGGATTTAGGGAGTGAGAGAGAAAGATGGAGAGAGGGTTGGTGTTATGGGGTTGGTGGAGTGACAAAGGGGTGGGTGTTGGGGGTACATATATGAGTAGGGGAGAGAGAGAATTAGATAAGGCTTTAGTAAGGGTTAGGCAGAGGATGGGGGAGAGAGAGAGAAAAGGAGGGAGAGAGATTAGTGGTAGTGGTAGGAGTAGGGGGTAGAGAAGGCATATATTATAGGGGGGAGAGGGAGACAGTGAGAGAGAGAGAGAGAAGTGGGCATGGAGGTGGCTCTATATAAGGAGGGAAATGGTGGAGGTGTCGTTAGTGGTAGGAGGAGAGGGGAGATTGACTAGGATTAACATAGAGGGAGGGTTGGATTATGGATAGGGTGGAGAGAGAGAGAGAGAGAGAAAGGGGTGTTGGTTAAATGTGGGAGGAGGAAAGAGAAGGGAGTTTAGGAAGAGAGAGAAGGATTAGGGATAGAGGGAGAGAGAGATATTTCAGGTTTATGTGTTTGGGAAGGTGCAGGGCTATTAAAGAGAATGAAGATAGTATAATGGGAGAGAGAGGGAGAGGTGGCAAGGGAGGTGGGAGTATATAGTGAGAGATTTGGTGTGGGATTAGTTAGTTGTAGGGGGTATGGGGATTAGGAGAAAAAAAAGAGAGAAAGGTGCTTATATATAGGGGGTGAGAGAGAGAGGGGAGGTGGTAAGTGTAGGATTAGGGTGGGGAGAGAAAGTTAGAGGGATGGAAGGTGGGGGTTTGTTATATGGGTAGGAGTAAGTAGTCTAGTTTGTGTATGTTATAGAGAGAATGGGGTGTTAGGGAGTAGGGGGGAGAGAGTAGGGTGGAGGTTAGTGGTATGTGGATTAGTACAATGTTGAGAGAGAGGAGGGAGAGAGAGAGAGGAGGGGGTATGATTAAGGGTAGGATGAGGAGTTGGGTTGAGAGAGAGAAAGAGATAGAGATAATGAGGGATAGAGGTTTGGGGTGGAGTAGGGTAGTTAGAGAGAAGGGTGTTTTAGTGTAAGATTGGGGGGTATAAAGAAGAGAGAGAGGGAGAGAGAGGGAGAGAGAGAGAGATTGAGGGTTTATTGGTTTGGGGAAGGGGAGGGTAGTTAAAGGGAAGCAAGAGTCTATAGGGGAGAGAGAGAGAGAGAGGTGAATAAGGATCTGGGGGCATATATATAGATGAAAGGTGGTGGTGGGTTGGTTTGTGGTAAAGGTGATGGGCATTAGGAGAAACATAGAGAGAGGGAGGGCATAGGTTTACAAGGAGAGAGAGAGAGAGAGAGAGAGAGAGAGAGTAGGTGGGGTGTGTGGTTAGTGGTTATATAGAGAGAGGGGGGGAGGCATAAAGAAAGAGAGAGAGGAAGACAGGGTAGGTGTTAGGGGGTAGGGGAGAGAGAAAGGAATGGGATGTTATGGGTAGGTTGAGGAGTAGAGGAGAGAGTGGGAGAGGGTGTTAGTAAGAGTTAGGGAGGAGAGAGAGAGAAATAAGGATAATGGAGGTTAGTGGTATAGGTTGGAGTAGGGAATTGAGTGAATGTGGGTGTGGGTGTGGGTGTGTGTGTATGTCAGAGAGAGCAAGAGAGAGAGAGAGAGAGAGAGAGAGAGAGAGACATGTTGTTAGGGAGTAGATGGAGAGAGAGAGGGATGGGGGTTAAGGGTAGCTAGAGGGGTAGTGGGTTAATTGTGAGGGAGAGAGCCGAGGGGGGTTATTATTGGTGCGGGGAAGGGGGGTTGGGAAAGAGAAAGAGATAGAGAAAAAGAGGGTTAGGGGAGTAGTAAGGAATATTGAGATAAGGGGGGTATACTTGAGGACTGGGTGGGTGTGGTGTAGAGAGAGAGAGAGAAGTGGTATATGAGAGGGGGTTTAGGAGCTATATATTGGGGGATTTAACGGTAGGGGAAGTAGGAGAGAGCTTATGAGGAGAGAAGGAGGGGGGTTGGGAGTGGATAAACAAAGAGAGACTAGTGGTAGAGATAAAGAAATATGTGGGTAGGGGAAGGGTCACGAGGAATGGGGGGGGTTGAATTAGGTATAGAGGGAGGGGAGGTAGGAATAGGGGGAAGAGAATTAAGTTGGTTGTGGGTAGAGAGAGAGAGAGAGAGAGAGAGAGAGAGAGAGAGATTTGGGGGTTATGGTTTTGGGGAGGAGGGAAGTTAAAGAGAAGAGGTGGAGTAATAGAGAGAGAGAGAGAGAGAGAGAGAGAGAGAGAGAGGTTACCATGGAGGTGGGCTATATAGGGAGAGTTAGTGGGGAGGTGGTTGGTTGTAGGGGTTATGGGGATTAGGATAAACATACAGATAGGGGGACGTTATGTATAGGGGGTGTGTGTGAGAGAGAGTGCGAGGGGGTGGTTAGTGGTAGTAGGGGAGAGAGAGAGAGGTAATGGGAGATAGAGAGAGAGAGAGAGAGAGGTCATGGGAGAGAGAGAGAGAGGGATCATGGGGGTTATTGGTAGGGGTTGGAAGGGGGTTATGAGTAGAGATAGAAAGCAGTAGCGAAAGAGAGAGATGTAATGGGTTGAGAGAGAGAAAGTGAGAGAAAGAGAGACGTGGAGCATGGGTAGGGGGTCAAGATTGGTTGTAGGGAGACAAGAAGGGGTGTCGGGATAGGGGGAAGAGGACTATGTGTGTGGTTGTTGGTATATATATATAAGAGAGAGAGAGATATGGGGGTTATGGCATTGGGGATAAGGAGGCCAATTAAATAGAATAGGGGGAGTATAGGGGGAGAGAGAGGAAGAGGTTTTTTTATATAGGGAGATAGTTAGTCAAGGGTGGTTAGTTGTAGGAGGTATGGTTATTAGGAGAAAACGATAGAGAGAGAGAGAGAGGTAGTAGGTGGGAGTAGGTTTAGGAGAGAGACGGAGCGGGGGTTAGGGGTAAGGAGAGTAAGAGGGGCTTAGGGAGAGAGATAAGGGGGTTATAAGTAGAGATAGAAAGATAGGTTAGGATTAAAAGAGAGAAAGAGAGGTTAGGGGTTGAATGAGAGGGAGATTGTACAGGTGTAGAGAGAGAGAGAGAGAGAGGTGATTATTAGGGATTTCATTTAGGGAGAAAGGGAGGAGGGTAGGGATAAGGGGAAGAGGAGTGGGTGGGTTGTGGGTAAAGGGAGAGAGAGAGATATTTAGGGTTTCTAGGTTTGGGGAGGAGGAGGGAAATTAAATATAAGTGGGGGAGTATAGGAGGAGAGAGAGAGAGGGAGAGGTGGAAAGGTAGGTGGCAATATATAGGGAGATTGTTGGTGGGGGGGTGGTGAGTTGTACATGATATGTGGATTAAGAAAATCAAAGAGAGGGGGGGTTCTGATTGATAGGGTATGAGAGAGACAGTGCAAGGGGGTTTTTAGAAGTAGGAGTAGGGGATAGAGAGGAAGAGAGCTTAGGTGGGAGAAAGAGAGGGAGGAGGGGGGTTAGTTGATGGTATGGCAATAGGGAGGTGAGTGTGTGTCTATTAGAGAGAGAGATAGGGGTGATGGGATATTAGGGACTAGGGGGAGTGAGAGGAATGTGAGGATTAGGGGTGGGTTGATTAGTATGGGATAGAGAGAGAGAGAGAGAGAGAGAGAGAGAAGGAGAGAGAGAGAGAGAGAGTTGAGGGGGGTTAGTGGTAGGGGTTGTAGTGGGGGGAGAGAGAGGAGGGGGTTTAGTGGTAGCGGTGGGAGTAGGGGGTGAGTGTGTGTGCTACAGAGAGAGGGGTGGGTGTTAGGAACTAGGGGAGAGAGAGGTGGGTGGTGGTTATAGGTAGGTTGATTAGTATGCAATTGAGAGAGAGGAGGAGGTAGAGAGAGAGAGAGAGAGAGAGAGAGATCCAAGGGGTGGTTATTAGGGGAAGGGGGGATGGGATTTTGTGGAAAGAATGTTAGAGATATACAAGGATAGAATTTTTGGGAGGAGTAGGTTTGATAGAGATGAGGGGGTGTCATGGAGGAGTATGGGGGTGTTGAGTAGAGAGAGGGGGGGGGTGATTATGGGTAGTGGAGAAGAGGGGATTTGAGGAGAGAAAGAGATAGAGATCGAGGGGGTTATGTGTTTAGGGAGGAGAATGGAAATTAGAGTGAAGGGTGGGTATAAGGGGAGAGATAAAGAGAAATGGGAGTGTTGTTAGTTTTCGGATGGAGGGGGATTATCATATATAGATATAGAGGGGGGGTAATGGTTAAGGGAAGTAGGTGTTTCTGTGTGTGTGAGTGAGGGCGAGAGAGAGAGAGAGAGAGAGGATGGTTGGTTAGCGGTAGGAGTAGGAGAGGGAGCGAGGGGGTGTTTAGTTGTAGGAATAGAAGGGAGAGAGAGGTGGGGCTTAGGGATAGAGAGAGAAAAGGAGATAAAGGGTAGGAGTTTAAATGGTGTTGGGAGAGACAGAAAGGGATGGGGGTTAGAAGTAATGGAGAGGAGGGATTTTGGGGGAGAGAAAGAGATAGATATTGAGAGGGTTATGGTTTCTGAAAGGAGGGAAATTAGAGAGAAGATTAGGTATAAGGCATGAGACAGGGATAGAGAAAGAGATAAGGGAGTCTGGGTAGTGTTGAGGGGAAGAGGTTAGGGGGAGAGAGATGGGAAAGGAGGGTTAATGGTAGTGGTGGGAGTAGGGAACTGAGTTTATTTGATAGAGAGAGAGAGAGAGGAGGGGTTGTTAGGGACTAGGGGGAGAGAGAGGAGGATGGCAGTTAGTGGTAGGTGGATAAGTATGGGTTTGAGAGAGAGAGAGAGAGAGAGAGAGAGAGAGAGAGAGAGAGTTTAGGGGATAGAGAGAGAGAGGGAGGAGGGGGGTTAGTTTTAGGGGTTGTAGTAGAGGGTGAGTGTGTTTGTTAGAGAGATATGGGGATGTTATGGACTAAGGGGGAGAGAGGCAGGTGTCATTTAGGGGTAGGTGGATTAGTATGGCATTGAGAGAGAGAGAGAGAGAGAGAGAGAGATGGGTTTGTGGTGAGTGCTATGGGTGAGGTTGATTTCTAAAGGCATAGAGGGGGTGGAGGTAATGGTTTGGGGGAATATGAGAGACTCATGGGGTTTTGTTAGTTGTAGGAGAGGGAGTGGGGATTGTTAGTGGCAGGAATAAGCGAGAGAAAGAGAGGAGCGGTTAGGGCGAGAGAGGGGTTTAGTGGTAGAGAGAAAAAGAGGGAGAGTGGGTAGGTGTTATGGGGTTGGGGGAGAGAGAAAGGGGTGGGGGTGAGAGATAGATAAAGGTGTAATGGAGAGAGAGAATGAGAGGGTGTTTTAGTAAGGGTTAGAGAGAGAGAGAGAGAGAGAGATGGGGGGAGGTGTGTGTGTGTGTGTGTGTGCACGAGAGAGAGAGTGGTAAGATGGGTATTGGTGGTAGGGGGCCAACGGTGAGAGTATGAGGGTAAGTTTATGTGAGAGAGAAAATGAGAGGGTGTTAGGGTGTAGATGGAGAGAGAGAGAGAGAGATAGGTGGGAGTTATGGGTATGTGAAGGAGTAGGGGTTTGAGAGAGAGTCAGGGGGGTGATTAGGGATAGTGGGAAGGGGGTGTTAGGGGAGAAAAAAATAAAGTAAAAGAGACCAATAGGTTTAGAGGTTTGGGCAGGAGTAGGGAATTTAGAGAGAATGGGGGTATAGTTTAGGAGTCGGGGGGTTGGGAGTAGAGAGAGAGAGAGAGAGAGGGAGGGGGACTAGGGGTAGGAGGAGTAGGAGGGTGGTTATGAGATATAAATGGGGGCTTAGGGGTGGGGGGTAGGATGGGGATTAGAGAGAGAGATAAAGAGAGAGCTTTGAGGGTGGTTAGTGGTAGGGAATATTATAATAGGTAGAGATAAAGAGGGGGTCAAGGTTAGTTAGAATACATGAGAGAAAGGGGGGGTTAGGGGTTTATAAGGAGAAATGGAGAGAAAGAGGGTGGTTAGTTGTAGGAGTAGGGGGGAGAAAGAGCGTGAGAGTGGGTAACTAAGGCTTAGGGGGGGAGGGGAGAGAGAGAAGGGGAGGAGGCGGGTTAGTGGATGGGTGGGAACATGAGGTGTTTCTTAGAGAGAGAGAGAGAGAGATCATTGGGGTGTTAGGTAGTAGGAGAGAGAGGGGTGGGATTTATGTGTAGGTGGAGGAGTAGGTGTTTGAGAGAGAGAGAGAGAGAGAGAGCTAGGGGGTTGACTAGGGGTAAGGGGATGAGGCAGGTTGGAGAAATAAATAGATAGAGATCATGAGCGCTATGTTTATTAGAAGGAGTAGGGAAGAGAGAGAGAATGAGAGAGTTGGTGGGAGGAGGGGAGAGAGAGAAGGGTAGAAGTGGATTATTTGTAGGGTAGGAGTACTGGTTGTGCATTAGAGAGAGAGATCATGGAGGTGCTAGGGGGTAGCAAGAGAGAAACATCATAGCTGGGAGAAATGGGTAGGTGGAGGAGTAAGTGTTTGGGAGAGAGAGAGAGTCAAGGTGGGGTTGATTAGGGGTAGCATGGAGGCAAGAAGTTGGGGGAGATAAAGAGATAGAGATCATGAGGTTCAAGGTTATTTGGAGTAGGGAAGTTGGAGAGAAGGAGGTTATAGTTGAGGATTTATGGGAGAGTTAATGAGAGATAAAGAAGTGGTAATGGGGGTATTAGGAGAGATAGGGGGGTTAGGGATACATTGGGTAGGAGGATAGTTAGAGAGGGAAATAGGTTGGTTACAATTATGGAGAGAGAGAGAGAGAGCGATTTGGGTTAGGGGGTGAGGAGTGGGGAGTTGGTGGTAAGGAGAGAGAGGGGGGCTAGTGATAGAGGGATGAGGAGTAGGGAGTTTAGGGGTAGAGAGAGATGGTGGGGTGTTTGTTAGTGGTATAGGGGCAGTTTAGGTGTGTGTGTGTGTGTGTGTGTGTGTGTGTGTGTGTGAGAGAGAGAGAGAGAGAGAGAGAGAGAGAGAGAGAGAGCAGGTGTTAAGGGTTTGGGGAGAGATAATGGGGAGGGGGTTAGTGGTAGGTGAAGAAAGAGTTGGGTGTGGGGTAGAGAGAGAGAGAGAGAGTGAGGGGAGGGGAGGGGAGGGGAGGGGGAGGGGAATTAGGTGAGAGACATAGGGAGCTAGGTGTAAGGAGAGTAAGAGAGGGACTAGGGAGAGAGATAACGGGTCATTATTAGGGTGATATAGGCTAGGGGTAGAGAGAGAGAGAGAGAGAGAGAGAGAGAGAGAGAGAGAGATGAGGTGGTGAGTATGGGTAGGATTAGGATGGGGGTTTTGATAGAGAAATAGATAAAGATCGAGGATTTTAAGGGTTCAGGGAGGAGGAGGGAAGTTAGAGAGAAGATGGGTGAGAGATATAGAGAGGGTGTTTCAGTGTAGTGTTGACGAGGGAGGTTGGGGGAGAGAAAGAGATAGATATCAATGGTGCTAGGGGTTTTGGGAGGAGGGAAATTAGAAAGAAGAGGTGGTGTTAGGGATTAGGGGGAGAGAGATAGGGGTGTTGGTTAGGGGTAGGGTGGGTGATCAAGTTTAGAGGGGAGGAGGGAGTTTGGGGGAGATAAAGAGATAGAGATCATGAGGGTTAGGGGTTTGAGGAGGAGTATGATAGTTAGAGAGAAGAGAGATATAGTTGTGTAGTGTGGGTATAGTTAAGAGTTATAGGTTTCTGGTCTTAATGTTCATAATATTTATAGTGACTAGGAGGGGGGTTATAAATGTGTAAAGGTTTAATATTAAGGGCCACGAGGCTTACAAAGGTTTAAATTTCCAAGGGTTTAGGACCTATAAAATTTAAAATTAGTAGGATTTATAAATGTTATGTTCTAAGAGCTAGTTTTTACACATTATATAGATCATATGATATAATGGCTAAAGTTGCTCAGGTTTAGAGGGGCTAGGAGTCACAGGGTTAAAGTAGATAAGGGTTATAAAGTAAAAATGTTATAATAACGTACATGTGTATGGTATAATTACCATGGAAAGAGATACTAGCTCCTAGGTTGCATGCATAGAGTGTTAACAAAGGGGGGTCCCTCGTTAGACCACTTTAGAAACCTTGTGTAAACATGGTCGACCACCCGACTGCTTCTCGGGGAGTTACCTCCCTCCACCTATTACTAGCGCAACGGCGTCCGAGTTACCAATTACAACAAAAGGCACATGTGTCAAGATACTGAGTTAGGAAATTGTTTCCAGGTAATTTCCAAAAATGGTCCTTTGAAAACATTCTACACAAGACTTTTAAAAGAAATCCTATGGCCAACATACTAATGTAAACACTATAAGAAACATATATTAACCATGAAAAAAAAATTAAAAACAATTCAATATCATTATTTAAAAGTGAACAAGATAACAATTATAATCTAAGAAAGCACTAAATATATAAAACCAATTTCATTGAAACAATTAATAATATTTTTCAAACTTAATGAAAAAATTCAATACACTGTCATATCATAAAATATGCATAAAACCAACTTGAATGAAATTTAATTACCAATATTTTGCAAACTCAATTACTAACACTAATGTAAAACAAATTTATTTACTAACATAAAACAAACACCATTAGTAGCTTCTTAAAAAATTGATATGTTATTTCTAATCATACCTACTAATTATGAGAAAATTTACATGTCATAAAATTATACACTAAAACAACGTGAAAAATTAAATGGTCACGTTATAAAAATTTCACAACAACATAGAAGCATGATAGATGAACAAAGTTATTTCTAATGAAATAATAAAGTAACACACATTGGTTATGCTATTTTTAATGATAATCATACATGCAGATTACAAAAAAATTACTAACACTAATTTAAAATAAATTTATTTACTAATATAAAGCAAAAACCATTAGTAGCTTCTTAAAAAATTGATATGTTCTTTCTAATCATACCTACTAATTACCAGAAAATTTGGATGCCATAAAATGATATACACTAAAACAATATAAAAACATGAAAAATTAAATGGTCAAATTATAAAAATTTCACAATAACATAGAAGCATGAAATATGATCAAAGTTATTTCTAATAAAATAATAAACATACATTGGTTATATTATTTTTAATAATAATCATACATACAGATTGCAAAAAAATTGCATTTCATAAAATTCCACACATTAAAAAGATTAAATGCTCATTTGTCAACTTCATAAAATTGTACACACTGAAACAATAAATAAAGTGCTAATTTTTCATGATCATATAATTCTACATAGTAAAACAATAAATTAAGTGCTCATTTTTCAAGTTCATAAAATTCAAAATACTGAAATAATAAGAAAAATTAAATGCTCATTTTTCAGTTGCAGAAAAAGTATTTTACTAGCCTGTCACACTAAGGTTGGTGAAGTTGGTGACCTGTACTAACATGATAAGCAATCTGTTCCGGCTGACGTGGACACCTAACTTGTCTTAGTTCGGGGAAGGAGAGGTTGAAATCCAGCGAAAATGGATAATTCTGTATGTTCTTTTGTCTTAAATATAGGTTGCATTAAGGAAGAAAGGTAATTAGCTAAAATGCTTCACGTATCTGGACGAAGCAAACACATTTTGAGTCAATTTAAGATTTGACGAATCTTTACAATACAAGGTTAAAAGAATGGTACAAGGTTAAAGGAAAATAATGATACAAGGTTAAAAACAAATTGGTGCATTAATGAGCATCTGTTTTATTGCTCTTCCACACTATTTCTCTTAAAAAAAATTCGTGTATTATTTTGGAGGAATTTCTTTTCGGCCGAGAAACGGATGGATAACTCTAAGAAATCCATTAACAAAATGAAATTATATATTTCAATTAATTTTATTTAAAAGTGGCAATAAAAAATATATAAAAATTATTACTTAAATTTATTTTTATTTGTAAATTATAATTTTTATATAATTATAAATAGTTAAAGCTTTAACTATATACTTTATAAATATATATAGTTGTGTATTTTAATGGTTTCAGACATTTTTTTGAAAATTTATGATCTTGAAAGTGTAAAGGCTTAAAAATGGAGTAGAATATTTTTAGCTTTTTTTAAATAAAATTTTAGGTAACAAAATTTAAAAAATTCGAAGATTTTGGATATCTCTTATAAACGGTCACCCACCCCAAGTTAAATAACTATACCAATTCATAAAAATCATAATGACATTAAAACTTATTTATGATTTAGAGTAAAATATGTTATGATAATTTGACTTGTGATTAATTTTGCAAATTCCATTAATTCTTAATTTGTAAAAGTGGTAAACGACAAATTCTTTTAAAATTGTTGGGGAAGATTCAAGTTTTAATGGAACTCTTAGTTCTTTTGAATGAATGGAAAATTAAAGGAGTGAAAATGAAACTAAGGGTTGGAAAACTTGGCTGACAATGGAAGTAGACAATACTGCAATATTCCTAACCTAAGACGGTCTTCATAACTCGAACTATCTTATTGATCTGTTGCCAATTAACCCATGGTGAACTTCGACAATGTTGATCCATAACGAACCATCTTCCAGATGGGATATTGGTTAGATGGGTTATTGGTTGGATCTGTGCAAACGTGGCGGAATATGGTAACTTAAAACTACAATGAAAATGATAGAAAAATAGAGATGAGGAGAAGTGCCCGAAGAAAATGAGAGTTACTGGATGAGGTAATCTGGTATCCGAAGGCATCTATAATGGCAATACTTAGCAAGCAAGCCTTCTTAAATGAGTGTTTAATTTGGGAATATTGTTGGTAAATTTGTGTTAAATCGTTAAGAAGTTTGTCGTCTGCTCTTGTCATTGACATTGCAGAAACTGCATGCTTTCCTCCATATGATTCACCAACAATAAATAGACTCCTCTTTTGCAGACTACTATTTGTAACAAAGAAATATTCAAAAAGATTAAAAAATCTGCTGTTACTTCTTCATCTGTCGTGACTATCACTGAACTATTTACTACATAGATAAAGCCTGTAGAAGACCAAAAAGATATGGAAAAAACTGCTCTCAAAAGAGATTGCGACTTGATAGTATTTGAATAGTAATGGTAGATGTTTTGAATTTTATACGGGCTTCAAATTTCTAGTCAAACTGAAATAACAAATTGTTTCAATCCAATATTGAACCTATATTACATGTACCAACAGGGCTATCCTGTGCAACATTAGATTCATGACAATTGCAAAACAAAAAGACAACAGTGAGTATGAAGTGCTACAAATATATTGAAAGATCAACACTTTTGAAAATTGGAAATTGAATAGATCATATGTCAATTGATTATGAGCTATCCTCAAGAAAGAAATCATTATAAATTGAAGAGCAGTCTCTCATTTATTTTACATCTCCCATCCTACATGAATTTTAAACACTCAATGCACCATTAATTGTAATAAAAGAAATTACATCTACCTTTTGCAACCATGTTGTGTTTTTAGGCTTCAATTGTATATCCAAGGGGCCAACTTCTTGAAAATTTCCAATTGCAACCCGTGAAGCCCCCAGCAAAATGTCAACAACTACCCAAAGAAGCAGAAGGGTTGGAAACGTAACCATACCTTTGAAAAGTATTGTACTTTTCATCTAACATTAAGGGATCGTTGGTTTCTCATGCCGTGAGCCATCCCATCCTTGGCGTAAGGATGAGCAGGGCCATAAAGCGGAGCACAGAGTTCTCTAAATTTTGTGAGAACCCTAAACCCCTCTCGCATTAGAGTTTTACATATCGTTCACGCATTTTGTCAGCAGTTTATGCGTGACCTACAACTTACCACGATTGGCATACACACCGATCACAATATTTGCTCTTGTCATTGACAATTTTTTTATTATCACGATTCACGATTCATCTATTGTTAAGTTTGTCGTCTTCAACTTGAGGTGGATGTACCAATGCAATTTCATGCCTCTTTCCAGCCGCCAAAGGTACAATGGTAGCCTTAATTGGTTCCTTCGCTGAGAAGACTTTAGAATAAGAAGGTATGCTAAATCTATCACCATTTTATACTTTCCTAATTCGCAATGATTTAAGGGAGTGAAAGAAGAAGCGGATTGTGCGAAGATTATTTGAGTTCGTGGTCCAAATTACCATTTCAAATGAAGCGCCTAAACCTAGGGAACTACCCTCCACAGGCTTAAATACGCTAATAACCTCCTTCATTGAGAAGACTTTAGAATAAGAAGGTATGCAAAATCTATCAGCATTTTATAGTTTCCTAATTCTCAATGACTTAACGGAGTGAAAGGGGAAGCGGATTGTGCGAAGACTATTTGACTTCGTGGTCTGAATTACCATTTGAAGCCATTTCAAATGAAGCTACTAATTTGTATTGCAGACTTATCTTTCACCAAAAGCGATATATTCCAGAACCATCCATTTTCTTAGGTTTTAGTACCGCTGATCCATCATAATTGCCCGCTGCGGGCGCACCTCCATCTGAGAATAAACGTCCCAACTGCACTATCAACCATCCTTTTAGGTTATTGTGTCAAGTCCTATTAGTGTAGTTGGCATTTGAGGAAGGTTAGGGTTTCAAACTAGAATTTGGTGGGAGGAAAAACCTAAAAATCTAATTAGGTTATTGTGTCAAGTCCTATTAGTGTAGTTGGCATTTGAGGAAGGTTAGGGTTTCAAACTAGAATTTGGTGTGAGGAAAAACCTAAAAATCTAATTAGGCTAAGGGATGGTGTGACTCCAAGTTGATGGGAGAAAAAGCTTAAAAATCCAATTATTGTAAAGAATGGTGTGATTAAAAGTTTGTTTGATCCACATCATCTTCTAGTGATTTTAACAATTTATATATCCCTGATTTACAAACACTTTAATACACAAACAAACAAAACATAAATCCTAGTCGTGATACAACCTGAAGTGTGCCTAACACCGCCATTAAATTGATTATGTAACTCTCCTTGCTTGTGTGGTTCACGTGATTTTATTAATGAGAATTCAAGAGCAGGGAAGGGAGTAAGCTCATCTTTTGCCTTTTCTAAAATCATTTTTTAAGAATTCTGTGAATTCAATGCCCTTCTGCCATTTCAATTTTATATATATATAGTGTGAAACACTAACGTTAGCTTAGTCGTGGGAACACTTTGAAGAACTTTCAAAAGCTAGCTGCTCTGTACTTTCGTCATTTATTGACGACCTAATTTGAAGAGTACAAGTGAGTATTGTACTTTGTTCATTTATTGACGACCTAATTTGAAGATTACGATTAGTATTTTCCATGGAGCACATGAAAGCTAATAATTAAGATCTTTTATCGGTATCAAGATGTTGAAGTAAAGAAAACACAGAAAGCGTTGTAATTAGGTTAAAACCAAATAACACCGTTGATCATTCAACCACTGTGAATAGTAAAACAACGACAGCAGAGTTCACGACCTCATACGAGTTCGATGACCAACCCCGATATCTATGTAATATCTATAGACCAACCCTGGTACCTGTCATAAATAATCAAAAGAATTGTTCCAATCAGCTACTCGGTTGAGGAACATGACTCCAATAAACCCAGGAATTGAACCTCTAAGCTGGAAACGGCTGGTGCCCAGTTAGTTTGGGTTTCAAACGTATTGTTCCATAAAGTAAAGAATAAAACAATGAATTTTCCAAGAGTCAATTGTTCCATAAAGTAAAGAATAAAACAATGAATTTTCCAAGAATCATTGATTAGCATGAAGAATGGCTTCAAATCCTCTAATATGGTGTTGTGACGAGAATTTAATGTGACGACGTAGTTCGTTGCTGGAATTTAATGTTGGCGGCGTAAAAGGACCGTGTAGCCATCAGATATGGAAATCCTTCCAGTTCCCACTGTCTTCATGTTGTTAACTTAATCTGTTTTGCGAACGTCTATTGCATTGCTTATTAGTGTTATGCTGTCCACAAATAAAAAGGCTTCAAATGGTGATCTAGATAAAAACCCAAATTTTCATTGTTTACAGTTTTATGTACCTATATGGCCTTGGGAGTGATATTATTTGTTGCTCTGAGGGCATTGCATGCTGGTTGGTTACCCGGTCCATTGGTTGCGGCCACAAACACGATGGAAACACCACCATAATCTAGCAACGACGGTGATGTAAGATCTATTACATGGATCAACCTATATTTTTCCTTCATCATATTTGGTGTGCTTCATAGCCCATTTATTTTATCACTGTCCAAGCTACCTTTTCCCTCCATTGCCCAAGTTTGAACCCAACGCATGCTATCATTATCGTTTTAATTGTTCTCAGTTTAGCATTCAAAAGACAAGAATACTTTGTTAATTATTGTTTCCATGCTTCAGAATACAATGCCATACTCGGTTGTTGAATTTTGTGGGTTAGGCTAAACCCGTGACCATTTCGTTTAGCAACAGCCCAGGTTGTGACTTATAACTAATTTCCTTAACAAATTACTTTTAAATTGGTGTCAATCTAAATACACATTTCATTTCATTGAAATGGATATGGAAATAGCATAAACTATTAACTAATTTCCCTAACAAATTACCTTTAAATTGGTGCGAATCTAAATCAGCATATCACAACATATGCAATCAGCCATATATTTTTGTATTCTTCAAGCAGGCATTTACTGTAATTTCGTTGTGGACGAACTGTTATTTGTGGAGGAAATCCAGAACTAAAGAAAGGTATTAATGGTTTTTTAGGCCTCAGTGGATCGATCTAATTATGGAACAATTTTCATAAGGTATTTGAAAAAATCTTATGGATTCGAATGGTTAGGCCGACTTATAGGGAAAAATCCTTTCCGATCAAAGTTTACTGAGACTTCACATTCACCTAAAAATTTAACCCAATTCAACTTAAACCCAGAGAAACCATACCTGATGATCTCCACGTGATCAAGATATCTCCTCGTCGTCCGTAATCCAGTTCGCATGAGTGCTCCACAGGTTCTGTAGTCCAACCTCACAACGCCTTGATCTCCTCCTCGTCCGTAATCCGACATTCCAGAGCCTCTTGATTTCCTCGGAGAAGGGATCCAAGTTGAAACCATCGTTTGGCTCCATATTCTCTTCCATCATGTTTGGTACGGTGTCAGTTTGGGTTGCTGCACTTCCGATAGACGGATCCCGTCCTTTCAGGGTTCTCAAGCAACGGTTGCATTCAGAGGGATTCCTCACCATCTGTTTCGAAGAACAGATCTGAAAGCGAAGCCAATTAACAGTAACACCCGTTTTCAAGAAATATGATCGCGGACACCTGCTCGATGTTCGACATCCGAGACAAACAAGTTGGGTGACTCGAGCGAGAGATGACCGATAAGGTCATTGAAACAGAAACATTTATCAGTAGATGTTGAGAAAATAGACCATGGTGCCACCGCATAACTTTCGCATGGGCTCCCGCGCTACCCTGTTCTTGCAGAGGCAGTAACTTGATTTTCCCCTCAACCCTCCTGTCTCGTCCGTAATCCGAAGCCACGAATTGATAAGCCGGTGCCGAGAATTCACGGTGGCTGACCCCCTCCGGAGCGCATTTTTCTTTACCGACCCCAGGCCCGACCCGATCACCAAAGTCTGGATGAGAAAGCCGAAGGACATGGCCACTGAGAATCCACCGCTGAGTGTGGTGGCCACGGGACATGCCGTCCACTGGATCTCCGCCCACGAGGGCTGAGAATTTAATTTTGTGGTTTGCCAGCTCGACATAGGGCCAGCCCGAATGCCAATTTGCCGCCACGGCTGTGCCCGGCGATAGCCACATTCTCCAAGTCCGGTCGGACCTCGTCAGGAAGACAAAGAAGAAATCCTCTTCGGAAACCAGTCATAGATCACCGCCGCGTCGGCTATTTCCGACGTTGCATCTGCAAATAAAGAAAGAACTTGACTCACGTTAGCAGGGCAAGCATATATACAGTATGCATATGCAGAGAGTGAGTATATAAAATACGATTCAATTCCTAAGAGGATCGAGCCTAACGGTTGAATTCCATTAGAAGTATTGCGTTCGGGATAAAGAATGCCGTTATCATTGGCTTTGTAACTACTCTTAAAAAAAATTCCTGCTTAAGAAAGCGAAGATCCTGCTTCCTAAAACTGGAAATTGTACTAAATATGGATAACTAATCTGACTGGTTCTCCTCCTTTGCTGGCCGAATTTGGCAATATAACAAAACTGTATAGATTTTGACGTAACGGCATAGATTTTTAGGAGAAGAGACGGTAATGATAACTGACAACTTTGAAGACGATAATGACAGTTATGACTTGGAAATTCTGATGTCTAAATTTAGCAAGGAAAAAACAACTCACAGCTTTAAGGCTTCCTGAACACGCTAAGCCAGCTGTTAAATACCCTTTGCTGACAGGTAAAAACACTTATTCCGATCTCGAGAAGCTATCGAGGGCAAACGAATTCACTTGTGTTTTTGCAGTCGCCTCCTCTCAATCACAAAATCCAAGCTTTTCTTGGCATTTTTTTGGCATTTATAACACTGGTTACTATAAAGGCATTTTTTTAATTAGAAAATAGTGATAAATAAAGAAATCCACACACTTTTAAATTTAGTATCAGAGTTAAGGTCTTTTTATTTAAATTTAGTATGGCAGCTAGGATTTTTGATTTAGCACAAATGAAACTAAGAAAACAATAACTTTAAAAATAAATATTTAAAAATAGTATAGAAATTTCTCTAAAAAGAAAATTATTCTTGCATAGTATAAAAAGATAAAAAATTACATAAATTTTGCTTTTACATTAGGAAAACATAAAATAAATCAACATTTATTTACTTATGCACACTCAAAAATATATATATCAATTTATGCATTTGTAAAATTAGTTTAATAATAATGCACCCTTAAAATATAGTAATTTTGTTAGACAAATATAATAAAAATATCATTTTCAAATATAAAAAACATTCTTAAAATTTTTGAATATATTTTTCTAAAAAAACCTTGAACCTTTACATTATAAAAATAAAGTTATTTAAAGTTATTTATAAAGTTCATACATCTTACATTATCTGTTACATCTTACATTATCTGTTAGTCACTATGAAGAATTAAATTTGCTTTCGGTCATATATACCTGAAAAAAATTAAATATAAATATTTTATCAAATAATTATTTATATCTTAAAATAAATCTACTTATTTTTTTATATATTTTATAAAATTTTAATTTGTTTTTAAATTATTTTTTATTTTATTTTATAACTATACAATATCTCTGAAAAAGATGTTATTATAAAAAATAAAAAATAATTATTTATATTATAAAAATTATATGACATATTATTACACATCATATTATTAAAATTAACTTTAATTATAAAGTTGATACATCATCTATTTATCATTATGTATAATTAAATTTGTTAAATTATATTAAACAATTAGTAATGGGTTGGATCACTTTAAAACAACTTATTTTACATCACAAGCAAATCTAAGAAAAAGTTTTGATATTTTTGAATTAAATATTCATATATGAATTATGGCATTTTATGGGGGATTTGCATACTATTATGGAGAACCAGGACTAGAGTCCTTGATACTACAAACAACTAGGAGTTCGTTGTGATTTATAGGTACTTCAACACCCTCTTTCTCATTATGTTTTAGGAAACTCATTGGTCCTACATGGGTTGGGTTGAACTTTATAGTTTACCTTGGTGAAGTTTGGGGTTGGCATATTTGTGTCCTCTATTGTTTCATACTCGACAGTGTCATAATCATGGTGAGTCATGCCACAGAGAAGGTGGTATATGTACTCATAGAAAGCATCCATAAATGAGAGCCAATGAAGCAAAAGAGATGTATTGGAAGTAAACCTTGGAGAAGGTGGAAAAAATAGGAAAAATGGAAAAGGATTGATAAAAATTGAGTATGGAAACATTAATCCATAGCATATTGTAGAGGAAATGGAGTCATGGTTGATGCATGCAGGTTTGAGCTATCGTGGGTCACTAACTACTATTATATTTTAGCTCTCTTATTGTGGATGAATGTCCTTTTCGGCCAAGCCTTGTAGACTACTAAGGAAATCATAATAAATTTCTATGGAAGCTTAATGACATTCGAAAACATGCTCAAAAACTTGACATAAAGATTAATTTGATTCTCAAGATCACTAAAGGACTAGAATTTCCTCTAGCTACAAGTGTGAACATAAGAGAAGACAACACACAATTTTTAAAGTATAGAAATTATTCTTATGGACTACTTAAATTTTAATTTTAAAATACTTAAAAATAACAATTTTTTTTATGTAGCTTGTATTGCTTCCAAAGTGATAGGTTAGCTACATTTAGATATAAACCTTTATATATAACATCAACACTTTCAGACATTACAACTTTAGTGTCCTTTTCGTCACCAATATAATTATAATTAAGTGGATCATGTCATTTCATGTAACCAACTTTGAGATCACGTTCTTCCTAATACTTCTATTCGCCACTTGTTGGACATGTGGTTCATTCCATTTGGCTCTGATATCGTGGAAACTGTTGGTCTCTGTCATACAATGTCTACAATCATCAATCATGCTAAATACACATCTTCCAATTTCCCACATAATAATCTGTTGAATTATGTTAAATCCAAATCTCTCCATGGAAAGATACATTTAGTTCTATAGTATAAATGAAAAATCAAACTCCATAGTTCAAGTTAAAATTCAGTTGTTTCCATTTGGAATGTTTATACAAGAAACATACTATTGTTGTTTTGGTTTCATTGATATTATATATCTATTTGTAACCAATTGGATTTTAATTGTATTGGCATCCATAAAACAATGTGAGGTTATAGGGTTCACATTCATTTGCATATAATTGACGTTTTGATATTTGTTTCAATTCATGATTAACAAAATTGCGTGAATATTCAAATTATCATCAATATTTTATAATCTTATATTTATATTGATTATCAATCTTTTATAATTATATTTTTAATGTAATGATACATATAAATAATTAATATTTTATTATTCAAAATAAAATTATTTATATTAAAATAAGAATTTAAACATTTTGAATATCACATTTCAAATATATATCTATCCCAAAACTAAATCAAACATGAGAAATGCATAATACTAAATAATAATTAAGATGGAAGATCGAATATTTTTTATTTTTTTTTTATTTTTCTAGGTTTTGTTTATTTTGTATTTAATATGTTTAATTTTTTGTAACTCACGATTGTTAAACAAAATTTTTTTCTCGAAAAAATTATCATTTTCCATTTTTTAATGTGATCTTTTTTCATGATAAATTAAAAAAAATACTCTAAAAATCATTAAAATCGTTAAGAAACTATACAACATTTTTAGAAAATTGAATATTTATATAAAAATATAACCAAACATTTTATGGTTGGAAATTTAGGAATTAACAAAATTCTCTAAGGTTTTACACTTATAAAATTATGGATCATTAAGATTTTCCATACTATTTATATGTACAAGTCAGAATCCTCTATTATTTTAGTCATTTCACTCACCATGAGAGTATCATCCCTATCCAACACTTCCTTTCCAATCCGAGATATTATAGCACATTTTGAGTGGGCGTAACAGTTAAGAGCATGTGTTCCTTCCTTGGAGGTCACAGGTTCAAATCCAAAGGGGGGTAGGATATGTACACCTCTTAGCAACTAAATCGCTGCATAGAGGGGGTCCCTTATCCCACAAACAAGGGGTTAACATACACCAAATTGGTGTCTCACTTGGCGGTGAGCTTATAAATATATTAGTAGTAGTAGTAGTAATGAGAATGACTAAATCCCACCTCATGGAATTTCAGTGACACATGGATCCTTGATCGTAAATGGATTCATTCGTATTTTCATCATAGGGTGAAGCTTCCTAATTTCATTGCACCGAGTGTAAATGAGATGCTTACAACCCAGTATGGGGGAGATCCTGTAATAGATGTCACATGTCACATGTTACATGTAACATTTTCAAAAGTAATAAAATGTAAAAAGTAATAGTATGGAGGAGATCCTGTAACGGATGTCACATGTCACATTTGTCACGTTTGTCACGTTACGTTACAACCGAGTATGGGGGAGATGTTGTAACGTTTGTCAAATTTTTGCACCAAGTGTAAATGAGGTGCTTACAACCTAGTATGGGGGAGATCCTGTAATGGATGTCACATGTCACATGTCACTTGTAACATTTTCAAAAGTAATAAAATGTAAAAAGTAATAGTATGGGGGAGATCCTGTAACGGATGTCGCATGTCACATGTCACGTGTCACATTTGTCACATTTGTAGTATTGGGGAGATCCTGTAATGAGTGTCACATGTCACATTTGTCACGTTTGTCATGTTACGTTACAACCCAGTATGGGGGAGATGTTGTAACGTTTGTCAAATTTGTCACGTTTGTCATTGCACCGAGTGTAAGCAAGGTGCTTACAACTTAGTATGGGGGAGATCCTGTAACGGATGTCGCATGTCACATGCCACATGTAACGTTTTCAAAAGTAATAAAATGTAAAAAGTAATAGTATGGGGGAGATCCTGTAAAGGATGTCACATGTCACATTCGTCACGTTTGTAGTATGGGGGAGATCCTGTAATGGATGTCACATGTCACATGTCACATTTGTTACATGTAACATTTGTCATGTTTGTCACGTTACGTTACAACCCAGTATGGGGGATATGTTGTAATGTTTGTCACATTTGTCACGTTTGTCATGTTACGTTACAACCCAGTATGGGGGAGATGTTGTAACGTTTGTCACATTTGTCACGTTTGTCACATTTGTCATGCTTGTCACGTTACGTTTCCATGTCGGCTCATAACTTATAAAAAATCAAAAGTAATTAAAAATTTCATGTTTGCCCATAACTTATCAAAAATAAAAAATTAAAAAATTAAAAGAGAGGGATCGAATTTCTTGAGGGGTAATTTTTTTCTTAATGTGTAAAAAATTTAAGATAAAACAAAAAAAATTACACAAGAAATTGGATCCCTCTTGGTGCTTCATAGATCCGAGTTTGAGATGGATCTACACTGATTAAAATCATAGAAATTATTCAATGAATATGTATTGGGTTTGATGAGTGATGATGTGTTTATTTATATATGGTTAACTTTATTCTCTGCAAATTAATGGTGAAAGGAATCTAATTCCTAACTAGAGAGTTAACTCCTTTGGGTCCAATTTTTTTTTTCTAACATAGTTAAAAAACAAAAAAAATGTGGGGATGTGGAGTTTCTCGAAGTGTCAACGAAACCCACATCTCTATGTCATGAATTTTCTTCGTTGTGAATGCCATCAGGATGGTTAATAGTTCATAGTCGACAATGGAAGGTGAACCTTTGCAATACTTGTAATCCATCTTGTTACATCTCACCTTTTAATGTTGAGAGGTTCAACGAGTACATATTTACATATAAGCACTATAAACCAATGTTGCTTTATTTTCCATAGAAAATATTCTCGGGGAAACACTTTGGAAACATCTTTGTTGATCACACCTAAGGTGAATGTTGTGTATGTAGACAATAGGTCTAGGCAACTAATGGATAATCATTCATGTATGTATGTATGTTTTGTTTGAAAACATAGGTCTATAATGATACGTAAGTGTATATATGGAGGTATCAATATCACAAAAATAAAAGTCTAATTAAATGTCTAAATATTGCTAGGAAAGTGTGAGTCATGCTAAAAATGTTTTAAAATGTTCATAAATATAAAATAGAATCATTTACGCATATTTTAAGAGAGGAAATGCATTGAGTCCAAAGTGTTTAGGGCCACTTCTTTCACTCCTTTAATGGAACTTGAGGGTTGGTGCAAGCTAATGTTGGCCACTCATGACTCGTTAGTCGCAATGGACTTTTGGAAAAATAGAAATCTGAACATCAAAAAACAATATTAGAGCTACCTACACAACTTTTTGGAATATGGCGCAAGAAGATCAAACGTAGAAAATCGGATTACCTTCCGGAATATATAAATATTATTTATGGAAATTAAGTATAACTCCCAAAAAATGGGGTTCTCCTAAGGTTTGTATGTTATTTTTTTAAGAAAATATAATGAATATGTTTATGTTAGCCCTCTGGTTTGGTATTCAAATGGTGGATTTTTGTTAAAAAAATTATATACAGTTGTAGATAATAAGGTGTTCTAGTGCGGCATTATTTTTCCATATTTATTTATGTTAATTTTATTTTTTTTTAATTAAGGAAGTCAGCCCATCCCTAAAATGACTAGGCTAAGCGTTAGCCCTCAATATCATGGTCTTAACCTAATCAATCAACAAATTTTATTTTTTTAGGATGTATGTTTTTGTGTGTACTTGTGCGGGTTCTTTTTCCGTTTTCAAAATAGGAGACCCAGTAAAAATTTATAGACGGATGAAATATCCTACTCTTTGTGTAAGATTGACGTTAGTGCAATTGAAATTAACTAAAAAATAGGAACAAATAATAGTTTTAATAAAAAATTACATATTCGAAATATGCACACATAGTTCTACAAGTGTGTGCAATTTCATTAGCAGTGGACAAGTGTAGCATATGCAGAATCATACTCGAAACAGAAGAAGTTATAGAATAAGATGTATTTTGTTATAAGATGTATTTTTTTATATTATTATATGTATTTTGGCAACCCGAACCTAAAACCATACCAGCCAAGTCATCAACCACATTGGTAGGAAACAAATTACCCGCCAAAATTTAAAAACTAAATTGGCGCGTGCACGTGTATATAAAACACGCGTATGCACACAATGGCGCGTACACGCAAAATGACGCATGCGCATTGTTTTTACTAAAGTTTGAAATTTTTCATAGTGATTAAATAATTTTATAAATTATATATGTTTTAATAATTAATAATGTTTTAAATTGAATTAAATTAAATTAATATGATGATTAGGAGGAGGAGGATGGGGATGATGACGATGATGTTGATGAGGATGATGAGGATGATGGGGATGATGATGAGGAGGATGATGGGGATGATGAAAATGATGTTGATAATGATGATGAGGATGATGGGGATGATGACGATGATGTTGATGAGGATGATGGGGATGATGACGATGATTTTGATGATGATGACGAGGATGATGGGGATGATGACGATGATGTTGATGATAATGGTGAGGATGATGGGGATGATGATGATGATGATGTTGATGATGATGATGAGGATGATGGGGATGATGATGAGAATGAGGATGATGACGAGAATGAGGATGATGATGAAGATGATCATGATGATGATGATGAGGAGGAGGAAGATGAATATGATCATATTCGTCATCATCAGCATCATCATCTTCATCTTCATACTCATCTCCATCATCATCCATCATCTTCATCATCATCATCTTCGTCATCATCATCATTATCAATCGTCATCATCATCGTCAACATCATCATCAGCATCTTCGTCATCATCATCTTCGTGATGATGACGAAGATGCTGATGATGATGTTGACGATGATGATGACGATTGAAAATGATGATGATGATGATGCTGACAATGATGATGATGTTGATGATGATGAGGAGGAGGAACTAGGTGATGACGACAATGATGACGATGGAGCTAATGATGATGACGATGATGATGATGATGATGATGATGTTGATGATGAACATGATGACCAAGATCATGGTGATGATGATGATGATAATGATGATGGGGATGAGGATGAGGATGATGATGAGGAGGAGGAATTGGGTGATGATGACATTGATGATGATGATGATGACGATGATGATGATGTTGATGATGAAGAGATGGCCAAGATGATGATGGTGATGAGGATGAGGATGGGGATGATGACGAGGAAGTGGGTGATAACGATGATGATGACGATGGATATGATGATGATGACGTGGATGATGATGATGACAAGGATGATGATGATGATCATATTCATCATCATCAGCATCATCATCTTCATCTTCGTTCTCATCTTCATCATCATCCATCATCTTCATCATCATCATCAACATCTTCGTCATCATCATCATTATCAATGATGATGATGAAGAAGATGATGATGATGTTGACGATGATGATGACGATTGAAAATGATGATGATGAAGAAGAAGAAGATGATGATGATGATGATGATGATGACAATGATGATGACGTTGATGATGATGAGGAACAGGGTGATGACGACAATGATGATGATGGAGATGATGATGACGATGATGATGATGATGGCGATGATGATGATGTTGATGATGAAGATGATGATGATGTGAATGATGAAGACAATGAACAAGATGATGATGATGATGATGATGGGGATGAGGATAAGGATGAGGATGATGATGAGCAAGTGGGTGATGATGATGATGATGATGATGATGACGACGATGATGATGATGTTGATGATGAAGACGATGACCAAGATGGTGATGATGATGATCATGGCGATGCTGATGATGGGCATGAGGATGAGGATGATGATGATGATGAGAAAGTGGGTGATGATGATGATGATGATCATATTCATCATCATCAACATCATCAGCTTGATCTTCATACTCATCTGCATCATCATCATTGATAATGGTGATGATGACGAAGATGATGATGATGATGTCATCATTGATAATGATGATGATGATGAACATGATCATGATCATGATGTCAAAGATGATGGATGATGATGAAGATGATGATGATGACGTTGATGATGATGATGATGATGATGATGATGATGATGTTGATGATGAAGATGATGGCCTAGTGTTGGCGATAACAGACCCAGAGGTTTTCTATAAGACCCAGGTTCTTCATGGTTTCCCCTTTGACCAACAAAACCCCTTCACATTGGACCTTTCAGAAACAACTTGAGAGTAGGTTGAGGTCTCACCTGAGGTGTATCTATGGGGTGTTGTGGAATCAGGTTTCCACAGTAAGTGATAAGTTTCTTGGACGGATGTACTGCACAGCACCACAGGGGGTATGTGCTACGAGGTGAAACTGCGCAGTGATGGGCAATGCTGCGGTCTACACAACTATGTTCTTCTACCGTGGGACTTCTCTTGAAGCTGGGAACAATGCAGCTTTACTCCATACTTGGATTATCTTGAAAACACTTAAGGAAATGAAATGAATATCGCTCATCCACTCATTCAGGCACTTAACTGACTATTCTTGTAACATTCATTCATTAAGTTGGAATGTTGCGATTTGAACATATATGACTATACAATCCAACTGTTATGCATTCTTTTACTGCATATAAGAAAGTGTCTAACTAAATGACTGATTCACTATCTTCAAACACAACACTAAATGTTCATCATTCATCTGTTCATACAGAACCTAACATATCATCTCCATACACCCTCTGATGGCAAATGCATACATAGTTCTCTCATAACAGCATGCAAGGAAACATTTAGACATTCATTTACAAAAAATATAGATAAGCATTCATTCATAAAACACAATTGCACAACGCAATATTTAACGTGGTTCACTCCCTCGGGTGGGAAGCTACGTCCACAAGAATGGTTGGTAATATATATCTTTAAAAAGGGACGGGGACAACCATTCTTAGTCTGCGCACTCAGCTGTAGACTCTCCTTCCTCTCAGATAGGTCTCTGCACACATAGCTGCAGAGCCTTTACAATCTTCTCAGCTCAAAAGAGATTTTACACTATAACATCCAGAACCCAAAATTGTCACAACAAAAAGTAACCACATAGTAAACCCCATCCCATACAAACTTGTCTTCTTAAATAGACCATGCCCGAAGGTCATGTCTTTACAATGCCAAAGACCTAAACCCAAAACCCTTAGGGTTTCCAAAACTGTGTCGGTTTCCCTAAATTGGCTTGCTGGCATCTGGTAGCATCTGCTTCATCGTGGTGGTTCTCCATGTCTTCACTTTGTCGCTATCGGCCTTCCTATCGCACCCATGCCAACAAGTCTCTTTCACTGAACCATTCATCTCTAACGGTCTCGCCCACTCGGCGTGCCAAGCCGTTGCTTTCCTTGAGTTGTCCTTCCCTTAACAACTCATGCATTAGCCGCCTTCCTGATTTTCTTGTGCCCGCCACTCGGCACTCCTGGAGCATCTTTCCAAAATTAGACCACTACTGGTCCATCTGTTACCTGTACCTGATCCTTGTCCAGCACTCTGCTTTGCTGGCTCCACGTGGCCTGCCTGCTTCGCAGCACTGCTTCCTCGCAATGTTGGTCTTCGTGGTGCTTCCAAAATTCAGACACTGCGCACAATCTTCGCAGCATGGTCAAAACTTGGATACTATGGACAACTTTGCAGCATCCTCCACACTTAGACAAAATTACTCCTGCTTATCAAAAGTGTTACCAAAAATTTGTCCCAACTTGGGCCCAACATGCCCCTAACACTTACATGTGGCTCGTCACCAAGCCACTTGTTGCTTCGGCAGTCTCGCTCTGCTCTGCGACAGGTGGAGCTAATTTGGTCGCGAACTCATTATATGTACCGAACAACTATTCCACTACTTCTCTGGTATCGTGTTCAACTTGTTGTACTGTCTCAAGCAGTGCGGGAGTTATCTCTTCTCCAATATGTCCTTGTACCTGCTCATGCTTGTCACACAGTTCCTTCAGCTTGTCTTCTATCTGCTACGACACCGCTGTGGCATCCTCCAAGAGTTGCTGCGACTAATTATCCATCTCAGTCTCTTTTTCTCTTAATGCTTGGACTTCCTTCTTCAAGCCAGATATTTCCTTATACATCGACAACCTCTCCATGGGTGGTAGATCCTTGAGCTCTGCGTCCAACTTCTCTAGCGTGGTCTGCTTTTCTTTTACCATGGTCTTTACCTGAAGTAGCCCTTGATCATCTTCAAGGGCAGTGAATGCCTTTCAAAAATTTTCCAAGAGATCTTGGCACTTAACTATCTATTCTTCTAACATTCATTCATTAAGTTGGAATGTTGCGATTTGAACATATATTACTATACAATCCAACTGTTATTCATTATTTTACTGCATATAAGAAAGTGTCTAACTAGATGACTGATTCACTATCTTCAAACACAACACTAAATGTTCATCATTCATCTGTTCATACAGAACCTAACATATCATATCCATGCATCCTCTAACGGAAAATGCATACACAGTTCTCTCATAATAGCATGCAAGTAAACATTTAGACATTCATTTACAGAAAATATAGATAAGCATTCATTCATAAAACACAATCGTACAACGCAATATTTAACGTGGTTCACTCCCCCCGGTGGGAAGCTACGTCCACAAGAATGGTTGGTAATATATATATTTAAAAAGGGATGGGGACAACCATTCTTAGTCTACACACTCAGCTGTAGAATCTCCTTCCTCTCAGATGGGTCTCTACACACACAGCTATAGATCCTTTACAATCTTCTCAGCTCAAAAGAGATTTTACACTATAACATCCAAAACCCAAAATTGTCACAACAAAAAGTAACCACATAGTAAACCCCATCCCATACAAAATTGTCTTCTTAAATAGACCATGACCGAAGGCCATGTCTTTACAATGCCGAAGACCTAAACCCAAAACCCTTAGGGTTTACAAAACTATGTCGGTTTCCCGAAATCAGCTTGTTGGCATCTGGTAGCGTTTGCTTCATTGTGGCGGTTCTCCACGTCTTCACTCTATTGCTATCGACCTTCCTGTCGCACGTGTGCCAACAAGTCTCTTTCACTGAACCGTTCATCTCTAACGGTCTCACCCACCAAGCGTGCCAAGTCGTCTCTTTCCTTGAGCTATCCTTCCCTTAACAACTCGTGCATTGGCCACCTTCCTGATTTGCTCGTGCTCGCCTTTCGGCACTCCTGGAGCATCTTTCAAAAATTAGACCACTACTCGTCCATTCGTTACCTATACTTGATCCTTTTCCAGCACTCCGCTTTGCTGGCTCCACGTAGCCTGCCTTCTTCGTAGCACTGCTTCCTCGCAGCGTTGGTCTTCGTGGTGCTTCCAAAATTCGGATGCTGCGCACAATATTCACAGCATGGTCAAAACTTGGATACTGTGCACAACTTCATAGCACCCTCCACACTTAGACAAAAGTACTCCTACTTATCAAAAGTGTTACCAAAACTTTGTCCCAACTTGGGCCCAACACCTAGATGATGATGATGATGATGATGATGATGACGAGGAAGTGGGTGATAACAATGATGATGACTATGGAGATGATGATGATGATGTGGATGATGAGATGACAAGGATGATGATGATAAGGATCATGATGACAAAGATGATTATGATGATGATGAGGAGGAGGAGGAGGATGAGGATGATGATGGTGATCATATTCATCATCATCCACATCATCATCTTCATCTTCATACTCATCATCATCACCATCTTCGTCATCATCATCATTATCAATGATGATGATGAAGAAGATGATGATGATGATGAAGATGATGAAGAAGATGATGGATGATGATGATGCCAATGATGACGATCTTGATGATGAAGATGATGATGAAGATGATGAGGAGGAGGAGGAGGAGGATGAGGATGATGATGAGGAAGTGGGTGATAATGATGATGATTATGATGGTGATGATGATGATGACGAGGATGATGACGATGACAAGGATGATGATGAGGAGAATTATGATGATGATGCTGACGATGACGAAGATGATTATGATGAGGAGGAGGAGTGTTAAATTTTCAGAATTTACTTCAATCTAATATAGGATCTTAACTGAGAGAACAACATGTACAGCAAATCTACAGCATATCAATCATGGACATAATAATGCAAGCACACAAGAGACACAAAGTTTACTTGGGGAAAACCATAAAGGTGAAAAACCCCAATAACTTCCTCAGAGATAGATAGAGCAATGATACAACCAGAATACAAGAGATAGTCTTCTCCTAGCAGTAGATCCTCCTCCTCCACAAGTGCGCCACTCTCCCAAGTGTGAGTGTGAGAATAGAATGTGTAAAATGAGAGAGACACACTCTCTATTTGTACACTAACTTGACTTGACCTTTACTCAACTACGTCGGCCTCAACTTAACCACTTAACATAATGCTGACTAGGCCGACCCCAACTAGGGTGGTCTAATAACCCTTTGACCCACATCGCTGACCCCCAATAGGGTGGTCTAATAACCCTTTGACCCACATGAATTATACAGGGCCGACCCCAACAAGGTGGTCTAATAACCCATCAAGTATAAGTTACGACACTTACAATATAAATGACGACACTTCCGTATAGAGGAATAATAACATCTCTATAGGAATACAACCACTTCTGTATAGAGGAATAATAACATCTCTATAGGAATACAATATACATATATGTGAAATACATTCCGAAGTTACATATACATCAACACTCCCTCTTAACTAGGAAGGTATTTCTCGACACAGGTCTTCTAGCACAAGTCATCTTCTCTGGATCATCATCACTGCTACTGCTATCTCAATCAATCTCTGAATCTACTCGTCATAGGAAGTTCTACAGAGCCAGCCCTTTTTTATACTGGATGTAGGCCCACCACCTGTAGGTCTTCGTCATCACTGGCCATACTGTGGAAACCTCAAGACTTATTAAGTGCATCACAAATCCTCGAAAGAGCATCCTAGGCTGTTACAAGCACACAGATCTACCTATAGGATCTCCAGGGCCATATTATATGTGACCTCACGACAAAACCTCGCAAGAGCATCCCAGGATGTTACGAGCACACAGCTCTGAAATTATTTTTGGCACATCTTCATTTTATTTTCTTCTCGTTTGTTGTTCATACTGACTAGCAGAAGTTTTATCCGTAGTTCCTTTTGATTTTCCCATTGGTTCTTTTCCTTTATCTATTATAACGTCTCAATTTCTAAGATTTATCTTTCTTTGAAGATCGTTTATAGCATTTTGGTAACCAATCTGGTATTGATCAAATTCTGTCTCCAAATTACAACATTCCCCTTCTGCAAGGAACATATCATGCTCTTGTTTAGTCAGTTACACTTCTGAATCAGAACTGCCACAATGGTGAATATCTCCCTCAGGTATCTCAGCTTCAACTTCTCTGGCAATATAATTTTCAGGGAAAGGAGGTCTGATTTGATCTTCTTCTGCATTCCTTGGGTTTCGCTGCTCTCTTGGCCTTATAGCTAGAACAAAAGGTCCCCTAAAATTTGGGTTTCTCATTTGAGGTTCTCTTTGTTCTTTATTTGGAGCTTTGTTATTCACCACTAGCCTTTCTAAAAACTTTTCCATAGTTTTCATCATTGCTTCAAATTTTACATCTGTGGAAGAAGAAGAAGAAGATGCTGCATTTTGATTATCTTCTCTAATTTTCTTTCTGTCCATATCTCTATGTCTCATTTTTTGAGAAGCCATCATATTAGCTTCAACTTCCACTGCATCTTTCATCATTATTGCCAAAGTAGTAGATCTTCTCTCTCTTAATGTGCATGAAAAATCACCTTCAAAAGCATCTGCATAATGTAACTTGGCTGCTCCCACTGGAGGTTTTATATCTGTAGGGATAGAATTATAGACTTTCATAAATCTGGAAGAGAACTCTTAAACTGATTCAAAACCTCCTTTTTTCAGATTGTTATATTGTGTCAACACCTGCGAAGGATTTTTCTGGTCTTCCCATCTTTCGATAAAAAGAGTTGTAAAAGCATCATAATTAGCAATTGATCCCGCAGCTAAAGCTCTAAACCACTTTTTGACTTCACCTCTCAAGCTTTTGGAAAACAACCTCATTTTTGCATCATCATAATCCACTTCTTCTAAATCAATGAAATCACTAAAGTTATCAACATGTTGCTATGCTGTATAATTACCCTCATTATCAAAAGTAAAGATTCTCTGTCCATAATTTTGAGGCAAATCATGTAAAGCCGTGGGCAAAACCAATAGGGCAAATCTGGTAGCCATGGGTGGTGGGTTATAAGGTGGAACAATCACTGCCTATTGTCTATTACTTTGCACAGGTATTCTTTGGGTTTTGGATATTCTGGACCCTGCCCTTTCAGATTTTTATAAATTTTCCCAAACAGATTTTAAAGAATAATCCCACAAACTTTTTGGGTCAACTTTTGTTTCTTTCAAATCAGAATCTGACTTAGTTCTAAGCAAAATCTTTTCACTTGAACCAATAATTTCTTCCTCAAACAGATTTTCTTGAAAAGAAGGGAATATATTTGAAAACTGAGAAATACCTTCTTTCGTCTTGCCTTTGCCTTTATCCGTCTTGAGGAGCTTTTCTGGATTATCCACGCCTAAGAAGAACTGCAAACTAGGATTTCTTCTTGTAGCCACAATGTCTTTCTCAGAATATCTTCAAAAAACCTTAAGAAATTGTCACAAGTGAAGTCGTGAGGGAAATATCTACAACCAACTTATTTCAAACTTCCTTGTCCAAGAAATTTGACCTTTCTTTGTCATTTCTCCCAGGGAAAATTTCACTTTCGTCCTCGGTAACGGCGCCAAAATGTTAGCACTTAGATTTTATTCCGGTTGTAAAAGAATAACACCTAAGGTAACCTATTTCAAACCAAGCTTTAGGTAGAAAACTCAGCCATTGTTCCACTAGAGAGGGCTCTCTCATGATATATATGTAAAGGATAAAATATATAAAAGTTCTCTCAAAATTTCTCAAAAGGATTTTATGGTTGAAAAGGAAAACAAGAAACGTTGGGCATGGAGTCAAAGTTTCAAATATATAATATGCCAGTAAGAGATTTATACCAAAAAGATTTCCATAGAGGCAAGATAGCAATCATATCACAGTCAATTTGATTTTTTCAGGTGGTATAGAAAGAAGTAATGACATTCCATCAACAACAGGCATCTAACTGGGATGAATCCATTATCAACTTTGGAGAAAATAGTGAATATTAAAATGCGATAAAGCGAGGCATAACCAGTATGAATCTCAAGTTATTTCAAGTGTTCATTTAAATATAGAAGAAAAACATAATAGAAGATATAACATAGAGAGTAAACATGCACATATAAAGATAAAGAAAAAAATAGACTGTAAAGCTGATCAACACATGAATCTCTGATCTCAAAATATAGGTATTTTCACTGTACTACCTTTATTTATCAAAAAATAGACTTCAAAACATACTTGTCTCTCAAAGAATTTCCAACCCCTTCAAAAATGACTCTCATTGTTTTTATACAAAATTCGGAAGAAGCTTGACATAATTGCTTCTTCTAACTAATAACTGAAAATACTTTAAGTTGAAAGATAACTGTCTTTGGGAAATATATAACTATCTCCAAATAATATTACAAATTTAAAATAAAAGTATCATTTTTCCACTTGGCAAAAATTTTGAATATCATCTTTTCGCCACTTGGCAAGAGTTTTGAATGCATCTATGAATGGACAAAATATCTTGTCCTTCCATATTTGTCCACATAATTCCATTGGTCGGCCGTGGGTAAATCATAGTTGGTCACTTCTTTTACCAAGACTAGCATTTCAACGTGACCTGCATAAGAAACAGGAAGAAGATTCTCACAGGTTGAGATCAGCATATTTAAAATTTCAAAGTCTTCCGCTATTTTCTCCATTAAATTTTTTCCTGTAAGCATATGATCCAATTGCTGAAACTTTCTGTGATCCATTCTTATGTCAAATAGCAACCTCTTATATTCATTAGGAGGAATCAATTCATTCTTTTCATTCCAAAAAGCAGGGAATCCTTTGTTTATTAATTTTTCAAATTGCTTCTTAAACTTTACTACTTCTTCCCATATTTCTCCAGCTTTAGCTTCAATATTTTCAACATGCGAGTACTTTCCCAAGATCCTTCTGGCCCATGTAATGACTGAAATTCTATTCATTATATTCATGGCTGTCAAGTCTGCTTTAGTTAGACTGTTTAAGAATGTTATAGCTTTCTGGGCTACTTCTTTTGGCTTTTTATTTAACTTCTCCCTGACTGCACTGCAACATTCGAAGGCATCTTTGGCTACCTTTTCTTTGACTCTTATGTAATCCAGATATGGTCTTAATTTTTCAACTTCCTTTATAATTTGGTCCCATACCATATGTTTGCAACCTTGCATAGCAACTTGCCCTGTCACATGAGCTGTCGATCCTTTATTATTATCACTTAATTCCCGATTCCTTGTCTGCAAAGTTTTTACTTCCTTATTTTTAATTTAATTTTCTTCTTTCAGCTTCTGTATTTCCATCTTCAATTCTTTGATTTCACCTTCTTTCAAACTTACTTGGGACATGGCTTGTAAAATACCATCTACTCCAGTTTTATCTTCATTTGTGTCTGTTTGTACCTGTTGCTGACCACGTTCTGCTAATATTTTCCTTGCTTCCTCCAACTTCTCTTCTAAAATGATTTTCTCTTTTTCCCAATGATCTTTTTCATCAGAGAGCTTTAACATTTTTGCAGTAACATCGTTTACCTCATTAGATAATTCTTCTTTTTCTTTTTCCAATACCATTAGTTCTGCTCCTTGGATAAGCACAGTGTCTGGAATTTTTAGCTTTCGTCTTAACATCAGAATCGTATCATCTTTTTCTTTGAGAAATTTTGTTGCTGCATCTCCCTCTTTATTTATCTACTTGCAATTTTTTAATCTGTTGTTGTCGAGACTTATTTTCTGCCTTCTCCTGTCTCAACTGATTATTCAATTTATCCAGTGAATTTTTCAATTTGTCTGCCTTTAATATTGCCCCCAAATAATCTGAATATATAACTTCTCCTATTTGTCTGTGCAATAAAATTTTATCTGGGGCATTTATTTTAGACAAATCTACTTTCATCTCTGAAATCTTATCTTTTGTGACAACTGAAAATTTCAAAGAATTCTCTCTGATATTTATGCTAGTAAATAAACTTACTTCAGTATTGGATATATTTCTAACTTTTGGAAACAACTGACTGGTTTGCTTAGAGCATTCCTGTTTATTCTGACTATGTTCATTAAATACATCCATCATATTCTGGGGTCTATTTACATCACCTTCTACTGGGGTTTCTTCAATACTGTATTCTTTTACCGTGACCTCTGGTATTTTTTCTTCTGTTATTTTTGCCTCTTCTGAAACTACTATCAACTCTTGTTGTTCATTTATTTTCAACTTTTTCCCTCTTTCTGTTCCTTCATCCTCAATGTTCATTATGTTCTGTATGGGTCTTTTAAACCCCACCAATGCAGTATTCATTGTGTTTTCTGTCTCTATTGTTGTATCTGTCAATACCATTTCTTTGTCGTGCGCATCCAGAATGATTTCTTCTTTATATTCCATCCAATTGACTTTGTCAGACATCCCTTCAATCATCTGATGGTTCAGTGCTTTGATGCGATGATCCGTTCTCCGTTTTGATATTATGTTTAACGGATCATACTCAATAGCCATATCTGTCTCAAAACTTATATCCTTCAATAACTTCTCTATATACACAGCAACATTTTTATTCTTTATTGTGAATGGGCCAAGTGTGAACAGATATTTAATGTCCATTGCTTGTTTGTAAACCAAAAAATTCTTATCGTCAACAATTAACTTTTGTCTCAGGAATTCCAAAGCAAAAACCCTTAAGGTAAGAAAAGCTGGTAAAGCATAAGGTTTATGTTTGAACCCGTATAATCTGACTGGCTATCATAATCATTTTCATCAAAAAAGACTGAAACCTGAAATGTTTCAGAGTGGGAAAATTGACCATTTGGTCATGAATCTTCTCTGTCAAAAATACATCAAAATTAAGTGGAGGGATTTGATTTTCATCGATCCCTAACTGAACTGTACTCATTTTGTACAACAGACTCAACTGAAACTCGGTTACATACATGTCTGTATCAAACCCTAGAACTAAATCCAATAATGTCAAAACTAATTGGGTATTTTCATCAAACAAATTGATATCTATAGGGTACGGGACCTCCAAAATGTTGGTTTCTGGTTTGAGACACGACGACAAAAACCTTTCTCTATCATTTTGAGAGGTTTGATGATAATTTTCAATAATGGAGATTTTAGAAAAGATCTCAGACTCGAGTGTTTGGGAAAAATCTATTCCTAGGGCTTTAATTATTTCGGCTAGCTTTATTTCACAAACGACTCTAGTTTTTTTACTGTCTAGGACAATTCTTTCTTCTCGGGAGTAATTCTCGGCACACCATGACACAAATTCTGGGAAAAAAGGGATTTGGTCTGGGCAAAAGGCTATCAAAGACGACTGGTGGACTCTATGTAGGTCTATCTCTTCTTTTAATAATTCAGACAACCTAAATTTAACCTTAGATACTGGTAACCTAATTAGGGTATCATGAATGTCTTCATCTATATCCTCTAGGGCTTCTTTTGCTTTAAAAACGTCTATATCATGTACAGTTTCCATTTAAACGTTTCTTCAAACAAAATTCCGTTTAAAAAAGTGGGCCAGGTCACCAAACCCTACCTCTATATACACGCCTTTCACCTTCTGTCACAATCGCTGATCTCCACCAGTCTTCAGAGCTCCCAGAGATAGTGACACATATACAAAATGTCATTATGTGAAGCCCTTTTTGTTTTATATAAGCCTTCTTGATTAACTTCCCGACAACTTTCTGAATGTGGTTCATATCCGACCGTTGATCTAGAGCTTTTGATTTGAGCCATCAGATCTTTCCTCTGTTTATCCCCTATGATGGTATCCATGATCAAAAAATGGTTTTCTTCTATGGTTTGTTCCTTGTGCGGATTAACCATTTGATGACACCTGTTTGAGTGGTTTTACTTTCCGCGACCTCCCTTCCTTCTATCGAGTGCGTACCTTCCCAGATGCAGATGAACACTGGCCATTGATTTTGTTTCAGATATATATCATCCCTCCGATTGCTATCGACATATGGCGTATTTCCTTACGCTTTCTCCATCTGCCACGTACCATGTCCCACCACGCCACGTGCTATGGCCCGCCGTGCTTTTTTATTTGGTGGTTCCGCATGGTGTTGTGGTGGTTTATGATACCACTATCTCACACATGCGGACTGATGATATTAGGACATGTGCCCGGCGGTATTGAGTCCGCAACCACTCACAACTCTTTGCAACCGATCACTTTGGCGGTGTGGGAAGATATATTAGCTGTTGATCTTGATCCTTATCATCTCCACCATCGAAACTTGATCTAGATTTAATCTTTTCAAAGATTTGTTTTCGGACTTTTCATATGTGGGTTTTTCCTTCTTCTTTTTTGTATTTCAAAACCTTTTCTTCAACTTATTTGTGGTAATTTCCCTGCTTTTGGATATTTTGGCAAAAACTTTTTAGGATTTGAGCATTTTAAGATATAGTGTCAACAACTGGATCCAATTGGGGATGCTATCCTCCCTGTGAGTTAGCAAAGAACATCGTAGACCAAGTGCCTGATCCATTGGGCTGCAAAAAACTTTTTTATTTTTTATTTTTTGAAAAGATATTTACACTGTACAAAAAACTCTCTTTCACCTCTATTTTTTAAGAAAGATAATGTTTGAGGTGTCTCCCATTTACTGGTCCTCCAGGAGAGAATTCTCCATTGCAATTTTTTAGGATAAATGCATTTTCTCCTTGACATCCTGCAACAATATATGGACCTTTCCATAAATGCTCAAACTTTCCATGGTGATCTTCATTTCTGGAGTCCCACTTCAAAACCAAATCATTTATCTGAAAATTATTTTCTTTAACCTTTCTGTCAAAAGTTTTCTTCATTTTTTCTTGATGCATTTGGGTTTTGTTATATGCTTTTTCTCTGACTTCATGCAATTCTATCATTTGATTTATTCTCCTTTGCATATGATTTGGTTCTTCATCGACTTCTTGTAATAATTTCATAACTGGCAAACCCAAAGAAACAGGGAAAATTACCTCTGTGCCATACGCCAACTGGAAAGGGGAAGTGCCAATTGCTCTCTTTGTACTGATTCTATCCGCCCACAGAGCATATTTCAGTTTAGTGTGCCAAGCCCTCTTATTAGCTTCTAGCAACTTCTTTATGATTCTCACTAAAATTTTATTTGAAGATTCAGCCAACCCATTCCCTTGTGGATAATAAGTAGTTGAATGATTCAGATGTATGTGATATTTGTAACAAAAATTTATCATCTTTTTTGACTTGAACGCCGGAGCAATATTTGTCACTATCCTTTTAGGACAACCAAACCTGGACAAAATGTTCTCTTCCAAAAAGTTCATAATCACTGTTTCTGTGGCATTTCTGCTTGGGATGGCCTCAATCCATTTTGTGAAGTAATCTGTAGTAGTCAGAATCCACTTATGTTGCCCTGAAGAATTTGGGTTAATCTCACCAATACATTCTAACCCCCACTGTTGGAAAGGTGCTTCAACTGAAATAGGTTTCAACAGAAAAGAAAATAATCCTCTTTTTCCATCAAAAATTTGACATTCATGACATTTCGTTACTTCTTTATATACATCTGAATACATGTTGGGCCAATAAAAACCAACTCTAAGAATTTTGTTCACGGTATCCTTCCATGAATGATGCCCCCCACACATACCTTTATGAAATTCCACCATAATATGTTGCACTTCATTCTCTAGTAAACAATTCAACAGGATTCCTCTTGGATCTTTCCAGAATAAATTTCCATCTAATATGCAAAACTTGGATGCTTTCAATTTTACTGATCTTGCCCTAGTTTTTTCCATATTCGCAGGTGCTTGGAGATTCTGCAAAACATATACAATATCCGCGTACCAGGGGGATAAAGAGAAATCTTCAATTATCTGTGAATTTGGAACATTTTCGGTCAAAGTTTCAGAAAGAAAATTCATACCGAGAGAGTCCCAATTTGTTTCTGTCATCATTTTAGCCAAACCTTGGCCTTTTATCAGTTTTGTAGGTTTAATGTCCAGATCATATTCCAATAACACTGCTATCCATTTCGCTCTTTTCCCTTCATGATCTGGCTGGGTAAGAATGCCTTTCACTGCTGCTGATGGAACATGTGCTATTATATGAGAATGCAAAATGTATATCCTGAAATCCTTCAATGCTTTCACTAAAGCATAAGCTTGTTTCTCCATAATGTTGTATTTTAATTCTGCATCTCTCAGAATCTTACTAAAAAATGCAATTGGTTGTTCCGCACCTTCTTGATTCTTTTGCAACAATACCCCAGCTACTGTATGTTCTGATGCATAGGTAAACATAATGAAATCCTTTGTATAATCTGGACTAATTAACACTGGTGCTTCAGTCAATTCTCTTTTAATATTATCAAAAGATTTTCTTTCTTCTTCAGTCCATTTAATTTCCTTGTCTTTCCTTAGCATTTCAATTATGTTTCTCAAAATCTCAGCGAAACTAGGAATGAACCTTCTTAACCAATTTACCCTTCCAATAAATGACAGAATCTCTTTCTTGCTCCTAGGGATTCCCACCTTTTGTATCACAGATACTCTTTCCGAGTCAATCTTAATGCCTTCTTTTGATATGATGTGTCCCAATAACCTTCCTTCTTCCATGCAAAAATGAGATTTCTTTGGATTTAAGGAAATCCCAAATTTTCTACATTTTAGAAAAAATCTTTCCAGATGCTTCCAGTGATCAGCAGCATTCTTTGAATAAACAGTGATATCATCCATGTATACTACCACAAATTTGTCCCTTTCATCTGCAAATGCAATATCTATGGCTCTCTAAAAAGTTGCGCCTGCATTCATCAAACCAAATGGAATTTTGGCATACATAAATGTTCCCCATGGAGTAGCAAAAGCACTTTTTTCCTGATCTTCTGGGTGAACTTTAATTTGATTATAATCTGAGAAACCGTCTAACATGGAGATTCTTTCGGCTCCCACAACTTTCTGTAAAATCTGATCCATTTTAGGGAGTGGATAATTATCTTTCAAAGAAACTCTGTTCAAATTTCTAAAGTCTACGCATAGCCTTATTTCGCCATTCTTTTTCCTTACTGGTACTAGGTTAGCCAACCACTTAGAGAACCTCAAGGACACAATTATCTTAGCATCAAACAACTTTCTCACCTCTTTTTCTATCACCGGAAGCAACTTGGGATTTATTCTTCTTAATTTCTACTTAAAAGGATTTTCATCAGGTTTGATAGGAATTGTATGCTGTATAACAGAAACATCATATTCTTTCAAGTCCTCATAGCTCCAAGAAAAAACATCCGAAAATCTTTTCATCACTTCCACGCTTTTATCCTCTTCCTTTCTTGGTAATTTTTTTGAAAGTTTTACCAATTTGGGATCCTTTGCAGAACCTAAATTGTAATCTTTTACGTCTTCAAGTTTAGGTTCTACCATTGGATTTTTCACCACATCATTTTTATCAAAAAAAATTTCTAAAGGAATTAAACCTCTAGGGATAACATTATTCTTCAGCTGAATTATATCCTTACCCCCAATCCTTTGCTTGAACTTTTCTGTTTCTTCTGGGGAATCTATTTCATCTGGACCAGCTCCAGCATCTTCTGCATCAATAGACCTATAATTGAATTCATCTGTCATTTCTAAAAAGCGTTTAATCTGTTGATCATCTTCAAAAACTTGCCAATGTTTGATATTGTCTGGGATACATGGTCTGTGTATGACCTCAATATCATATTTCTTTTTAGAAAATATAGGAGTTTTGAATGCATCTCCTGCAGTGGCCAAAGAATCTGCTACAGTGTTGCTAACTCTGGGAATTGAAACAACATCATGTTTATTGAAAAAAAATTTCAGTAAATCCCACACTTCATTCCTATATGACCTCATTTTAGGATGTTTGGTCTGATAAATAGCTTTTATCTGATTTATTACCAATTCGGAATCTCCAAACACCTCAATCCTTTTTGCTTTTAAATCTCTCAACACGTTCAACCCCAGAATCAAAGCTTCGTATTCTGCAACATTGTTGGTACATTCAAAATTCAATTGGTAAGAAAAAATTAGGAATTCTCGGTCAGGTGTAATTATCCATACCCCTGCACCATCTCCTTCTCTACTTCTAGCCCCATCAAAGTGCATCGTCCAGGTCCCTTCTTTTCTGATCTTTTCTCTTAACAATCATTCTTTTTAATTTTCTTTAGGTTCAATTAAATCAATCTTTTCTTTAGATTCAACATCATTGTACAAAATACAAGAACCCAAATCTGTGTCTACTGCATATATAGCATGCTTCTCAGGTTCTTTTAAGTCACTTACTGAATAAGCAACCATCTTTTCAGCATATAATCTTCTGTGTACCCCCAACACCGGAATAGTAGCAAAAGACATATCCATCTGCAGAGTTCCTTTTAACTTCGAGGCCCATGACCTGGACAATAACATACCAAACTTTGCTGGAATATCAGCAACCACGACATCCATAAGAATACCTTTGGCTGGTATTTTATTGAGATTGACTGTCAAATCTTTTATCAACCCTAAACATTTAACTTTCCTTGAATCAAAAGAAAACAAGTCATCATATGGTCTTGTGATTTCCAATCCCAAAGATTCTACTACAAGTATTGGCATTAGACTATGAGAAGCTCCTGAGTCTAACATACAATTATGCATAACTTTATCATGAACATTCAAATTCACATAGAAAGGAGAAACTTCCCCAAAACTATTATCTTCCATTCGTGAACCCAGGAAAATATTAGGAGTATCATCATCTAATTCCAAAGTATCTATTTTCACTCGATTTTCTACTTGCATCATCTTAAAAATTTGTTCCTTGCATTCCTTATTCTTTAATATCTCATTGAAAGGTACAGAAATCTTGACTTTTGACATTTCACTCTGTATATTGAAAGGAACCAAGTTTTTATCACCCTCCTTCATCGAATCTTTCTTGTTATCTGAAATTATTTTTGGCACATCTTCATTTTCTTTTCTTCTCATTTGCTGTTCATACTGACTAGCAGAAGGTTTATCCATAGTTCCTTTTGATTTGCCCATTGGTTCTTTTTCTTTGTCTATTATAACGTCTCGGTTTCTAATATTTATCTTTCTTTGAAGATCGTTTATAGCATTTTGGTAACCAATCTGGTATTGATCAATTTTTGTCTCCAAATTACAACATTCCCCTTCTGCAAGGAACATATCATGCTCTTGTTTAGTCAAATACACTTCTGAATCAGAACTTCCACAATGGTGAATATCTCCCTCAGGTATCTCAGCTTCAACTTCTTCGGCAATATAATTTTCAGGGAAAGGAGGTCTGATTTGATCTTCTTCTGCACTCCTTGGTTTTCGCTGCTCTCTCGGCCATATAGCTGAAATAAAAGGTCTCCTAAAATTTGGGTTTCTGATTTGAGGTTCTGTTTGTTTTTTATTTGGAGCTTTGTTATCCACCACTAACCTTTCTAATAACTTTTCCATAGTTTTCATCATTGCTTCAAATTTTACATCTGTAGAAGAAGAAGAAGAAGATGCTGCATTTTGATTATCTTCTCTAATTTTCTTTTTGTCCATATCTCTATGTCTCATGTTTCGAGAAGCCATCATATTAGCTTCAACTTCTACTGCATCTTTCATCATTATTGCCAAAGTAGTAGATCTTCTCTCTCTTAATGTGCATGAAAAATCACCTTCAAAAGAATCTGTATAATGCAACTTGGCTGCTCCCACTGGAGGTTTTATATCTGTAGGGATAGAATTATAGACTTTCATAAATCTGGCATAGAACTCTTGAACTGATTCAAAACCTCCTTTTTTCTGATTGTTATACTGTGTCAACACCTGCGAAGGATTTTTCTGGTCTTCCCATCTTTCGATAAAAAGAGTTGTAAAAGCATCATAATTAGCAATTGATCCCGCAGCTAAAGCTCTAAACCACTTTTTGACTTCACCTCTCAAGCTTTGGGAAAACAACCTCATTTTTGCATCATCATAATCCACTTCTTCTAAATCAATGAAATCACTAAAGTTATCAACATGTTGCTATGCTGTATAATTACCCTCATTATCAAAAGTAAAGATTCTCTGTCCATCATTTTGAGGCAAATCATGTAAAGCCGCGGGCAAAACCAATGGGGAAAATATGGCAGCCATGGGTGGTGGGTTATAGGGTGGAACAATCACTGCCTGTTGTCCATTACTTTGCACAGGTATTCTTTGGGTTTTGGATATTCTGGACCCTGCCCTTTCAGATTTTTGTAAATTTTCCCAAACAGATTTTAAAGAATAATCCCACAAAATTTTTGGGTCAACTTTTGTTTCTTTCAAATTAGAATCTGACTTAGTTCTAAGCAAAATCTTTTCACTTGAACCAATATTTTCTTCCTCAAACAGATTTTCTTGAAAAGAAGGGAATACATTTGAAAACTGAGAAATACCTTCTTTTGTCTTGCCTTTGACTTTATCCATCTTGAGGAGATTTTCTGGATTATCCACGCCTGAGAAGAACTGCAAACCAGGATTTCTTCTTGTAGCCACAATGTCTTTCTCAGAATATCTTCAAAAAACCTTAAGAAATTGTCACAAGTGAAGTCGCCAGGGCAATATCTACAACCAACTTATTTCAAACTTCCTTGCCCAAGAAATTTCACCTTTCTTTATCGTTTCTCCCAGGAAAAATTTCACTTTCGTCCCCGGCAACGGCGCCAAAATGTTAGCAATTAGATTTTATTCCGGTTGTAAAAGAATAAGACCTAAGGTAACCTATTTCAAACCAAGCTTTAGGTAGAAAACTCAGCCATTTTTCCACCAGAGAGGGCTCTCTCACGATATATATGTAAAGGCTAAAATATATAAAAGTTCTCTCAAAATTTCTCAAAAGGATTTTCTGGTTGAAAAGGAAAACAAGAAACGTTGGGCATGGAGTCAAAGTTTCAAATATATAATATGCCAGTAAGAGATTTATACGAAACAGATTTTCACAGAGGCAAGATAGCAATCATATCATAGTCAATTTGATTTTTTCAGGTGGTATAGAAAGAAGTAATGACATTCCATCAACAACAGGCATCTAACTGGGATGAATCCATTGTCAACTTTGGAGAAAATAGTGAATATTTAAATGCGATAAAACGAGGCATAACCAGTATGAATCTCGAGTTATTTCATGTGTTCATTTAAATATAGAAGAAAAACATAATGGAAGATATAACATAGAGAGTAAACATGCACATATAAATATAAAGGAAAAAACAGACTGTAAAGCTGATCAACACATGAATCTATGGTCTCAAAAGATAGGTATTTTCACTGTACTGCCTTTATTTATCAAAAAATAGACTTTAAAACATACTTGTCTCTCAAAGAATTTCCAACCCCTTCAAAAATGACTCTCATTTTTTTTATACAAAATTCGAAAGAAGCTTTACATAACTGCTTCTTCTAACTAATAACTGAAAATACTTTAACTCGAAAGATAACTGTCTTTGAGCAATAGATAACTGTCTCCAAATAATATTACAAATTTAAAATAAAAGTATCTTTTTGCCACTTGGCAAAAATTTTGAATATCATCTTTTCGCCACTTGGCAAGAGTTTTGAATGCATCTATGAATGGACAGAATATCTTGTCCTTCCATATTTGTCCACATAATTCCATTGGTCGGCCTTGGGTAAATCATAGTTGGTCATTTCTTTTACCAAGACTCGCATTTCAACATGACCTGCATAAGAAACAGGAAGAAGATTCTCATAGGTTGAGATCAACATATTTAAAATTTCAAAGTCTTCCGCTATTTTCTCCATTAAAATTTTTCCTGTAAGCATATGATCCAATTGCTGAAATTTTCTGTGATCCATTCTTATGTCAAACAACAACCTCTTTTATTCATTAGGAGGAATCAATTCATTCTTTTCATTCCAAAAAGCAGGGAATCCATTGTTTATTAATTTTTCAAATTGCTTCTTAAACTTTACTACTTCTTCCCGTATTTCTCCAACTTTAGCTTCAAATTTTGAACATGCGAGTACTTTCCCAAGATCCTTCTGGCCCATGTAATGACTGAAATTCTATTCATTATATTCATGGCTGTCAAGTCTGCTTCAGTTAGACTATTCAAGAATGTTATAGCTTTCTGAGCTACTTATTTTGGCTTTTTATTTAAGTTCTCCCTAACTGCTCTGCAACTTTCGAAGGCATCTTTGGCTACCTTTTCTTTGACTCTTATGTAATCCAGATATGGTCTTAATTTTTCAACTTCCTTTATAATTTGGTCCCATACCATATGTTTGAAACCTTGCATAGCAGCTTGCCCTGTCACATGAGCTTCCAATCCTTTATTATTATCACTTAAGTCCTGATTTCGTGTCTGCAAAGTTTTTATTTCCTTATTTTTAATTTCATTTTCTTCTTTTAGCTTCTATATTTCCATCTTCAATTCTTTGATTTCACCTTCTTTCAAAATTACTTGGGACATGGCTTTTAAAATACCATCTACTCCAGTTTTATCTTCATCTGTGTCTGTTTGTACCTATTGCTGACCACTTTCTGCTAATATTTTCCTTGCTTCCTCCAACTGCTGTTCTAAAATGATTTTCTCTTTTTCCCAATGATCTTTTTCATCAGAGAGCTTTAACATTTTTGCAGTAACATAGTTTACCTCATTAGATAATTCTTCTTTTTCTTTTTCCAATACCGTTAGTTTTGTTCCTTGGATAAGTACAGTGTCTGAAATTTTTAGCTTTCGTCTTAGCATCAGAATCGTATCATCTTTTTCTTTGAGCAATTTTGTTGCTACATCTCCCTCTTTATTTATCAAATCTACTTGCAATTTTTTAATCTGTTGTTGTCGAGACTTATTTTCTGCCTTCTCCTGTCTCAAATGATTATTCAATTTATCCAACGAATTTTTCAATTTGTCCGCCTTTAATATTGCCCCAAAATAATCTGAAAATATAACTTCTCCTATTTGTCTGTGCAATAAAATTTTATCTGGGGCATTTATTTTAGACAAATCTACTTTCATCTCTGAAATCTTATCTTTTGTGACAACTGAAAATTTCAAAGAATTCTCTCTGATATTTCTGCTAGTAAATAAACTTACTTCAGTATTGGATATATTTCTAACTTTTGGAAACAACTGACTGGTTTGCTTAGAGGATTCCTGTTTATTTTGACTATGTTCATTAAATGCATCCATCATATTCTGGGGTCTATTTGCATCACCTTCTACTGGGGTTTCTTCAATACTGTATTCTTTTACCGTGACCTCTGGTATTTTTTCTTCAGTTCTTTTTGCCTCTTTTGAAACTACTATCAACTCTTGTTGTTCATTTATTTTCAACTTTTTCCCTCTTTTTATTCCTTCATCCTCAATGTTCATTATGTCCTGTATGGGTCTGTTGTTGTATCTGTCAATACCATTTCTTTGTCGTGTGCATCCGGAATGATTTCTTCTTTATATTCCAGCCAATTGGCTCTGTAAGACATCCCTTCAATCATCTGATGGTTCAGTGTTTTGATGCGATGATCCGTTCTCTGTTTTGATATTATGTTTAACGGATCATACTCAATAGCCATATCTGTCTCAAAACTCATCCTTCAATAACTTCTCTATATACACAGCAACATTTTTATTCTTTATTGTGAATGGGCCAAGTGTGAACGGATATTTAATGTCTGTTGCTTGTTTGTAAACCAAAAAAATTGTTATCTTCAACAATTAACTTTTGTCTCAGGAATTCCAAAGCAAAAACCCTTAAAGTAAGAAAAGTTGGTAAAACATAAGGTTTATGTTTGAACCCGTATAATCTGATTACTTTATTGTCCTTTGACAAGAACCAATCTCCCGTCGCATTCTCTGCACTCAAGAGCATGCAATTGATGTAATTGAACATGTTATTTTCTAATAAAGTCGTGAAAATGATTTCTGGGAACTGCAACTCTTCTTGACTGGCTATCATAATCATTTTCATCAAAAAAGACTGAAACCTGAAATGTCTCAGAGTGGGAAAATTGACCATCTGGTCATGAATCTTCTCTGTAAAAAATACTTCAAAATTAAGTCGAGGGATTTGATTTTCATCGATCCTTGACTCAACTGTACTCATTTTGTACAACAGACTCAACTGAAACTCGGTTACATACATGTCTGTATCAAACCCTAGAACTAAAGCCAATAATGTCAAAACTAATTGTGATCCAAATTTTAGGGGGCATATGGTCTAAATTCGGATGTATAAGCCATAAAAGTATTAAATAGAGAGGCCACCCTCTCTCATCCATGGTATTTAGTAGCACATAGTTTTGGCCCATGGTATAGCCCCAAAACACATTGTAATAATGCTATATAAAGGCCTAGCAAGCCTTCTTATGATATCAAGTTACTCATTTGGTTTCTCTCCTATTTTCTATTGTTCATTGTGAGATTATTTAGATCTGAGTGAGTTATTGGTAATTAGTTTTAGAGGTGGGGCTCCTCTTTGAGCCTCACCTCCCATTCACTTCATGTATTTTTGTTCATGCTTATTCTTATGCAATATTAGGGTTTTCATGTGAATTTTATGACAGATTTGCATGCTAAATCTCCTCCTCTCTCAGCATTCAAGCCTTCCGGTTCTCAGCTCCCAAGATCTGGATCAGTGGTATCAGAGCGGGTATGCTCTCCATTGGTACAATATTTTGAAGGATTATGCGGGTTCAACGGAGGTTCCACAACCTCTACAACAACCCATGCTTCTCTACAAACCCTTGACATCTCTATACTCAACACTCTCACATTCAGCAAACTTTGAACAGGTTCCATAGAATGCACATGAGGTTTCAGAGGCTCTACCATAGCTCATCGGAAATGTATTTCTGTCAGCTCAAATGGGTATTTCACGGAATTTCATTTTGTTTCCCGGTTTGTGAGATATGCTTGTTTGAAGTAGCATATGTTTATGCATAATGCGGCCGGACGTACAACAACTTTAAACAAGTACTACTTGTTGAAATATTGTAACTTCAAAGAATATTATATTTGTATATTATTTATTCCGGAGATGTTCCATACCTCCGATGTGATTATACTATAAATCCGGAGATGTTTATTCCTCCGAGTTGGGTGTGGTAACTAGGGTTATTAGACCCACCATGTGGGGGTCGGCCCAGTCAGTTATAATGGGGTATTTAACCTAATAGTTAAATACGAGCCTACATGTACTTGTGAAAAATACATATCAGAGTAGTGTATAAATAGAGGAGGTGTGTTCCTCATTTGATACACTCACTCACTTGAGGATAGCACACTTGTGGAGGAGAGGTCTGCTATTGTGGAGGAGGAGATCATGTCTCAGGGTTTCATCTTTGTATATTGCTGGTCATCTATATTGAGGAAGCTTTGCTGGGTTTTCTACCCCATGAGGGTTTCCCAGGATAAATCTCTGTCTCTTGTGTTTATGCTGTGCTTGTTGTTTCTTCAGTGATCCTGTATATGCTATTATTGTGAAATGGAATGTAATGCTGCTATTTTATGTCTTAGCATATTAAATCTTAACATGGAATCAGAGCTAACCTGAAGGAAGACAAGGTATGGCACTAACGACACTTGCTTTACTTACGACAATTTGAAGGTTAGGGTTTTACATAGCAAAAACCAGTCATCATAGAACTTTCGCTATAAATCCGTTTTGGCGAAGTTTTCGGAACTGAAATTGTTACAGGACGAAGATTAAATCTCCAGGTACCTTGTGTCCAAAGGACAACCTCTAATTCGTCGTACTTTGTGATTTATGATCTGTACAATATAGTGTTTCTGCCTCTTCCAGATCTGACTCAAAATCAGGTGACCTTGGGAAAAAGTTCATATCTTGGGCTAGGAAGCTCCAAATGAAATTTCGTAAAAAGTGACAGGTAGTACACAGTCTTTACTATCTCAGAAAACGTTTTCAGAGGCCGAAGTTGAACCAGTGACACGTGGAACTAAGTTCGCCCTCCTGTATTATCCCATAAACAGGTCATGTTGCGACACTTGACATAACTTTCTCTCAGAGAATCCAATTGAGGTCAGACCTGTCAGGATGGAAAGATAACAGGTCAGGATATCTCAGAAAACGTTTTCAGACCCTGTGGATTGAAAAGTTTGGAGTTACACCAGAAACAATCAGGCACATATTTCTGTCAAAACAGAATTATTTTTTAGTACCTTCATTCATGGCTTCCGGAATTTAGGGCTTTGAAGAAAATGGTAATTTTTGAAATCTGTGACCATGGCTAGAAGCTCCTCAGAAAAATAGAAGCTTAGAGCTTTGGATCAAACATTTTGATTGGGAAGAAGAGTGGGATTCATCAAACCCCAGTTCAGGGTCACGTCCAGTGAATCCGGAAGTTTCAAAGGCAAAATTGAGGAGTGAAACTTTGCAATTTTCAAATTCTGAATATATCAGTTTGATCAGCTCATCAAGGGGTCCAGTTATTGAAAATCAAGTGGATAGGGTTAATACTAGAAGAATATGGATTGGTCACCTGCATAAGTGAAGGAGTTACTGTTTCAGAGGGAGATGAGGCTAAGGATTTACATAAGGAGATTACAAGCGATCTCGACAGGTATGACTCGTCGAGGTATGTTTTGAGATTTGTTCATGATTAAGTTTATGGTATGTTTGTCTTCATGTTATTACGGTTAGTACAATCTTGATTTTAGATTTGTTGTATCACCTTAACAAAATTATGAATGCATGATAGAAGATATTCATTGGTTAGGGTGTTGACACTTATGATTGTACTAATGCATTATGGTGTTGTGTGAGGTTGATGTTGTCTACTAACAAGATACAGGTACATCACAAAAGACAAATCAGGCTCCATGACCATGAAAACATGAAGACAAAGACTCATCCATAATATTTGTTCTACTTACGAGGTATGTATGACTTTGTTATATTATGCTTAACCTATGAGACATGCAGGTTCTAGCTCAGGATCTCTAAATCATTGAAGAGATTGTTTAGGTATGTTGTACATAACCAAGTAGGTATACTAATCCAGGTATGTTTCCCATGAATCTTACCTTGTGTTAGGATCCCTTATATAAGTATACTTGGAATGATTGGTTATGCTTATTCATAAAGTTAGTAATCAAGGGATTATGCATATTATATCTTTTATCTTGATTGATGATATGCATGAGTAAAAGAAGACTTCCCTGAAATCTTGAATACTAATGTTTATTAACTATAATCATGACTATACATTTTCAAGATTATTTAGTACTATAATGTTTTGATAGCATTTAGAATATACTAATGAGTGTATGTTTGTGTATGAGATCATGAGGATGACTCTTGAGCATGCACAGTGGTACAGAATGAATAGAAGTTCAAAAGACATACAGAAGATCAAGCGGGAGGCAGCCACACAAACATAAAAGATAAGTATTTGAGTTGTTATTTGAAATAGTAATGATAATGCCTGTAATAGGTTGTATGCATATTTGTATTCCTATAATATATCATGCTGAGTGTAAATATTCATAGAACATTGAACAGTATCCTACTAATATGCATATGATTGGTAAGTTGGACAAACATTCCATTGTTGCTTGTCTAGAATGAAACCTCTTTGCTGACATGCTGAGAGTTGTGCACACTCTCGATAGTATGTTCTGGTAGAGATGGAAGGCATATAGATAGCCACTGTATGCATACAGGATATGGGAAAGTGTTGTGCCAAAGTATTGGTCAAAATAGTTGCATGACTATGTAAATGATATCTGTATGCATAATAGGTTATCATGTCAATATGATTTGATGATTATGAAGTATTACTAATCATGTACTTAATTTTGATTTGTAGGAAAGGTCATGAAGAATGATGGACACCGTACAAGTGGTGGATGTTCAAACAAGAAGATTTACAAATCAAACAAAATATAGAAGGCTCATGGCTAGAAGATTCTCTTAGAAAGGGGAAGAGAATCACGACAAGATGTTTGCTCCAAGTATGGTGTAATTAAAGAAGAAGTGTGAATCAGGTTCTGTATAGGTACCTAGGGTCGATAATAAATTGATAAGCTTAATGATCACCATGGGTGATGTGGATCTCAACCTTTGCTACAAGGTTGAATATGATTTCTATACACAAATGACATGGATGCAAGAAGGAACTCACCACAGAGTTCGAATGATATTAAGGCTCATATTAGTAGACCCATCTAATGAGAGATGGCACAGATATATATGCAGAAGATCATTCAATGCAGAAATGAAAATGAAAGATCTCAAATTGACGCTTTACTTCCTAGGTCTGGAAGTATGGCAAGGCTCAAAAGGAATATTTCTCAACCAGGAAAAGTATGATGAGAAATATGACTTGAGGTGTTGGAATGGCCACTCTTATGGATTCCAACTTGAAGCTGTTAGGGGATAACTCATCAGAGTTAGTGGATATAACTCTGTACAGTCAAATTATTGGGTCATTGATGTATATAACATATACTAGATTAGATATATGCTTTGTTGTGAATACCTTGAGTCAGTATCTAGTGGAAACTAGATGTTTTCACCTGATAGTTGCAAAGCATGTGATGAGGCACCTAAAGGATACGATAGACTTTGATCTGTGCTATCTTGGAGATCATGACTTCAGATGTCTACTCAGATGCTGATTGGGCAGAAAGTGTATCAGACAAGAAGAACACATCAAGAGGATTTTATTGTCTAGGATTAGCCATGATCTCATGGTTTAGCTGGAAGCAGTCTAGTGTGGCTCTCAGCACAAGCAGAATATATGGCTGTTTGCTCTACTAGTTGTGAAGAAGTTTGGCTTCAGGATTGTTTGACTTAGAGATAGAACCAACTGTGATCCTATGTGACAAATAGAGTTGTATCAAGATGACATAGAATCCAGTGTTCCATGATAAGTCAAAGTTCATAGGGATCTAACAAGATATGACACAGAAAGGAACTATAAAGTTTGAATTCGTAACAGGTTACCGATGTACTAACCAAATCTCTACCTCAAGTGAAGAAGTTACCAACATACTAACCAAACCTCTGTCTCGAGTGAAATTTGAATACTTCTGAGACAAGATTGGTGTAGCTCAAAAGGACCCTCCTCGAAAGGGGGAGTAGTATAGTCACTGATGATGAGATTGTCTCATCGAACAACAAGGTCGATGATGAAGTAACCTGCTCTCTACACTTAGATACTTAGAAATATTTAGATTTAGGACTCTTATGCTTAGAATACTTTGTTTTACATGCTTTTGATGATAGATGTATTGGTGAGAATACATGCTTTTGATGATAAGATGTATTGGTAAGAATACATACTTTTGATGACACATGTATTGATTAATGTACTCGTATGGTTGAGGATACTTGTACTTGTATTGATGAGAATACATGTGGGGATTGTATCATCCTTGAACACTTGTTCTAAAGTGAGCCGTAGACAGGTGTCTCCGAGAAAGAAAAGGGATTGTATCATCCCTGGACTTCGGTCCCTGAATTGATCCGTAGATGTATGGTCTCCGAAAATGAATTCCTTAGTGGACAGTTGAGGGGATTCGATCATCCCTGGACTTTCAGTCCTAAAGAGAGCCGTAGACTTGAGGTCTCCGAGAATGAAGTCCTTAGTGGACAGTTGAAGGGATTGTATCATCCCTAGACTTCGGTCCCTGAATTGATCCGTAGACGTATGGTCTCCGAAAATGAAGTCCTTAGTGGACAGTTGAGGGGATTGGATCATCCCTGGACTTTCAGTCCTAAAGAGAGCCGTAGACGTGAGGTCTCCGAGAATGAAGTCCTTAGTGGACAGTTGAGGGGATTGGATCATCCTTGGAATTTCAGTCCTAAAGAGAGCCGTAGACTTGAGGTCTCCGAGAATGAAGTCCTTAGTGGACAGTTGAGGGGATTGGATCATCCCTGGACTTTCAGTCCTAAAGAGAGCCGTAGACTTGAGGTCTCCGAGAATGAAGTCCTTAGTGGACAGTTGAGGGGATTGGATCATCCCTGGACTTTCAGTCCTAAAGAGAGCCGTAGACGTGAGGTCTCCGAGAATGAAGTCCTTAGTGGACAGTTGAGGGGATTGGATCATCCCTGGAATTTCAGTCCTAAAGAGAGCCGTAGACTTGAGGTCTCCGAGAATGAAGTCCTTAGTGGACAGTTGAGGGGATTGGATCATCCCTGGACTTTCATTCCTAAAGAGAGCCGTAGACTTGAGGTCTCCGAGAATGAAGTCCTTAGTGGACAGTTGAGGGGATTGGATCATCCCTGGACTTTCAGTCCTAAAGAGAGCCGTAGACGTATGGTCTCCGAGAAGTGGGGATTGTATCATCCCCGGACATAGGTCCCTGAATTGATCCGTAGACGTGAGGTCTCCGAGAAGTGGGGATTGTATCATCCCTGGACTTAGGTCCCTGAATTGATCCGTAGACGTGAGGTCTCCGAGAAGTGGGGATTGTATCATCCCCGGACTTAGGTCCCTGAATTGATCCGTAGACGTGAGGTCTCCGAGAAGTGGGGATTGTATCATCCCCGGACTTAGGTCCCTGAATTGATCCGTAGACGTGAGGTCTCCGAGAAGTGGGGATTGTATCATCCCCGGACTTAGGTCCCTGAATTGATCCGTAGACGTGAGGTCTCCGAGAAGTGGGGATTGTATCATCCCCTGACTTAGGTCCCTGAATTGATCCGTAGACGTGAGGTCTCCGAGAAGTGGGGATTGTATCATCCCCGGACTTAGGTCCCTGAATTGATCCGTAGACGTGATGTCTCCGAGAAGTGGGGATTGTATCATCCCCGGACTTAGGTCCCTGAATTGATCCGTAGACGTGAGGTCTCCGAGAAGTGGGGATTGTATCATCCCCGGACTTCGGTCCCTGAATTGATCCGTAGACGTATGGTCTCCGAGAAAGTGATTTTTGATGTGGTTACTTGTATCGGTAGGATACTTGTATTGATGATGTGGTTTTGTTTGTATCGGTAGGATACTTGTATTGATGATGTGGTTACTTGTATCGGTAGGATACTTGTATTGATGATGTGGTTACTTGTATCAGTAGGATACTTGTATTGATGATGTGGTTACTTGTATCGGTAGGATACTAGTATTGATGACGTGGTTACTTGTATCGGTATGGATACTTGTATTGATGATGTGGTTACTTGTATCGGTAGGATACATGTATTGATGACATGATTACTTGTATCAGTATGGATACTTGTATTGATGATATGTATACTTGTATTGGCATGAATACTTGTACTAATGATGTGGATACTTGTATTGTTATGGATACTTGTGTTGATGACGATGCTGACGATCGTGTGATGACGATACTGATGATCGTGTGATGACGATGCTGATGATCGTGTGATGACAATGCTGATGATCGTGAGATGACGATGCTGATGATCGTGTGATGACGATGCTGATGATTGTGTGATGACGATGCTGATGATCATGAGATGACGATGCTGATGATCGTGTGATGATGATGCTGATGATCGTGAGATGACGATGCTGATGATCGTGTGATGACGATACTGATGATCGTGTGATGACGATGCTGATGATCATGTGATGACGATGCTAATGATCGTGAGATGACGATACTGATGATCGTGAGGATCCAGATGTTGATGTTGTTGTAGTTGTTCGAGTGCTGCAGAAGATAAAGACTCAGTACTGAAGATGTTGATGTTCCAGTATTGAAGATGTTCCAGTAACTGCTTGAGTTACTGATGATGTTGAGAAAGCTTCCAATGATTTATAGATGTATCATGTATGATGTTGATGACTCCTTGCTCGTGCAGATACTGTTATAATATCCTTCTCGTTAAGGGGGAGTGTTGAAATATTGTAACTTCAAAGAATATTATATTTGTATATTATTTATTCTGGAGATGTTCCATACCTCCGATGTGATTATACTATAAATCCGAAGATGTTTATTCCTCCGAGTTGGGTGTGGTAACTAGGGTTATTAGACCCACCATGTGGGAGTCGGCCCAGTCAGTTATAATGGGGTATTTAACCTAATGGTTAAATACGAGCCTACACGTACTTGTGAAAAATACATATCAGAGTAGTGTATAAATAGAGGAGGTGTGTTCCTCATTTGATACACTCACTCACTTGAGGATAGCACACTTGTGGAGGAGAGGTCTGCTATTGTGGAGGAGGAGATCATGTCTCAGGGTTTCATCTTTGTATATTGCTGGTCATCTATATTGAGGAAGCTTTGCTGGGTTTTCTACCCCATGAGGGTTTCCCAGGATAAATCTCTGTCTCTTGTGTTTATGCTGTGCTTGTTGTTTCTTCAGTGATCCTGTATATGCTATTATTGTGAAATGGAATGTAATGCTGCTATTTTATGTCTTAGCATATTAAATCTTAACACTACTAACTCCATAGAATGTCTCAGAGGCTCTACCATAGCTCATTAAAAAACTCTTTTAGTCAGCTAAAATGAGTATTTCACGGAATTTCATTTCGTTTCCTGGTTTGTGAGATATGCTTGTTTGAAGTAACACATGTTTGTACACAATGCGGCCGGATGTACAAACACTTTAAACACGTGTTGAAGACTCCATATAACATTTCAAAGGCTCTACCATAGCTCATTGGAAAGCTCTTTCTATCAGCTAAAATGGGTATTTCACGGTTCTTTATTTGGCTTTCTAGTTTGAGAGATATCATCGATTGAAGCAACAGATGTCTGCAAAATAGTGTGCGCGCGTTTCTTGAGCTTCAATAAACATTTTCTTAATCTCTGGGCCACCCCAGAGCAAGTATGTTATATGGATGGAAGGTCTCTTCGATATATCAAATGGGTTTTCAATGGAATTCAATTTCAGTACATGCATCAGAAGCTATGAATGGATTTGCAGCAAGACATCAACTGCACCAAAGATCATGAATTTTTGATTTTTTTTAAATCTTAATGTACTCATGGTTATGGGTCAACCACACAAAACCTATGGTTATGGGTTAACCACACAAAACCTATGGTTATGGGTCAACCACACAAAACCCATAGTTATTATTGTAATCATGGTTGTGGGTCAACCACACAAAACCCACGATTATGGGTTAACCACACAAAACCCTTCTCTTCAGTGGAAACAAGCTTGTCATTGCCACCATGGTTACGAGTCAACCACATAAAACCCATGGTTATGGGTAAACCACACAAAACCCATGGTTTTGATTCAACCACACAAAACTCTTATTTTCATTGGAATGAAGCTTGTCATTGCCATCATGGTTATGGGTCACTCTTGCAAAACCCATGGTTATGGGTCAACCTCACAAAACCCACGGTTTGGGTCAACCACACAAAACCCTTCTCTTCATTGGTAGCTAGCACAGTGTAATCATGGGTCTCTTTTTAGCATGAAATGATGGGGACCATCATTTTCTAAGGGGGGAGGAATGATCCGAATTTTAGGGGGCATATGGTCTAAATTCGGATGTATAAGCCATAAAAGTATTAAATAGAGAGGCCACCCTCTCTCATCCATGGTATTTAGTAGCACATAGTTTTGGCCCATGGTATAGCCCCAAAACACATTGTAATAATGCTATATAAAGGCCTAGCAAGCCTTCTCATGATATCAAGTTACTCATTTGGTTTCTCTCCTATTTTCTATTGTTCATTGTGAGATTATTTAGATCTGAGTGAGTTATTGGTAATTAGTTTTAGAGGTGGGGCTCCTCTTTGAGCCTCACCTCCCATTCACTTCATGTGTTTTTGTTCATGCTTATTATTATGCAATATTAGGGTTTTCATGTGAATTTTATGACAGATTTGCATGCTTAATATTCTCCTCTCTCGGCATTCAAGCCTTCCGGTTCTCAGCTCCCAAGATCCAGATCAAATTGGGTATTTTCATCAAACAAATTGATATCTATAGGGTACAGGACCTACGAAATGTTGGTCTCCTGTTTGAGACACGACGACAAAAACCTTTCTCTATCATTTTGAGAGGTTTGATGATAATTTTCAATAGTGGAGATTTCAGAAAAGATCTCAGACTCGAGGGTTTTGGAAAAATCTATTCCTAGGGCTTTAATTATTTCAGTCGGCTTTATTTCACAAACGACTCTGGTTTTTTTACTGTCTAGGACAATTCTTTCTTCTCGGGAGTAATTCTCAGCACACCATGACACAAATTCTGGGAAAAAAGGGATTTGGTCTGGGCAAAAGGCGATCAAAGACGACTGGTGGACTCTATGTAGGTCTATCCCTTCTTTTAATAATTCAGACAACCTAAATTTAACCTCAGAGACTGGTAACCTAATGAGGGTATCATGAATGTTTTCATCTCTATCCTCTAGGGCTTCTTTTGCTTTAAAAACGTCTATATCATGTACAGTTTCCATTTAAACATTTCTTCAAACAAAATTCCGTTTAAAAAAGTGGGCCAGGTCACCAGACCCTACCTGTATATACACGCTTTTCGCCTTCTGTCGCAATCGCTGATCTCCACCAGTCTTCAGAGCTCCCAGAGATAGTGACACATATACAAAATGTCGTTATGTGAAGCCCTTTTTGTTTTATATAAGTCTTCTTGATTAACTTCCCGGCAACTTTCTGAATGTGGTTCATATCCAACCGTTGATCTAGAGCTTTTGATTTGAGCCGTCAGATCTCGCCTCTCTTTATCCCCTATGATGGTATCCATGATCAAAAAACGGTTTTCTTCTCCGGTTTGTTCCTTGTGCGGATTAACCATTTGATGACACCTGTTTGAGTGGTTTTACTTTTCGCGACCTCCCTTCCATCTATCGAGTGCACACCTTCCCAGATGCGGACGAACACTGGCCGTTGATTTTGTTTCAGATATATATCGTCCCTCCGATTGCTATCGACGTATGGCATATTTCCTTATGCTTTCTCCATCTGCCACGTACCATGTCCCACCACGCCACGTGCTATGGCCCACCACACCTTTTTATTTGGTGGTTCCGCACGGCGCTATGGTGGTTTATGATACCACTATCTCACATATGCGGACTGATGAGATTAGGACACGTGCCCGGCGGTATTGAGTCCGCAACCACTCACAACTCTTTGCAACCGATCACTTTGGCGGTGCGGGAAGCTATATTAGCCGTCGATCTTGATCCTTATCATCTCTGCCATCAAAACTTGATCTAGATTTAAGCTTTTCAAAGATTTGTTTTCGGACTTTGCATATGTGGGTTTTTCCTTCTTGTTTTTTGTATTTCAAAACCTTTTCTTCAACTTATTTGTGGTAATTTTTCTGCTTTTGGATATTTTGGAAAAAAAAAATTAGGATTTGAGCATTTTCATATATAGTGTCAACAGCGTACATACATATAAATGATCCAACTGATCATATCAAGCATCCAACATGATGCATACATACATACATGAAAATGATCCAACTGATCATACAAAGCAGAAACCAGAACATCATCTTGATGCTCATCATCCAGCGCTTACATCCACAGCCATGTGAAGGATCCTCCTTCCAACATGCTTGTAATGGCTTCAGCAAATGTGTCCATCACTTCTTCCTCGAAGTGTCATCAATCTGAAGAACACCAAGCCTCTCTCTGAAGTACTCGAAATTCACTCTGGCTAGTGGTTTCGTTAGCAGATCTACAATCTACTCATCCGTCACAATGTACAGGAGCTTCACAATTCCTCTCTGCACCATATCCCTGATATAGTTATATTTGATCTCTATGTGTTTCGACCTGTCATGAAACAATGGGTTCTCGGACAGCTTCACACAACTCTAGTTATCACAAAATATACCAGTAGCATCCAATGGGAGATCAAATAACTCAGACAGTAGCTTCCGTAGCCATACTGCCTCATAATTAACTGAACAGGATGCAACATACTCTGCCTCAGCTGTACTCAGTGCTACGTAGGACTGCTTCCTGCTAAACCATGAGATCACACCTGATCCCATACTGAAGCAACACCCAGATGTGCTCTTCCTATCTATAACACTGCCAGCCCAATCCAAATAAACATAACCTTGCAGGTTAAACTTTTGATTCACTTCATACTTGAGCCCATAATCCACTATACCCTTCAGGTACCTCAGAACATGCTTTACAGCAACCAGGTGAACACTCCTCGGATCTGTCAGGAACTGGCTCAATGTGTTCATCGCAAAGCAAATATCTGGTCTTGTGTTCATTAGGTACATCAAGGACCCAATCATCTAACGATACATAGAGACATCAATCGTCTCAGATGAAGCATCACAAAGAAGCTTCAAATTCGATGCCATAGGTGTGGCCATGGCCTTGCAATCCATCATCCCGAACCTCTTCAGGATCTCTACTGCATACTTCCCTTGTCCAAGGAAGATTCCATCTACACTCTGCCACACCTCCATTCCAAAAACAAATAGTGCATCATCCCCAAGTTCTTCATCTCAAACTCGGCAGCAAGCTCCCGCTGCATGTCAGCAATCAATCTATCTTCACCTGTAACAAATAGGTTATCCACATACAAAAGTAGTATCATTGGATTGCCTTCCTCAACCTTGTAGTAAAGGTTGGAATCCGCTTTACTCTTAGTAAAGCCCAAAATGGATAGAAAGATGTATATCCTACCATACAAAGTTCTGCACATATATGACTCCCTGTCATGTGTCTCAGAACCAAGTGGCTTCTCCACATACACTTCTTCTTCAACTACACCATTCAAGAAGGCTGTCTTGAAATCCAGCTGGTGTATCTTCTATTTCATCACTTTTATATTTCTCTATGCTGCCATTTGCAGCATGCTTGATCTTGATAGATCCATATGGAAGTCATAACAAACTTCCCTTCAGGTCTTAGGACTACATCCCAAACATCGTTCTTCATGATCGACGGATCATGGCATTCTTCCCGTATCCTGGAAACTTCAATATCTTCAATAGATAATTTTGTTGTTGAACAAATGTTGTAGTTCTTCTTTTGTAGGTGATGGCATACGATCTTTCCTACACAACAAGGTAAATTGCATGATTAGAAAACATCTCATAGTTTTCAGAACAAATTCTTACACATAAAGAAATATGTCATACAGTCATGCAATTATCTTAGCCAATGCTTCAATACAACATTTATCCATATCCCGTAACTTTCTAGATGCCTTCCAATCTCTACCAGAACATTGTTAAGAGTGTGCACAACTCCCAACATGTCAGCAAAGAGGTTTCATTCTAGATAAGTAGTAATGGAATGTTGTACAGTGCCATAGGCCACTTACCCATGTATATTAGTAGTATACTGTTCATCAATGCAACTATTCTAATATGCATAATACACAACCTAATTCTAGGAACATCAGTATATACATTATTGAATAGTATTATTTAAACAATAAAATATGCAAGTAATGACAATTCAAATACTTCTCTTTGTTTCTTTGTTGGGTTGACTCCCTCTCAGTCTTTGCTTCTTTTATGAAACTCCATTCTTATGTGGATTGTGAGAAGTGGTCAACTCCCTCTGAATATCTGCATCCTTGCAGAAACTACTGAAGTGTTCTCCTTTGCTTTCTTGCAGGAACAACTAGAGTGTGCTCCCTATTGATCTTTGCTTCCTGGATTACCTATCCTTGAACTTACATCCATCCTTAATCACTATGCATGCTTATGAGTATCATCATTGTGTTATCCTTGAGGTCTCATACATAATCACACATTTATTAGTATAATCTTAATACTATCAAAACACAATAATCTTAAACATGTATATTCATGATCATTCACAGATAATAAACATTAGTATTCAATGTTTCAGGGAAGTCTTCTTTTACTCATACATATTCTTATTTGATCATAGGACTCTTCTGGTTAGTTGAATCATCAATCAAGATAAGAAATATAATATGCATAAAACCCGTGATTATTCAAACCTATACCTTCAAGATTCTTCTGGTTAGTCATATCATCAATTATGGTAAGAAACATAATATGCATACAACCATGATTATTCAAACCTATGACTTCATGAATAATCATTATCAACAACACAATAGTATAAGATCCTAACACAAGGTAGGATTTTAGCTTGATATAGGAAAAACATACCTAGATTAGCATGCTAGCTAGTTATGTCTAACATACCCGCATAATGTCTTCTGGTTCTCTTCAGTGACTTGTGCTAGTAACCTGCATGTCTTATAAGTTAACCATTGTAGAACCAAGTTATACATACCTTGAAAGTAGATCTTCTATGTGATCCATGACAATTGATGAATCTTTGTCTTCATGTCACCATTAGCATATGTTCTTGAAGTAGAACATGATTTGACTTTCTTGGTGTACCTTTTGTGTTAGCAAACAACATAAACCTAATACAACATCACAATGCATTAGTACAATCATAAGTGTCAAAACCTTAATCAATGAATATCTTCTATTAAGGTGATACGACAAGTCCAGTAATTAATCAACATTGTACTGTAATGATATGAAGACAAACATATGATAAAATTAACCATGAAACAAACCTGTAAGCCATACCTATCAAGATTGCTTGTAATCATCTTATGGAAGGCCCTAGCCTCATCTCCCTCTGAACTAGGAACTTCTTCACTTATGCAGGTGACCAATCCATCTTCTTCTAGGATTAACCCAATCCACTTGATTTACAAGAACTGGACCTCGAATTGGATTAGGGTTTGTCAAAGAAACCCCAAAAATTCAAACTTTGAATTTCAAACTTTTGAAAGGATAGAAATATGCACCTTGATGAGCTGATCAAGTTGGTATATTCAGAATTTGAAAACTGCAAAGTTTCACCCCTCGAAATTGCCTTTTAGATTTTCAGATTCACTGGGGAGGACCCTGAATTAGGTTTTGAGTTTCCCGGAGCTTCACCCTACAAAAATATTTGATTCAAAACTCTAAGCTTCAATTTTTCTGAGGAGCTTCCAGTCGTGGTCACAGATTTCCAAAATTGCAATTTTTTGCAGAAGCCCTAATTTTCCATCTTCCCGCTCAAAGTCCCGAACTGGGGTTTGATCAAGCCCGGCCTTCTGCCCAACCCAAAAATCTGATCTTGGTCTCTAAATTTTGATTTTGATGAGTAGCATCCAGCCAAGGTCTCCAATTACAAAAATTCCAACTTTCTCCAAAGCCCTAAATTTCGGAAGCCATGAATTAAGGTACTCAAAAATAATTATGTTTTAACAGAAATATGTACCTGATTGTTTCTGGTTTAACTCTGAACTTTTCAATCCACAGGGTCTAAAAAATTTTCCTGAGATAGCCCAACTTGTTGTCTTTCCATCCCGACAGGTCTGACCTCAATTGGATTCTCTGAGAGAGAGTTATGCCAAGTGTCGCAACGTGACCTGTTTATGGGATAATACAGGAGAGCGAACTTGTACAGCGTGCCATGTGTCACTGTTTCAACTTCGGCCTATGAAAATTTTTCTTGAGATATCCCAACCTGTTATATTTCCATCCCAATAGGTTTGACCTCAATTGGATTCTTTGAGAGAGGTTTATGCCAATTGTCGTAACGTGACCTATTTATGGGATAATACAAGAGAGATAACTTGTACGGCATGCCACGTGTCACTGGTTCAACTTCGGCCTCCGAAATTTTTTTATGAGATAGTATAGTCTGTGTACTACCTGTCCCTTTTTACGAAATTTCATTTGGAGCTTCCTAGCCCAAGTTATGACCTTTTTCCCAAGGTCACCTGAGTTTGACTCAGATCTGGAAGAGGCAGAAACCCTATATTGTATAGATCATAAATCACAACTTACAATGAATTATAGGTTGTCCTTTGGACACAAGGTACATGGAGATCTGATCTTCGACTTGTAAAAGTTTCAAATCCGAAAACTTCGCCAAAACGGATTTATAGCAAAAGTGCTATGATGACAGGGTTTTGCTATATCAAGCCCTAGCATCGTAAGTGCAACAAGTGTCATACATGCCATATCATGCCTTCTTTCAGGCTAGCTCTGATACCATGTTAAATTTTCAGAATTTACTTCAATCTGATATAGTATCTTAACTAAGAGAACAACATGTACAACAAATCTATAGCATATCAATCATGGACATAATAATGCAAGCACACAAGAGACAAAAAGTTTACTTGGGGAAAACCTTAAAGGTGAAAAAACCCAATAACTTCCTCAGAGATAGATAGAGCAATGATACAACCAAAATACAAGAGACAGTCTTCTCCTAGCAGCAACACCTCCTCCTCCACAAGTGCGCCACTCTCCCAAGTTTGAGTGTGAGAATAGAATGTGTAAAATGAGAGAGACACACTCTCTATCTATACACTAACTTGACTTGACCTTTACTCAACTAGGTCGGCCTCAGCTTAACCACTTAACATAATGCTGACTGGGCCGAGCCCCACTAGGGTGATCTAATAACCCTTTGACCCACATGGCCGACCCCCAATAGGGTTGTCTAATAACCCTTTGACCCACATGACTTATACAGGGCCGACCCCAACAAGGTGGTCTAATAACCCATCAAGTATAAGTTACGACACTTACAATATAAATGATGACACTTCCGTATAGAGGAATAATAACATCTCTATAGGAATACAACCACTTTCGTATAGAGAAATAATAACATCTCTATAGGAATACAACCACTTCAATATAGAGGAATAATAACATCTCTATAGGAATACAATATACATATATGTGAAATACATTCCGAAGTTACATATACATCAACAAGGAGGAGGAGGAGGAGGAGGAGGCTCCTTGTAGAGGTATAGTGTCATGCATTCTATGTGTTATTGATGACATGCGAGGTCTAGAATTTTCAATTAAGGCCCAAGTGGAATTCAATTGAGCTCAATATGCTTCAATAGGATCTCGAGGAGCCGGTTTTCATTCTTCGATGATGTTCAATGCTTTTCAACATATCCACGGTCTTGTATCATAGGCTGAGGATGCATTCATGGCATTTGATCTTTACAAAATATGTGTTTTGTCAAAATGAAATTCAAATTGCCTCTTTGATGAATCCTCCTCTACAAGACTTCATTTATTGCATGAATGTCACAGACTCACGGAAACTCTACACAACACTCAATGGCATGCAACTATAACCACAAACCAAGCAGAGGTTGATTTTATGCATTGATATAGAGAGGTGGCAGTAGGCACACAATATGGAGAAACAATGAGTTAGAAAAAACATTTGGACCAAAGTACCACAATGCTTATTAATAAAATTTTAAAATACAATTTTTGGCTCAAGAATTGTGGTTTATCACCACGTTTCTCTTCGACACTCACCATCAAAATATGTATAAAAATAACACATCTTTACATCCTCTTCCATTTAAATCCTCATCACATAGTCATAAATATGGATTATTATGCATGCACATCCTCACCTTACGATGTCAATTGAGTCAAGGTGCATAGACAACCATAAATTATCAAATGTGTCAAAGAGTAAGCCCTTCCAATAAAAATTAAGAACCACCCTTCAAACTTCATCATCGAGTCCAATTTATGCAAATATTTGCGAAGTGGGGGAAGGTTTGGCATTAAATGGTGTAAACGTTGGGGAATAAATGGTTTAAACGTTATATAGGGGCGTAGGTTTGGGCGCGTGCGCGGTCCTCACATGTACGCATGAAAAACATGCATGTGCGCATTTTAACATGCGTGCACGGCCTTGTTACCAGTTAAAAAAAACAGAGTTCTCTATTTCCCGGGAATTCTACCAAAAACACGGGTTTCACTTCTTCCTTGGGTTTCAAGCTCTCATAGGTTTCTCATTGGCTCACACTCATTGATTTCGGACACTCTTTGATCTATTGGACACAAAATCACCCTTGGAATCTATCAAACATCTTCAGTGGTCTTAGAATCTAGTGGATTCATTCAAGCTACCAGTTTCCATTGCAAGTGGAGATCATTTCTATAGAGGTATGGTGAATTGTAAATGAGGCCTTTCATTCACAAAATTTGAGATGAGCCCATGCCTTTTTGTTTTTATCATATGCCCACAGTATTATCCATGCATAGACAACAATGAATTTGACAAGAAGATTTCCCAAGTTCACATCTAAAAAAACTCATATGAACACTAGACAAGATGAAGTATGCAACCTCCTCATTGTGTAATTAGTTCCCAAGTTAATTTTGTTCTTTTCACCTCGTATTATGCTAGAAAAAAAAACCACACTCACTAAACATAACTAAAAATATCACTTCAACTCATCCACAAAACCTCAACTCTCTCATCTCTTATTCAATACCATTGTATGGAATGAGGATATCTGTAAGTATATCCACCTTTCCTTTCAATATGAATCCAAATATGATAAAATTCATCCATATTTACCTTCCTTACAATATCCCCTCACCTTTAATAATGATTTTTTTTCCAAAAACCAAGACTTCCCCACTTCATGCTCTATTCAACATGATGATTGTTGGTATAGTCCCTAGTTCCCCACTCTCCAACACCTCTCCACCCTAGATATTGCACATTGAAAGGTCAAATTATATTCCCCCTAATCACCCTTCTAAAGACCATGATCCTTGTTAGAAACCTTTGCATCCTCCTTAAGGTTTTGCACAAAACAAGGTATACATTCATTCTATTGTGATGCATTGTTGAATTCAACCATGGGTATTTTAAACTCAAAATCACATTCTATCATCTCAAGGTTTATAGATCTAAGGAAATAGTTTGTTGTTGTGTCTTCAAATCCTTAATGTGTTATATAACCTAGTAACTTACGTTGGTAAAGGACATTGCCTCAAATGGAAGGATATACCATTCCACTAGGAAGACAAAGCAATCAAACTAGGTGCAAAATTTAGAATTGATAACATTAAGGGAGAAAGCAAAAAATGCAACTAATTAAGGTTACCTTATTTGATGTAGAAAAACTATCAAACTATTCCCAAGGCATCTCTAGCCATCTCTATTGTAGGGTGTTACTACCATAATTTTTATGAATTCATGGCCAGGCAAGATACTAGTTTCTCCTCTCTACACTTGACCAAACATCATCTATATTGACTGGAATTGTAAGAGATAATGATGTTTATTCCAACACCAATAAACCAACATAGTCTGTAGTTCTATATGTTAACTTGTAAAGTGGTAAGCTATGTTGGAATGTGTCAAGTTCATTGTATAATGGCACTAATATCTTATTTGTTGTTTCTTTTGCAGGGGTAGGCCTGATAGTTGTGTTAAAGAGACTTTTGGTGACTTTAGTTTCTCTCTCTTTCATTTTGTGTCCACCCAAACCTTTTTCATGCTTTGGGTACCTTGAGGTATATCCCCGACCCGAAAAACTCTTATATTATGATGATTATGTTGGTTTAGGGTTTTGGTTCCCCGTGCTCTTATAACCCAAAAAGCTCTTATATCCCCAACATTTTTCATAGATTTGGTTCCCCATGCTCAATGCTCACCCAAATCTAGCTAGATTTTGGGTTTTTTCCCTTATCCAAGCATCGTGTCATCAACCTAGGGTTTCCACTAATATATTTTAAAACATGCTCATTTATGGTTGGATATTGATGCTATATTCCTATACACAACCACTTAGAGGGACTTGTCATCATCATCACCAACATCATCTCTAGGCTCCTCATCAACATCTCCATCATCATCATCTTCTTGATAATCACCATCACCATCACCATCACCATCACCACCATCGTCAATGTCTTCGTCATCGCCACCATCTTCATCATCATCATTAACTCTAACTCTAACCGTAATTCAATTTTCTTCTATAAATCTATCCCCAACACTCACCCAAACCCTACCACTAAGCCATATTATTCATCATGGCCATCACCATCAACGTCACAATCACCATCACCATCACTGTCACCATCACCATCACCATCACCGTCACCATCAACATCTTCATCATCACCACCATCTTCATCATCATCATTAACTCTCACTCTAACCCTAATTCAATTTCCTTCTGTAACTCTAGCCCCAACCCTCACCAAAACCCTAGTGCTAAACCGTCTTCTTCATCATCACCATCACCATCACCACCACCATCACCATCACTGTAACCATCACCATCACCATCAACATCTTCATCATAACCACCATTTTCATCATCATCATTAACTCTAACTCTAACCCTAGTTTCCAAGCTGGATGTACAAGATGGAACTGGAGCCATGGGACCGGAGGAGAGGGGCACCCCTGGCACTATCCCGGCGTCCTGAATCCAATGGAGTTGACGGTTCGTCGATCGGATCCACGATCATCATTCTATGGCTCGTTTTGTCTCGCATCCAAAAGGCCTTCAGGGACACCTGCTAGATACCTGCCGGGGGCATGGAAGTCCAACTGTGCAGTGAAACCCAGCTTCAGGGAGTCATGCTAGTGTGTCTAGGTAGGTTCTGGCTAGGAACGCTGGCCGTAAGTGCATGGGGGATGATTTTGCAGAGTTGACCCCCGTGTGCAAAAATTGCACACTCCCTCACTAAGCAAAACCCTAGTTTCCAAGATGGACATACAAGAGGGCACCAGGGCGATGGGACTGGAGGAGAGGGGCACCCCTGGCACTATCCCATCATCCTGAATCAAATGGATTCAATGGTTCATCGATCCGAGCCACGGTCGTCATTCTATGGCTCATTCTGTCTCACATCCAAAAGGCCTTCACGGACACCTGTTGTATACCTGCCGGGGGCATAGAAGTCCAACCGTGCAGCAAAACTGAGTTTCGGGGAGTCCTGCAGGTGTGTCTAGGCAGGTTCCAGATAGAAACGCTTGCCTTAAGTGCCCGGTTGATGAATTTGCAGAGTTGACCCTCGTGTGCAAAAATTGCACACTCCCTCATTGAGCAAAACCCTCATTTCCAAGCTGGACGTACAAGATGGCACTGGGGCCACAGGACGGGAGAAGAGGGGCACCCTTGGAACTATCCTGGCGTCCTGAATCCAATGGAGTCAATAGTTCATCGATCCTCGCCATGGTTGTCATTCTATGGCTCATTCCATCTCGGATCCAAAAGGCCTTCAGGGACACCTATTGAATACCTGCCGGGGGCATAGAAGTCCAACCGTACAACAAAACCGGGCTCCGGGGAGTCCTGCAGGTGTGTCTAGGAAAGTTTTGGTAGAGAAAACTGGCTGTAAGTGCCCGACAGATGATTTTACAGAGTTGACCCCCATGTGCAAAAACTGCACACTCCCTCACTGAGCAAAACCCTAGTTTCCAAGATGGACATACAAGATGGCACCAAGGCCACGGGACCAGAGGAGAGGGGTACCCATGGCACTATCTCGGTGTCTTGAATCCAACGGAGTTGATGGTTCATTGATCCAAGCCACAGTCATCATTCTATGGCTCTTTCCATCTCACATCCAAAAGGCCTTCAAGGACACTTGCTGTATACCTGCCGGGGGCATCGAAGTCCAACTGTATAGCAAAATCGGGTTCCGGGCAGTCCTGCAGGTGTGTCTAGGCAGGTTCCAGCTGGGAACCCAAGCTGGCAAGAGGACTTGGATTCCGTCGCCTCCCACAGGTCCACGTGGCCATTGTGGACCTGTCCATAGTGGCCATGCATGCTCGGGGGCCTCCGAACGAGAACTGCACCCCTTAAGCGAATCTGGAATAGCCATCACTAAGCAAAAACCTAGCTTCGGAGATGGCCCATTGGCACCGCTTCCAGGTCTTTGGGGGATGCTATGGGGGGTCCCCTAGGTGAAACCCGCCATCCTAGACCCATTAGAATCAACGGATTCACGAATAGAGCCACGGTTCGGGTGCTACGGGCATTCTAGTCGGGCACCCCGGGGCCGTTCAAGGACACTTGGAGGATTTTCCCCATGGCAACAGAACCCAAACTGGTGATAGGACTTGGATTTCGTCACCTCCCATAGGTCCACGTGGCCATTGTGGACTTGTCCATGGTGGCCACGAATGCCCGGGGGCCTCTGGATGAGAAATGCACCCCTTGAGCAAATATGGAATGGCCATCACTGAGCAAAAACCTAGCTCCGGAGATGGCCCATTGTCACCGCTTCTGGGTCTTCCGGGGATGTTATGGGGGGACCCTAGTTGAAAGCCGTCATCCTGGACCCACCAAAATTGACATATTTGTGAACCGAGGTATGGTTCGGGTGCTACGGGCATTCTAGTCGGGAACCCTGGGGGCATTCAAGGACACATGGAGGAATTGCCCCGGGGCCACGGAACACAGACCGACGAGAGGACTTGGATTCCATTTCCTCCCACAAGTCCACGTGGCCATTGTGGACCTATCCACGGTGGCCACACATGCCCGGGGGAATCCGGACGAGAAATCGCCCCCTTGAGGAAATTTGGAATGGCCCTCACTGATAAAAACCCTAGCTCCGGAGAGGGCTCATTGGCACTACTTCTAGGTCTTCAGTGGATGCTGTGGGGGGTCTCCTAGCTGAAACCCGATGTCCTGGACCCACCGTAATTGATAGATTCATGAACCGATCCACTGTTCCAGTGCTACGGGCATTCTAGTCAGGAACCCTGGGGCCATTCAAGGACACTTGGAGGAATCACCCCAGGGCCACGGAACCCAGATCGACGAGAGGACTTGCATTCCATTGCCTCCCATAGGTCCACATGACCATTGTGGACCTGTCCACGGTGGCCACGCATGCCCGGGGGCCTCGGGACGAGAAATGGCCCCCTTGAGAAAATTTACAAGGCACTCACATTGGGGTCAACTTTGGGAAATCATCCATCGGGAACTTATGACTAGCATTCCCAGCTAGAACCTGCCTAGACACACCTGTAGGACTCCTCGGAACTCGGTTTTGCTGCACGGTTGGACTTCTATGCCCTAACAGGTATCCAATAGGTGTCCCTGAAGGCCTTTTGGATGCGAGACGGAACGAGCCATAGAATGACGACCGTGGCTCCGATCGGCGAACCGTCGACTCCGTTGGATTCACGATGCCCAGATAGTGCCAGGGATACCCCTCTCCTCCCATCCTATGGCCCCAGTGCCATCTTGTACGTCCATCTTGTAAACTAGGGTTTTGCTTAGTGAGGGAGTGTGCAATTTTTGCACATGGGGGTCAACTCTGCAAAATCATTTTTCGGGCACTTATGACCAGTGTTCCTAGCTAGAACCTACCTAGACACACCTGTAGGACTCCCTAGAGGCCGGTTTTATTGCACAGTTGGACTTCCATGCCCTCAGCAGGTATCCAGTAGGTGTCCCTGAATGCCTTTTGGATGCGGGACGGAACGAGCCATAGAATGACAATCATGGCTTTGATAAACGAACCATCGACTCCATTGGATTTAGGATGTCGGGATAGTGCTAGGGGTGCCCCTCTCCTCCAGTCTCATAGCCCCAGTACCATCTTGTACATCCATCTTGGAAACTAAGGTTTTGCTCTGTGAGGGAAAGTGCAATTTTTGCACACGGGGGTCAACTCTGCAAAATCGTCCGCCGGGCACTTATGATGATGATGATGGTGATGGTGATGGTGACGATGATGGTCATGGTCATGGTGATGGTTATGAATATGATGACGATGGAGAAGGTGATGATGATGGAGACGTTGATGAGGAACCTCGAGTTAGAGTTAGAGTTAGGGTTAGAGTTTGAGCTAATGATGGTGATGGATATGGTGGTGATGATGAAGACATTGATGATGATGGTGATGGTGACGATGACAGTGATGGTGATGGTGATGGTGAGGATGAAGAAGATGGATTAGTGCTAGGGTTTGAGTGAGGGTTAGGGATAGAGTTATAGAAGAAAATTGAATTAGGGTTAGAGTTAGAGTTAATGATGATGATGGTGATGGTGACGGTGATGGTGATGGTGATGGTGAGGATGAAGAAGATGGCTTAGTGCTAGGGTTTGGGTGAGGGTTAGGGCTAGAGTTATAGAAGGAAATTGAATTAGGGTTAGAGTTAGAGTTAATGATGATGATGAATATGGTGGTGATGATGAAAATGTCGAAGGTGATGGTGATGGTGATGGTGATGATGAAGAAGATGGTTTAGTGCTAGGGTTTGGGTGAGGGTTAGGGCTAGAGTTATAGAATGAAATTGAATTAGGGTTAGAGTTAGAGTTAACAATGATGATGAATATGGCGATGATGATGAAGACATGATGATGATGGTGATGGTGACAATGATGGTGATGGTGATGGTGAGGATGAAGAGGATGGTTTAGTGCGAGGGTTTGGGTGAGGGTTAGGGATAGAGTTATAGAAGGATATTGAGTTAGAGTTAGAGATGAAGATAGTGGTGATGATGAAGACGTTGATGGCGATGCTGAGGATGAAGAAGATAGTTTAGTGTTAGGGTTTGGGTATCCTAAGAATGTAAGACCTTAACTCTAGAGCCCCTTGTTTGCATGGATAAATGGGCTAACTAAGTGCACCTGTACTAGGATTATCTGAGGCATGCAAGCATGTATCCTCCTAGATATATTCCCCCCTTAACTTAGACTGTAATCCTGACGTATGAGTTCCTAGGGTACTTCACTCTCTCACTGTGCATACAAAACTAAATAAAACAAAAAATGCAGAATTAGAACTAAACTACTAATTTAGGAAAAACATCTAAACTAGAAATTAATGGAGGATGGCGCATGCATGTGCTCCCTATCTCTCTCATCCATAAATGCTAGTGCATCCTATTACATCTTGTTTTCACACCCAAGTGGCAAAGTCCTAATCCTCTAATGCTACAAGTGCGACTTCCAAAGATGATTGCCACTGTCACCTCAGCAAATATTTTCTCAAGTTTTAGGCCTACTTTAAAGGCCAACGGAGTCTTCTAGATTTAGGTTGGAGAAAAGGTCTTAGGATTTCAAGCTTGTTTGAAGATTAAGATGTGTTTTCCATTAAGTTAAAGTCCCATGTGAGTGGTTAATTCATAAAGTTGCAAGTTAATTAATCCAATAGACACCTCTCAGAAATAAATATTTGCTCGTGTGTAAAATGAAAGATCATTCATGGATAAATAAAGATATTCACAAAACTTAAATCAGCAATGAACCATAATGTTGTAGAATCAAAATTCACATTAAAACATGTTGGCTTATTTCCCAAAATCATCCACAAATGATATTATCTAATAATGCCAAGGTTATAGTTATTAGTTTACGAATGATTATTGAATGAGACCCTCTTGGAGAGAGTAAAATCTTTGAAAGAGGGTGTTACCCAATCTATTAAGGGTCCAACTAGGTTGTAGTGATTTGAATCACTTCAACAAAGATGGATGAAATCTTATCTTCACAAAATTAATTAATTAAATTTTTTTCCATATGATCCATGAGCATATAAATATAAAAAGATGTGCTGGAAATAAAATCAGTAAACCACTTGTGCAGGTTTGGCAACTTCTAGAATGTAAATGATTAGATGATTGTAAACATTCATTCAATAAACCATAAACATTTAGGATATGTTGTGTGTAACTGCTTAAGACAAATTTGTGAAATAATAAGCATTCAAATAACATGCAATTAGCACTATGATCCATAGATGAGAGTTGTGAATCGAAGACAAAATCATGTATGCGAAAATGTAATCAAAGACAAACTCATATACACAAGTGCAGATCCATCTATTAATATGCAAAAATGATTCAATCATGTAAACTTTTTGGAAAAATGGAACATCATTCCCAGCATCTATATCATGGCAACTTGTGCCCCGTACAAAAAAAGGAAACTCATGCCCTATACAAAATATGGCCCATGGTGCCCTGTACAAAATATGGCAACTCGTACCGAAAATGCCACATCGGGGCTAGTGTACATAGGAGGGTCTCTCAATCCTCCTACACAGCCTCCGAGCTCCTAGGTGCATCTCCAAAATCAATCTTCCTCTTCTTCGTGCTAGAGGAAGCTGGGTCCTTCCGGCGTCTTTGAGCACGTCCCCCTGAGCCCTGAAAAGACAACAATAATATGTCAACTTTTCCTGGCAATTATACAAGTATAAAACATAATTTCAAAATAAAAATAGTTTTCAAATCTTGGATAACTCACCGCATGCGAGATTGTAAGTTGTGAGGGGGTCTCCCTCCTCCATGATCAAAGTCTCTCGGCAATGCCACCCTGCAGCATTTAGAACAATCAGATCAATGCTGAAACTAGATGCATATAGTAATTTCTGTTAAAATTGAACAAGATTTTGATAAACTAGTCAATCTCACCATGAACAAAATTGGCTGGTCTTCGGGGCTGGAAGATGGAGCAGTTGCCTGGACAACCTACTCCAATGCTAGGGTGGATGGTAAAGGGGGGTTGTAGCCACATCAACGGTGCCTACACCACTAAGGGGAACAGTGGAAGAAGGGGGGGTGGTAGGAGGAGGCATGGACTGGGGTGGGAAAAGTGGAGATGGAAGTCTAGGGCTATAAACCGCAACTGGTTGTAGTATGGATCGGGGCACCCTGGAAGGGGAAGCGAGTGTGGTGGGGGAATGTGCGGGGGTGGAGAGGTCTTTGTTGCGGTAGAGGGATGGGTGACTTTGGATGGGTGGTGTGTCGTGGTCGGATGGGGGAGGGTGGGAACATGGGAAACTGATACGAAGGTGGAGCTAGATATGAGGCGTAAGGGGGAGATGGATGGAACTGTGGTGCTATCTAGGGGGGGGGTTGCTGGATGGAAGGGGTTGGGGAATGGGGCATGTATTCCAAGGGATACAACTAGCATATAGGGTGGCTGGAAGGTCGGGGAGGGAGAATTAATGTCACTGGCAAGCCGAGGTGCTCACACCTGCATACACATTTATAACCTCATAGTTTAATATACAAAAATATAAATATACACAGACAGGTCATCGTATCTAAAATTAAATTTATGCTTTAATACACACGATACGTGCCCAAAGGGATAACTGCTGGTCCCTAGTGGCGATGGCTGGTCGCAGGAGCCCATGGACATGTGTGCAAACACTACAATTTTTAGACTAAATTTATAAAAACAATATTAAGAATATTAAACACAATGCAAATGAGAATGACAACGATGGTACTTAAAAAACATGACTGCAATAAATTTATATTCAAGTTAGATGATATTCAATATTCTGAAAGGATAGAAGGTGGCATGACATGAAATTAAAATTAAATAAGGTGAGAGGGCATAGAAGGTGACATGGTGAGCTTTTCCTTTTCTAGAGTCATCCCCATGAGTAGGTGATCTTTTCCTTTGGCCCTAGAATGGAATTCATGTCCATTTATAGATTTGAATTGGAAACCTATGTAATGTGTTTGGGTTCTTGATGAAGAGTTCCTAGGTTTTTATGTCTTCTTATAGATTTGTAGTTTCCTACAAGCTTGATTCACCCAGTGGAAAAGTATTTGCATCCCTAGAGTGAGGATCTTGAGTCCCTTTATTTCCATAACATTTACATCATCAAATAAAATGGAATCTCATTGTTTAAATTTGCAAAGAGGTGCTAAATAGCAGTTAAGTTAGTGTGCATGTTATTTAATACACTTTAGAGTGTTGATCGTTAGAAAAAGGAAGAAAGTGAAATCTTTTTCATGATTAACTTACTTACAAGCTTGAATGTGCCATGTTCTTCTACTTTGAATGAGTAATTATGTGTTCTTGATTGAATAGCTATGTTTTCAGAATGATATCACCTAATTGAAGTCAAAGAAATCTTGAGTGAAATGAGTTAAATGAGTATTCTTGATGCCAAATCTTTTACCAAGTTGAATTTGAATCAAGATAATAGCAAGGCCCCATAGACCATATTTTTAAGATTATCGCTCTTCCTTATGGGCCTTACATCATTTTCAAAAACTTTAGTGACAATACATGTGATAAGTTGTTTTATGTTGCTTATATGTCTTTCCTAATATCATGTTCTAGGAGTAGTAGTATGATTACTTTCAGTCTCAAGTATTAGAATAAATTGGAAATCCCGTGATAATAAACTAGGGTAATAAGGACATGAGAAACATTAGGTTCTTGAATTTCTAGAAGCTTGACCACTATGATTCTCTTTTTCTCGAGAATTTAGCACAATGCAATGAAAATTCATAGCAATAAATAGTTTTCCTATTGGTCTTAGTGGATGTGAAAGTGACAAGTACAACATCTCAGTGAACTCAATTGATGCAACAAAGTTAGCAGAAGCATATAAGTGATTTGACCACCTTTACCATTAAAAGAACCTATTAGTAGAATACGGGGGAAAGTGATAATTACCATGGTAATATATTCTCAAAGTTCAAGCTTGAAGAAAACATGGCATAAGGGCATGGCAACAAAGGTTGATTTGGTGGACAAAGTGATGGGAATTGGAGCAATTGGCACACCTATTGAGCCAAGAGTCAAATGACCCATATTGTGGTCATTTGGGGATGATTTGGACGAGAGTACATGGAAAAGATGACTTGGATGACATGGTGACAAATGGAAAAGCAACAACAACACACATGGCATTGGTCAAGAACAGGAAGAGCAAGCAAGCATTGGATGGTAGTCTGAGGATGAAGGACACTGCGGGCATCACCAAAACCCCAGCTGCGGGCTCATCATTGGTTAAGTAAGAATGACAGATTTTGGAAAGTTCTCTCCCATTTGTATAATCATCAGAGGTCTAGGATGCCTAAAGTGAACATGGACAAATGTTTATAGTTTTCTTAGGTTTTCATGTTTTATAAGGTTTCATTTTTTTTTTTGGCGGGATTATATGAATTTATAGCTCTCCAATAAATTAGACAATATTATAAACACAACTGTAAAATACAATGATAATATGGTAATTACTCAGTGCTAATTAATTTGTAATTACTAAACAAAAATTACTCGTAACTTGATCTAATTATTCAAAGTAAAGAATTTACTTGTGTGTATGGTGCCGCAATCTCCTCTGCTGTCACCATGGCTCCATTGAGGTCAAAGGAACCGACATCCTCCCACCTAGGGGATGGAGACCTGACACCGAATAATTGAAAATTAAAACAAATAAAGTCAACAATGTGTAATTCAAAGTTAAATATATTAAACAATACTATATCAAATAAAATACAACAAATACTTGAACATTAAATAAAACAATAGCAAACATGATCCATGAAGCTCCCTGTGGCATGCTGATGCGTATCACCATGGAAAGAATGACCATAGTGAGAACAACAATATGTCATTGTTCCAGTAGATCTAGAAGGCCTCGCCTGGGTTCCACCTGTAACCGGCATGTCTCGGCCACCACCCCTAGACTGTGCAGCTATCTGTGTCTCATCAATGTCCTCCCGGATCTGGGAAGACATGGCCGAAAATTTGGTATGTCTAATAAAGTCATGTGTGGAACGTCTGATGGTGTCATGAATCTCATCTAGATTTCTACCAAACCTGGGTGGCTGAGGAGGGGGGTTTGGCTCTCTCCTTGGTGCAGGGGGTCCTCTAAGTGGGTTGTGGTGTGCCTGAGGTCGATCTGCGGGCTCATCATTGGTCAAGTAAGAATGACATATTTTGGAAAGTTCTCTCCCATTTGTATAATCATCATAGGTCTAGGATGCCTAAAGTGAACATGGACAAATGTTTATAGGTTTCTTAGGTTTTCATGTTTTATAAGGTTTCATTTTTTTTTTTGGTGGGATTATATGAATTTATAGCTCTCCAATAAATTAGACAATATTATAAACACAATTGTAAAATACGATGATAATATGGTAATTACTCAGTGATAATTAATTTGTAATTACTAAACAAAAATTACTCATAACTTGATCTAATTATTCAAAGTAAATAATTTACCTGTGTGTATGGTGCCGCAATCTCCTCTGCTGTCACCATGGCTCCATCGAGTTCAAAGGAACCGACATCCTCCCACCTAGGGGATGGAGACCTGACACCGAATAATTGAAAATTAAAACAAATAAAGTCAACAATGTGTAATTCAAAGTTAAATATATTAAACAATACTATATCAAATAAAATACAACAAATACTTGAACATTAAATAAAACAATAACAAACCTGATCCATGAAGCTCCCTGTGGCATGCTGATGCGTATCACCATGGCAAGAATGACCATAGTGAGAACAACAATATGTCATTGTTCCAGCAGATCTAGAAGGCCTCACCTGGGTTCCACCTGTACCCAGCATGTTTCGGCCACCACCCATAGACTGTGCAGCTGTCTGTGTCTCATCGATGTCCTCCCGGATCTGGGAATACATGGTCACAAATTTGGTATGTCTAAGAAATTCATGTGTGGCACGTCTGATGGTGTCATGAATCTCATCTAGACTGCTACCAAACCTGGGTGGCTAAGGAGGGGGGTTTGGCTCTCTCCTGGGTGCAGGGGGTCCTCTAAGTGGGTTGCGATGTGCTTGAGGTCGATCTTGGGTAGAGCCAAGACCAACACCCTAAAACTCAATGATGTCAAAATAGTTGACATGGTACCCTAGCTCAAAATCAGCCCACAATTTTTGAAGGAAATACTATGGGACATCCAAATTGTTGCACGGGGGCCTGTCAAACACCATGAACCACCTCTTTCTCTAGTTTTCTCTCCATGGCTGGTAAATGCACCAGTCCATGCAAACCCAAGCCCTTGTCACAACTAGAGGTTGTCCCGTTGAGGGAACTATGAACTTGTTATACAACTGTGCTTTGGCGATGTTGAGGTCTTTTATCTGCTCTTTGGACAACCCAGTGGAGTAGTGTTCCCTCATTCGAGCCCTGTATTGGCTCAAGTTTGTTATCTCACTGTGTGCAGTATTGATTGATTCAATAATGTTTTGAAGTGATGAAGCCAAGGAAAACCAAGAGGGTTCCTTGGTACTGTTCAATTCATTACTTAGTGCCCTCAATTGATTTAAGTCTTGGTGTAATTGATCTTCGGGGTTTTCCTTGGGTTCATTGTCGGTTCCCATATTATCTTCTAGAGGTCGGGTTTCATCGGTTTCATAGGATGGTTCAGGTGTGTTTGACATCTTGTTAGGTGTGTAGATGCCCCGCAATTAGATTTCCTTGGTTTTTTAATGGATTGTAAATTTTTTTAAAAATTCAAATTCAAATGGAAAAAAAAAACAAAAATAAACACAAATTTTTGCTTTGAGGAGCACCTACCTGGAGAAACGGATGGCACTATGGTGTAGGAATGATTGCTTGTTGTTGAGGACAACTTGGGTGGACAAGGACACGTTCGCGGGGTTGAGAGTGCGCTCGCACGTTGGAGATTCGGCTCACAGGTCTGTCGAAAATGACAAACCCATGAGCTTTGTTTTTTTTTTATAAAAAAACAGAGGCGTGCACGCGCCACTAATGTGTGCATGCCATTTTGTGCGTACACATCAAATACGCATGCGCACCCCTTTTGTCCACATGGGATGAACCACGTGGACATTTGGCATTGTCGAAGCAGAGACGCGTGCGCGCCTTTGGATGCACCTGTGCGTCATTTTATTTTTTCCGCTCACGTGCTATTGTTGCAGTTATTTTGGGTACCAGCTTTGTGCGGGTACCCTTGACCTCTCCATCCACCTCGATTACTTTTTTTTTGTCAATGTTGAGTTTACATGAATATTCTTAATTATGTAGTAGTAGTAGTTGTTGTTGTTTTCATATTTTTCAAATATGAAAAAGGAATTCATTATAGGTTTTTCACATAAAATACTCTATGTATGTATTGTATGGTAGAAGGCATGGTTTACTAATAGTACTTGAAAATTTTGGGCAATCATGTGATGGGCCACAAATCTAACTTAACATTATTATGTATTTTTATGTCCCCAAAGGGGATCATATATGTATTAGGGAACTCCTATTAATTTAAGCTAGATGTTATACATTTTTCCAAAGACTATAGTTTAAACTATAAATTAAAATATATTGTATTAAATCACATTTTTTTAAATAGCTTTTTTCAATTCTGATTGGTTGTGGGAGGATGACGTCCTCCTAGTTGTTCCCTTCCCCGGAGGGGGTGGCAATCTGATGTCATTCTCCTTTAAATGTTTCTTCCATCCTCATTTTCTGCATTCCTTGTGCAAGTTTTTAATGCTAGGTTTTAACTCGAGGTAAGTGTTAACCTTGGAAGCTCCTATAGGCACGCATTTGTTCACCTGCATTTGTTAGTCCCAGATGTAAGCTCTTTTTAAAGTGTCTATTTGCATTGTAAAATGCGCAGCAATATTTTAATAATTTTCCTGGTGTACCCAGAATCCGGAGGATCGAACGGATTATAATATGATGTTACTCTCCACTATTAAACTGCACCCGGCGCCGGAAGAATCAATGGCAGTTCTTTAATCTCATACATAAATGCACTCTGTATACTGCCTGTATGGAAACACTTATTGTGGTTCGAATAAATTCCGTCCGGATTAAGCCTGTCCGCTAGGCCTGCTTACTATGTATACTGTATTTAAGAGCCGTGTGACATGTTGTACTTCTTAAAACACATTATACTGTAATCAATTTATCTCTTGGTTTGGTTACTGTAATCAATTTATATTGTTTTTGTTCATTGACTTCGGGATTACATACTTGCATTACCTAAAGACTAAGGACTCTAGTGCAAGGGTTAATTCATTTACGATCAAAACCATCATTTCATGAGTTGTTTATTGTATTCCACTTTTTGTTGACACCAACTCAAAGTTCTGGAGATTGTATCTCTTTCCACTATATGTAAAATTGGTTATCGTTAAAGACACGATGGGAGCTCTATTGATTTTTATCATGCATAATGAAATGAATTTATCCACCATGACCCGACGATAGAAAATGTTAGCATTTGAAAATGATTCCCAACTAGAAAGAACCCACGATATGCTGGACATTTAATTTCGAGTAGTTGGCGTAGGTATTGAGGCTATGGATCTCATTACACGTCAATTGAGATTGTCTAGATTCGTGCCAGAATCCATCACGCGATTAGGTCTTGTCTTGGATCTTTCCCTTGGTATTTGTCCACACCATTTTATTTTTGGTCTGAGCTCGCTCTAGAGTCCAGTCCTTTTCTCTTCCGTTCAGCCAATGGCCATGCACCAAGATTCTGCATGAAGTTTTTAGGTTCCTTTAAGATGGTTCATAGTCCCCATTTCTCAGAGAACGAGGAACTTACAATACTGCGTTTTCCAGGTAAGCTCAATGCTTTTACTCTATTTTCTTCAATGCTGCTTCTCTTCGAATGATGTGGGAACTTATCTGAAACCTAACTTATGATATTGTACGCAGAAGTAGAGGGGTCGAGGCCGGACTTGATGCATATAGCTACCGGCTACTTTCGAGGCTCGAGACATTTCTGGGTAAGTTCAAAACCTACAAGGATGTTTTGCATTTTGTCTTTCGACATTTCAACTTTTCTAAACCACCTTCACAACGGAATACAGCTCGGTAGTGGCAAATGGCCACCTCGCGAAGCAGATTCGGCGCATATGTTTCCTTTTTGGTTTTTCTATCACTCTTAACGTATAATGCCAATTATATTTGTTCTTCAACTTTCATAATGCGAAAAGATTTTACTATCACCTCGAGGAATAATTCCAATCGATTTTGCTATCACTTTTAAGCCATAATGCCAATTATATTCGTCGTTCAAGTGCCATAAAAGCACAATAGCATCGCTCTAAAGCTTTTCCAATTATGCAAGTCATGAGATGAAATGAAAAAGAGACATGCTTATTTCCCATGTTCTTGATTTGCTTTCATGGCTAACATAATATTTATCAATTACATGAAAGACTAGGAATAGTGAGAATTATAGTCGACGAGAAAAAATAAGGAGGGTCCTTTGCCACAGTAAACAAATACTCTTAAGAGCTCAAATTGTAATATAAAGTAAGCAAACAAATCCATAAGGCACATACCATATTTGAAACAAGTGGAATTCATTTCCATATATTCAATGATGACAATCAAAATGATCTATTCCATGAAATTCTAACCATGGCGAAAGCTCCCGTTGTTAAAAGTTATGTGGCTCCATAATGGGTAGATGATATTCATTATTGATAGTTAATGGCGATTATTGGAAAGGTTATGGTTAAAAAGCTAAATTGACAACGTGAAACTGCCATTGTTATAGCTGCATTGCATTGATAACCTTCAATGATGGTCATTAACAATTGAAACAAAAATTGTACATGTGTTTTTCTTATTTTTGGTACTTTTTTGTTCATTAACATTTTTTGCATTTTTTCAAGATAAATCCTTCCCACATATTAAGTCATAGAAATAAAATTTGTAAAATCTCTAAACATGTTTCAAATGTTGTTTCAAAGTAAAATTGAGTATTTTTTTTTAAGAGACATATAATATTGTTTAAAATATTTCTATGTTGCTGCACTGGCCTCTTATGTAGGGAATACATCAATGTAGAATATGGAAAGAAAAAATGTAGAATATGGAAAAATAAGAAAAGAGATATACACCTTCACCCTTGCATACATTATATCCATTACATTATGTAGTGCACAGCTATTACATTACCTTACATCTCCCTACTCTACAGACTCCTTTCCCGCTTCTTTTAACTTATATTTACACTCACCACTTCCATGGTTATAATCATTTCTATGCAAAATCTCTTAATCTTATTGGAAGACATTTAAAGTTCAATTGAAATTAGAAGTAGTAAATGTTCACTTAATTTCTATGGCCCTTCACATTTATCTTTCAAAATTGACATTGTTATCAAAACATGTCAAGGAATGCAAGAACCTATTTAAGAAAGGAGGTAACCGATATAAATAATTCAAAAGATTCACTTAGACATGTAAATTAGGAGAGTACATGGTTTAATGTGTGATTATTTAGATGAAAAATGAAATTTCTTAATAGATGATTTTATATTATTATTATTCTGGGATTCATATGTAGCCTTGGATTAGTTGTCAGAATTTGTAAATAATAACTTGTAACTTGAACTCATCAACACTCGGTTTCTTTTGGATTTTTCGAACCTTACTAAGAGAAATTTATTAATAACATTAAAAAAATTTCTTTTTGTTATACCCGAGGCTAACTAAGCTTTTATTCAACCTTCATCCATGGTCATTTGGTTCAAAATTGCAAGCTCAATTTTTTTTTTCTAAACAAGGTGTTAAATGTCAAATTGCAATTTTTGCAGTAAGATTGCAGTACTGGACGTTATTATGTGATATTTATCCACAATTCATTTTCTATATGTATGTTATAGTTACCATTTTAGGTAGGAACCGTTTGCATTATGTCCAAGCCAGATTCCCCCCACCTGACAAGTTTCCAATTATAACATCATTTTCTACATTTTTGGGTGATAGTATGAGATTTAAATTGTTTTCACTATTGTCTTTTCCATTTGAAAGGCATTAACATTTTCCTAACCACTTGAATGAAAGTACAAAGTCACCACTCTAGCTAGCCCACAAATCATTTGCTAAAAGTATGTTATAGTTAATAGTTACTGTTCTCAGTAGGAATTGGTTTGCTTTATCTTCAAGTCAGATGCCGCTTCAAGTTAGATGCCCCTCACCTGACAAGTTTCCAGTTACAACATCATTTTCTAACATTCTTGGTTGATAGTATCATATTTAAACTGTTTTCGGTATTGTCTTTGCCATTTGAAAGGCATTTACATTTTCCCAACCTCTTTTTATATGAGTTACAAAGTAGTCAACCACTGTACTCTAGCTAACTTATTATGGAAAAATACAATATTAAATTAATTATGCTAATAACTTATATGCTTTAGTTAACTTATAGTGTTTATATAAGTTAACAATATTATGCCCATAATTTAGCTAAATTAATATGCGGTTAAATTATATAAACAATTAATTGGCATAACTCAAATTTAATTATAGCTTATACATAATTAATGTATACAAGTATAGATTGAGTGATAGATGTTGGGGCAGTGGAGGAAGAAGAAGGTCATTACAATTTTAAACATACATTCTCACAATATGTTTTAATACAAATAATATTTTATCACTAGATAATGTGGATTTATGATCAAATTGATAATAGGAAAATCGATTCTCAACTAATTAACTCATCTTGACCTCCATCAACAAATAACATTATCCACAATTGTCTGCCAGATGGCAATCTCGGGGACATTTCCACCTCATGGCTCTTGTTAATTATTTTATTTATACATAGATAAATTAATTAGTGAGTGAGGAGCTAGTGCAAGGAAATTATACCCACTTATGACGCGTTAGGTGCAATGGCATGCTGGAAAAACAGAGATATGATCATTAAAATTAATTATTAGAGGTAACTACAAAACCTTTTAGAATTAGATGTAAAAATATGAAACGTTGAAAATCGGATCACCTTCCAGAACATATAACTTTTATTTATGGAAAAGTTGTATAACCACTCCAAAATGTCATTATTTTAAGATTGGTATGTTATTTTTTCGCTAAAAGGTACTGCATATGTTTGTGTTGGTCCATCGGTTTGCTATGTAAATTGTCAAATTATGAGGAAACAAATATGTAGAGGCATAGGCAATAGACGGATCTTGTGCAGGGCTATTTTTCCAAAATTTTAAAAGTTAATTTTATATTTTTTTTGAAATTACGAAACTTAGTGAAGCCCTAAAACGACATGATCAAGCATTGGTCCACCATATCATGGTCTTAACATAATCAAACAACTTTTTCTTTTATCTTGTAGGTATTCTTGTACTCTTGTGCGGGTTCTTTTTTGTTTTCGAAATATGTAAGCCAATAAAAAGTTATAGCCCAAATAAATGACCTATGTTTTTTTACAAATTTGACATAAGTGCAGTTAAAAATGAATTAAAAATAGAAAACAATAACAAATCTAATCAAAAAATATATAGCTAGAATCTGCACACAGATTCCGACAAGTGTGTGCAATTTCATCAGTAGTGCACAAGTGGAGCATATGTGGAACTAAACGTGAAAAACATGAAGTTACATAAATTGGTCAATTTTTCCATAACTCAAACCGAGCCTCAAGGTTTTGCAATTCGAAGCTAGTACCAAACTTTCAAGGGTAAAAAAAAAAAACTAATATAAACACATGTGCACACAGATGCGTGCATGCGTACTAGCGCACGTGTAGATGCACAAACACATAGATGACACCTTCATTTTTTCTATCTCTCCCTAAACTCCCACTCCCTCTCTATAACTCCATCCCCCCTCTCTTCATATACACCCAATCCCCCCTCTCTTCCACTCTTCCCAATCCCTCCTCCCTCCCTCACCCCTCTCTTCTCTCCTTGACCGCAACGGTTAGGAGATTTAGTCATACATTTCCATGAATAACACCTAAAGCCATGACATAGGATTTCCTAAGGCTAGCCTTGATTCCAAGTATGAATATGGGTGTGGCCATTGTAATGTCTTAGATTCTAGGTATGGGTGTTTGGGCCCTATACATGGTTGAGGGATGGAACCTTGGCTTTAATCCCTAAAATAAGGATGTAATCATTGAAGTTCAAGAAAAACACATTAGTCCATTACACACGACCTCCCAAGCATATCTTGTGTTATGAGTAGTGATACTAATGATAATAGGAATGAAACCCCTATAACCATTGGAATCTAACCCTTGTCACCAATATACCCTGTTTGTGCTAGAAATTGTTTCTAAGGCTACAAAAACAAGCTAACACAATCTCAAGAGTAAAACTCAATAAATAAAACAAAGTTTTTAGGGTTTTTGGGTATGATTTAAATGGTTGTAAGCTTTGAGCACAGCCAGGGAATACATCCAATAGAAAAGTAATAACTAAATCATAAGCATAGACTGATAAAGATGCATAACATATCACATAAGATCCAACAGAAGAATCATGCTGAGGTTCATACATAAAGGATAAGCATTACCAGAAAATACACATTAACTAGCAATGAATTTATCATTTAAGAAGCTAAACAAGCTCAATAACAAAGCCAACACAAACAAACTGAAGGGGAAAAAGTCATATATCTCATTATTTCATCAGCTAATGCTCATAAGAGTCACAGTACTTATCTCTTGAACAAGTTTGAAGATACAATACAGTCTGCAGACCTCCTGATGCTCCCAAAAATCAGAACCCTCTCAATGACTTGCTAACATCTCTAAATACTATGCTTTCCAAAATCAGTTAGGTCTGTAACCCTAACTGTCTTCCAGCTCTTCGATGAGGTAAAGTTAATGCAGAATATTTACAAAGTTTATAAAATATGCTAAAAATAGCACATCATTAACATATCAGTTTGCTAATTAATGACAACTAACTGAAAACACAACTATTTTATAGGTCTTTTGCCACCTCAGCTAAGAGAGCGATACCATCTGGAGCTTGGTCTTTCTTCTTAGCCTTCTTTTGCCCCTGCTCCATGTCATTAATCTTTTTTATGATCTCTTTGTTTTTCTGCTGTAATTCCTGGACTGTCTTCTCCAACTGGGTGCAATGATTGTCAGCAGCTCTTTTCCTTTTAAGTGCTTCTTTTGCATCAGCCACTAGCTCTTGAAAATTATCATTTACATCTTGGAGATATTCCCTTAACCTTCTGTTGGCCATCATCAAACCATCATTGACCTCCTGCATATAGCTCATCTGGTGTTTGTATTGCCTAACAGCTCTCTGCAAATTTTCCCTGTCAGAATTAGCTAATTTATCCATTGTAGAATCTTGATCTTCATCAGGTCTCCAAGGAATGTCAAGCTTCTTGAATATTTATGTCTCTTCCATCAACAGCTTCGTAGAAGTGTCCTCAATGCTGGGCTTTGGATTTTCTTCACCTGCTGCTTCCACTGAATGAATTTCTTCTTTTAAACATGGCTGCAATTTATCTAATTCTGGTTTATCATCATCCATGGACACTTCATCTAAGACAGTCACATCATCTGTATTTAATTTAGGATTCAACAATTTCTTCATGTTTAATCTCAACTTGTTCTTTGACCTAGTTTTAGGTCTCCAAAATGCTGTTGCCTCTCCCATCATCTTCAATTCTTTCCCTTGGTACTGAATAGCAGCCAATTCTACTACTTCCAGCTTGTTCCTTTCCTTGTTAGGCCTTGTGGTTTTTCTCTCTGAAGTATGCATTTCTTCTATTTCAGCTTTGACTTCTATTTTGGAGATAGGCTGTTCTTCTTCCAATAGATATCCCTCATCATCTGAGAGAATGGTGATGGGGCTTCTTGGTTGAGTGTGAATCTCTTCTTTAGGTACAGTAACCATCTTAATATCAACCTTTTTCTCCTCTTGAGGATCTGCTATAGGTGCTAGATTCTTTTCAGGCAGTTCCTTCTTATTTTCAAATAGTGTAAACTTGCCTTTAGAGCTGGCTGAGAATGTCTTTTGTTCACTGTCTTCCTCCACAGGCTCTACTGATTCTTCAATTTTGATCTTTCCCTTATCTTCCAATTTGGGCTTATGACCTAATTTTCTGAGTAAGAATTTGCCCTTATCTGCTTGTCTTTTAGATTTTTGATCTTCAAAACCAGACCAAAAAATGAAGAAATCCCAGGTCTTTCCTTCATGCTGCAAGGCAGTACTAACAATCAACTTGATTAACCCATGATGAAAGATGGTCTGAGAGGAATGATCTACTCGCCCTTTCACCTTGTTGGACATTTTCTGCAAACTTTTCAGGAAGAAGAATGGCATGTTCATCTTGGATACTCCAACCATGTGCTGAAGAAATCTAAAATGATACTTGTATACGAAAGCATACCTGCCTTCACAAGTAACATAACTCTGTAATATTCTAATTGGTTCTACCCATTCTTTTTTGACATTTTGGATTAGGATACCTTTATTCCAATCAGGTATGACATTGGGTAAGAGGTATCTTTGTGGATCAAAGTCAAAGGGCAGCTTCTTAAACCATTGTTCGCCTTCATCTTTAATTCCTGTGGCTTCTGAAATCAATTTAACTGTCAGCTTGAATTTCAGGGTATCAAAAACCACCATATCATTCTTGAAACCCTGGGCAAACTTGCAGGATACCTTTGCATTATATCCATCAATTTTTTTGAAAAAATCCATCCAGCCAGCTTGTTTGAATAGCTCCACACACTCAGGCAGTTTTTCAACCCATTCTACATCTGTTGGTTCAGCTCTATTTATTTTACCACTCCTGCTAATTATGCTTCAATCACTGCAAATTGAATATATACTCTTGTATTGTTTGTGAACAGGAGCTGAATTTTGGAAGTGAACAACACTATTGAATGTACAAGTTATTCGTAGCACTGACACGGTTAAATTTCATAAAAACGAAACTGTTATCCTCAACCCTCCTTCAATCTGGCATCCCAGCTTATCAACAAATAGCTATTTCTCTGGTTAAAATTGCGTTTAAAAGCACAATTTTACCTAACCTTTGATTAATTTGAACAGAGTAAGCTGAAGTGAAAAAGCCCCAAATTTGCTGTTATATGGGTTTTTTAAGAATACCTGTAAATTGCTCCACTGTGGTTGTTCAAAATCACGACCCACACTATTAGATGAGTCATCTTTGTTGTACAGATGTCCCACAATCTTCAATTTAGCAGTTAACCACGAAATTGGGAAGCCCTAATTTCCTGTGAAGCCCTCAATGCCTCTTACTTGTCCAGTTGGAAACGATGCTCGATTTTTGAAGTGGCTATGGTTATCTCATTAAGTCCTCTGTGTTTGAATAAGCTTGTAGATAACAACTTCATGCCACATTACCTGAAACCGTGTGAATATCTGCCAAACTGAACTACACATGTGCTGATGATGAGCACGATTTCCTCACGACGTGCAAGCATTTGAAATCATGATGTCTTCTGCATCAACACGTCATGAATCCTATAAAACACATAATCAATCATTCATTAGCCCGAGCGTGCCAAAAGTTGCTGGAAAATAGGAAGAATCTGGGATCACGATATTCTTGTAGCGCTTCTTTGATGAATTTCGGCTCCAGCACTACAAGAAAAACTTTGACACTGTTTTGTTGCTTTTAAACAACTTTTTATCATTTTTCATGGGATATTAAGGCTATCAGGCTTAGGATTGTATATGTCCTCACTTAGAATAAGATTTATGAGCTTCTTATTTGATATAATGAACTTTTAAAACGCCTCATCAAAAACAAATATAAAGCTTTAAAATCTGAAAACTCAAAAGCAAGCCCAAAATCTTATATAAAGCCTAAGGAAAACTTACTAAGGAGGAAAAAATCAAGTTAAAGAAAATAAATAACTTAAAATAAAGTGAAAATCAAACCAAAAGTGCAAATCAAACCAAATTTGAAGAAACAAAATACTGACTTAACATACCCTATAACCCATGGTCATTATAATCCCTATCTATTAACCCTTATAACCCACAAATCCTACAATATGTATATATTATTACACAAAACCACTAACTCGTGTTATCCTCTTATACATATAAATATTCATCCTTATAACCATAAATCCATGATGCCTATATCCCAATCCCCAAACCCTTTAGCATTAGTCCCTAGCCATTGCAATCCCTAGTCCCTGGTACAACTAACCATTATAACTCTTGGCCCACTATAATCCTAAACTAGTATAGCCCCTAAAACTCCTAAATCCTAACACATACTGATATATCCCCCATTCCCTAAGACTTAAATATCCCTTAACCCCTATAATCCTAACCTCTAAAGTTTCTAGTCAAATAAAAATTAACCCCTAACCCTTATAATCTCTAATTCTCATCAACCCTAAACTCTATCAAACATCCAACCCTTAAAACCTATAACCCATAGCGAGTTCAAAGAGATAGTCAAAGAGAGAGAGAGAGAGAGAGAGAGAGAGAGAGAGAGAGATTGTAGTCTATGGGTTTAGTGAGATAGACATTGGGGCTTAGGGGTTTAGAGGGAGAGAGAGATATTGGAGGTTGGGGGATTAGAGAGAGAGACATAGATAGAGGGGGGAGGGATTGGGGTTTACAGGATGAAATAAAAAGAGTGAGAGGGAAAGAAATTCATGGTTATGGGTTTAGGGAGAAACATTAAGAGATTGGGGGTTAAGTGTTTAGAGAGAGAAAATGGGGGTTAGCTGTTCAAAGAGAGAAAGATATATTGGAGGTTCTAGGTTTAGAGAGAGAGAGAGAGATAGAATTACAGGTATTGGAGGTTACATGTTTAGAGATACAGATAGAACGGAGATTATGGGTTTAGAGAAAAAGAGGGAGAGAAAGGGAGAGATTGGTGGTTAGGAGTTAGAGAGAGAGAGAGAGAGAGAGAGATTGGAGCTTTGTGGTTGATAGGGAGGGAGAGAGAAATTGGTGGTTAGGTTTTTAGAGAGTGAGGGAGAGAGAGAGGGAGAGAGAGTTTTGTTTAGGTGTTTAGAGAGGGAGAATGAGATAGAGAGAGACTAGCGGTCAATATTTTGGAGAGGGAGAAAGTGAGAGATTGGTGGTTTGAGGTATAGAGAGAGAGATTGGAGGATAGAGGTTTAGAGAAAGAGAGAGAGAAAGAGAAAGTGAATGAGATTAAAAGTTGGGGGTTTAGAGAGAGAGATATAAATAGAGATATTAGTGGTTGGGTTTTTAGAGAGAGAGAGAGAGATTGGAGAGTAGGTGTTTAGAGAGAGAGAGAGATTGGTGGTTAGAGTTTTAGAGAGAGAGATCTTGGGGATTAGTAGCTTAGAGAGGGAGAGAGTGAGGGAGAGAGAAATATTTTGGGTTAAGGGTTTACAGAGAGACATTGGTGGTCTATAGATATATATATATATATCCTTTTAGGGGTATAGAGAGAGATTGTGGGTTAATGATTTAGAGAGCGATATAGGGGGATAAAGAATGGTGGTTATGGTTTTAGGTAGAAAGAGAGAGATATTGAGGTTAAGGGTTTATAGAGACAGAGATTGGGTTAAGGGTTTAGAGAGAGAGAGAGAGGGAATAGACTTTAGGGGTTTAGGGAAAGAGAAATCCTTGAGGTATGGTCACAATTTTTCCTTATGAATTGTATTTTAGTATTCATTCACTTTGTTTGAATTGTATGTATTTTAGTTTTTCCTCAAGAATTGTATGATAAATGTATTTTAGTCTTCTTAATATTCAACATAGACAAAAAAAACATTTTACCACAAAAAAACTACAACATGCACCAAGCAATGCTTTCAACCTTTCATAAAGATAATAAAAAAAATTACTTGTATCGCCACCAATAACCTTTCATAATCATATAAATCCATCCAATACACAAACATTTGTTGAATTCCTTGTGATTTAACTACAACAACTCAAACAAACACCAAAAGAATCAAATTCTTCATCATTAGGGGCGATTTTCCCTCATCCAAAACATGAAAATGAAGTGATAGGAGTTTCTCCTTTCATAGGAAATGTGATCCTATTAACACCCTATACCACCATCCAATACAATCTACTAACACAAACTATTGTCAAAAAACCATGTTCCAAGTGCCAAGCTACCAAAATGAGGCTCGTTGTTCATTATTTCAATATGACAAGAAAACATCTCAAATTGATCTCCTACAGGTGATGTTGTTGTTATATCTAGGGAATTCTCAATAGCTTTTAAGATTATAAGAAAACATTCTCACTAGATTTTGTTGTACATTGTTTCAAGATGATGACCAATTAAGCAAAAGTGTGAAATGAGGACCCTACCATGCTATTAGACATAATATGGGAAACCACAACCACACATTTAGACAAAAGTGAGTTGCACTCAAAATGAGGGAATTCACCACACTACAAGCCTATGTCACTAAGATGGATAGGAGGACCTTGACATCAACCTAGGTTGGGTTGTGCATTGCTGAAACGTTATTAAATCCCACATCAATGTTTGATTGAATACATGTATGCTTCATACTAGTAACACAAGCTCTATGCATGTACACACTAATGGGATGTTGAGAAAAAAAAAAGATCTTTGTTGCACCACTTCGATCATTTTTTGCGATAGTTGCAATGGCTTCATGCCACCTTCTTTCTTGCTACCATAGTAGTTTTCTCTATATGTCCAATGTCAGGAAAACAAAACATACTTCCATGACCATAGTTTACACTGTACACTTATGAAGATAACACACAAAGTTTTCACAGTACCCAATCAATTTCTACCTCAAGTTTTAATAATATTGCACATTATGCAAGTCATAATCATGGTAAAAGTTTGTTTTCCTCATTTAATAACTGAAAAATAATATCTTATTTGGTTTTTTTTGCAGGGGTGATATTTTTGTTTTGTTAAAAAACATATTGAAGATGGGAAACAGATGTAATAATAAAAGAAAGTCTAGAAGGAAGGAGTTTCCCTCTGAAAAATCCCATGAGATAAGCGAAATGGCCAGGTTGTACATGGAAAAATGTAGACATAAAAATGTTAGTGCCTTATATCCTAGCACAATGCATGCCACGATGAACTCAGGTTCATTGGGAGAAGTGAAATGGATGCGGGTAATGGAGACCTTTCTAAATCAACATCAAGCGATCATTCAATGAATAATCCATCTTGTAAACTAGGGTTTTGCTCAGTGAGGGAGTGCGCAATTTTTGCACATGGGGGTCAACTCTGCAAAATCATTTTTCGGGCACTTATGACCAGTGTTCCTAGCTAGAACCTACCTAGACACACCTGTAGGACTCCCTAGAGGCCGGTTTTATTGCACAGTTGGACTTCCATGCCCTCAACAGGTATCCAGTAGGTGTCCCTGAATGCCTTTTGGATGCGGGACGGAACGAGCCATAGAATGACAATCATGGCTTTGATAAACGAACCATCGAATCCATTGGATTTAGGACGTCGGGATAGTGCTAGGGGTGCCCCTCTCCTCCAGTCTCATAGCCCCAGTACCATCTTGTACATCCATCTTGGAAACTAAGGTTTTGCTCCGTGAGGGAAAGTGCAATTTTTGCACACGGGGGTCAACTCTGCAAAATCGTCCGCCGGGCACTTATGATGATGATGATGGTGATGGTGATGGTGACGATGATGGTCATGGTCATGGTGATGGTTATGAATATGATGACGATGGAGAAGGTGATGATGATGGAGACGTTGATGAGGAACCTCGAGTTAGAGTTAGAGTTAGGGTTAGAGTTTGAGCTAATGATGGTGATGGATATGGTGGTGATGATGAAGACATTGATGATGATGGTGATGGTGACGATGACAGTGATGGTGATGGTGATGGTGAGGATGAAGAAGATGGCTTAGTGCTAGGGTTTGAGTGAGGGTTAGGGATAGAGTTATAGAAGAAAATTGAATTAGGGTTAGAGTTAGAGTTAATGATGATGATGGTGATGGTGACGGTGATGGTGATGGTGATGGTGAGGATGAAGAAGATGGCTTAGTGCTAGGGTTTGGGTGAGGGTTAGGGCTAGAGTTATAGAAGGAAATTGAATTAGGGTTAGAGTTAGAGTTAATGATGATGATGAAAACGTCGAAGGTGATGGTGATGGTGATGGTGATGATGAAGAAGATGGTTTAGTGCCAGGGTTTGGGTGAGGGTTAGGGCTAGAGTTATAGAATGAAATTGAATTAGGGTTAGAGTTAGAGTTAACAATGATGATGAAGATGGCGATGATGATGAAGACATGATGATGATGGTGATGGTGACAATGATGGTGATGGTGATGGTGAGGATGAAGAGGATGGTTTAGTGCGAGGGTTTGGGTGAGGGTTAGGGATAGAGTTATAGAAGGAAACTGAGTTAGAGTTAGAGATGAAGATAGTGGTGATGATGAAGACGTTGATGGCGATGTTGAGGATGAAGAAGATAGTTTAGTGTTAGGGTTTGGGTATCCTAAGAATGTAATACCTTAACTCTAGAGCCCCTTGTTTGCATGGATAAATGGGCTAACTAAGTGCACCTGTACTAGGATTATCTGAGGCATGCAAGCATGTATCCTCCTAGATATATTCCCCCCTTAACTTAGACTGTAATCCTCACTTATGAGTTCCTAGGGTACTTCACTCTCTCACTGTGCATACAAAACTAAATAAAACAAAAAATGCAGAATTAGAACTAAACTACTAATTTAGGAAAAACATCTAAACTAGAAATTAATGGAGGATGGCGCATGCATGTGCTCCATATCTCTCTCATCCATAAATGCTAGTGCATCCTATTACATCTTGTTTTCACACCCAAGTGGCAAAGTCCTAATCCTCTAATGCTACAAGTGCGACTTCCAAAGATGATTGCCACTGTCACCTCAGCAAATATTTTCTCAAGTTTTAGGCCTACTTTAAAGGCCAACGAAGTCTTCTAGATTTAGGTTGGAGAAAAGGTCTTAGGATTTCAAGCTTGTTTGAAGATTAAGATGTGTTTTCCATTAAGTTAAAGTCCCATGTGAGTGCTTAATTCATAAAGTTGCAAGTTAATTAATCCAATAGACACCTTTCAGAAATAAATATTTGCTCATGTGTAAAATGAAAGATCATTCATGGATAAATAAAGATATTCACAAAACTTAAATCAGCAATGAACCATAATGTTGTAGAATCAAAATTCACATTAAAACATGTTGGCTTATTTCCCAAAATCATCCACAAATGATATTATCTAATAATGCCAAGGTTATAGTTATTAGTTTACGAGTGATTATTGAATGAGACCCTCTTGGAGAGAGTAAAATCTTTGCAAGAGGGTGTTACCCAATCTATTAAGGGTCCAACTAGGTTGTAGTGATTTGAATCACTTCAACAAAGATGGATGAAATCTTATCTTCACAAAATTAATTAATTAAATTTTTTTCCATATGATCCATGCGCATATAAATATAAAAAGATGTGCTGGAAATAAAATCAGTAAACCACTTGTGCAGGTTTGGTAACTTCTAGAATGTAAATGATTAGATGATTGTAAACATTCATTCAATAAACCATAAACATTTAGGATATGTTGTGTGTAACTGCTTAAGACAAATTTGTGAAATAATAAGCATTCAAATAACATGCAATTAGCACTATGATCCATAGATGAGAGTTGTGAATCGAAGACAAAATCATGTATGCGAAAATGTAATCAAAGACAAACTCATATACACAAGTGCAGATCCATCTATTAATATGCAAAAATGATTCAATCATGTAAACTTTTTGGAAAAATGGAACATCATTCCCAGCATCTATATCATGGCAACTTGTGCCCCGTACAAAAAAAGGAAACTCGTGCCCTATACAAAATATGGCCCATGGTGCCCTGTACAAAATATGGCAACTCGTACCGAAAATGCCACATCGGGGCTAGTGTACATAGGAGGGTCTCTCAATCCTCCTACCCAGCCTCCGAGCTCCTAGGTGCATCTCCAAAATCAATCTTCCTCTTCTTCATGCTAGAGGAAGCTGGGTCCTTCCGGCGTCTTTGAGCACGTCCCCCTGAGCCCTGAAACGACAACAATAATATGTCAACTTTTCCTGGCAATTATACAAGTATAAAACATAATTTCAAAATAAAAATAGTTTTCAAATCTTGGATAACTCACCGCATGCGAGATTGTAAGTTGTGAGGGGGTCTCCCTCCACCATGATCAAAGTCTCTCGGCAATGCCACCCTGCAACATTTAGAACAATCAGATCAATGCTGAAACTAGATGCATATAGTAATTTCCGTTAAAATTGAACAAGATTTTGATAAACTAGTCAATCTCACCATGAACAAAATTGGCTGGTCTTCGGGGCTGGCAGATGGAGCAGTCGCCTGGACAACCTACTCCAATGCTAGGGTGGATGGTAAAGGGGGGCTGTAGCCACATCAACGGTTCCTACACCACTAAGGGGAACAGTGGAAGAAGGGGGGGTGGTAGGAGGAGGCATGGACTGGGGTGGGAAAAGTGGAGATGGAAGTCTAGGGCTATAAACCCCAACTGGTTGTAGTATGGATCGGGGCACCCTGGAAGGGGAAGCGAGTGTGGTGGGGGAATGTGCGGGGGTGGAGAGGTCTTTGTTGCGGTAGAGGGATGGGTGAATTTGGATGGGTGGTGTGTCGTGGTCGGATGGGGGAGGGTGGGAACATGGGAAACTGATACGAAGGTGGAGCTAGATATGAGGCGTAAGGGGGAGATGGATGGAACTGTGGTTCTATCTAGGGGGGGGGGGGGCTGGATGGAAGGGGTTGGGGAATGGGGCATGTATTCCAAGGGATACAACTGGCATATAGGGTGGCTGGAAGGTTGGGGAGGGAGAATTAATGTCACTGGCAGGCCGAGGTGCTCACACCTGCATACACATTTATAACCTCATAGTTTAATATACAAAAATATAAATATACACAGACATGTCATCGTATCTAAAATTAAATTTATGCTTTAATACACACGATACCTGCCCAAAGGGATAACTGCTGGTCCCTAGTGGCGGTGGCTGGTCGCAGGAGCCCGTGGACATGTGTGCAAACACTACAATTTTTAGACTAAATTTATAAAAACAATATTAAGAATATTAAACACAATGCAAATGAGAATGACAACGATGGTACTTAAAAAACATGACTGCAATAAATTTATATTCAAGTTAGGTGATATTCAATATTCTGAAAGGATAGAAGGTGGCATGACATGAAATTAAAATTAAATAAGGTGAGAGGGCATAGAAGGTGACATGGTAAGCTTTTCCTTTTCTAGAGTCATCCCCATGAGTAGGTGATCTTTTCCTTTGGCCCTAGAATGGAATTCATGTCCATTTATAGATTTGAATTGGAAACCTATGTAATGTGTTTGGGTTCTTGATGAAGAGTTCCTAGGTTTTTATGTCTTCTTATAGATTTGTAGTTTCCTACAAGCTTGATTCACCCAGTGGAAAAGTATTTGCATCCCTAGAGTGAGGATCTTGAGTCCCTTTATTTCCATAACATTTACATCATCAAATAAAATGGCATCTCATTGTTTAAATTTGCAAAGAGGTGCTAAATAGCAGTTAAGTTAGTGTGCATGTTATTTAATACACTTTAGAGTGTTGATTGTTAGAAAAAGGAAGAAAGTGAAATCTTTTTCATGATTAACTTACTTACAAGCTTGAATGTGCCATGTTCTTCTACTTTGAATGAGTAATTATGTGTTCTTGATTGAATAGCTATGTTTTCATAATGATATCACCTAATTGAAGTCAAAGAAATCTTGAGTGAAATGAGTTAAATGAGTATTCTTGATGCCAAATCTTTTACCAAGTTGAATTTGAATCAAGATAATAGCAAGGCCCCATAGACCATATTTTTAAGATTATCGCTCTTCCTTATGGGCCTTACATCATTTTCAAAAACTTTAGTGACAATACATGTGATAAGTTGTTTTATGTTGCTTATATGTCTTTCCTAATAGCATGTTCTAGGAGTAGTAGTATGATTACTTTCAGTCTCAAGTATTAGAATAAATTGGAAATCCCGTGATAATAAACTAGGGTAATAAGGACATGAGAAACATTAGGTTCTTGAATTTCTAGAAGCTTGACCACTATGATTCTCTTTTTCTCGAGAGTTTAGCACAATGCAATGAAAATTTATAGGAATAAATAGTTTTCCTATTGGTCTCAGTGGATGCGAAAGTGACAAGTACAACATCTCAGTGAACTCAATTGATGCAACAAAGTTAGCAGAAGCATATAAGTGATTTGACCACCTTTACCATTAAAAGAACCTATTAGTAGAATACGGGGGAAAGTGATAATTACCATGGTAATATATTCTCAAAGTTCAAGCTTGAAGAAAACATGGCATAAGGGCATGGAAACAAAGGTTGATTTGGTGGACAAAGTGATGGGAATTGGAGCAATTGGCACACCTATTGAGCCAAGAGTCAAATGACCCATATTGTGGTCATTTGGGGATGATTTGGACGAGAGTACATGGAAAAGATGACTTGGATGACATGGTGACAAATGGAAAAGCAACAACAACACACATGGCATTGGTCAAGAACAGGAAGAGCAAGAAAGCATTGGATGGTAGTCTGAGGATGAAGGACACTGCGGGCATCACCAAAACCCCAGCTGCAGGCTCATCATTGGTCAAGTAAGAATGACAGATTTTGGAAAGTTCTCTCCCATTTGTATAATCATCAGAGGTCTAGGATGCCTAAAGTGAACATGGACAAATGTTTATAGTTTTCTTAGGTTTTCATGTTTGATAAGGTTTCATTTTTTTTTTGGCGGGATTATATGAATTTATAGCTCTCCAATAAATTAGACAATATTATAAACACAACTGTAAAATACAATGATAATATGGTAACTACTCAGTGCTAATTAATTTGTAATTACTAAACAAAAATTACTCGTAACTTGATCTAATTATTCAAAGTAAAGAATTTACCTGTGTGTATGGTGCCGCAATCTCCTCTGCTGTCACCATGGCTCCATCGAGGTCAAAGGAACCGACATCCTCCCACCTAGGGGATGGAGACCTGACACCGAATAATTGAAAATTAAAACAAATAAAGTCAACAATGTGTAATTCAAAGTTAAATATATTAAACAATACTATATCAAATAAAATACAACAAATAATTGAACATTAAATAAAACAATAGCAAACATGATCCATGAAGCTCCCTGTGGCATGCTGATGCGTATCACCATGGAAAGAATGACCATAGTGAGAACAACAATATGTCATTGTTCCAGCAGATCTAGAAGGCCTTGCCTGGGTTCCACCTGTAACCGGCATGTCTCGGCCACCACCCCTAGACTGTGCAGCTGTCTGTGTCTCATCAATGTCCTCCCGGATCTGGGAAGACATGGCCACAAATTTGGTATGTCTAATAAATTCATGTGTGGAACGTCTGATGGTGTCATGAATCTCATCTAGATTTCTACCAAACCTGGGTGGCTGAGGAGGGGGGTTTGGCTCTCTCCTGGGTGCAGGGGGTCCTCTAAGTGGGTTGTGGTGTGCCTGAGGTCGATCTGCGGGCTCATCATTGGTCAAGTAAGAATGACATATTTTGGAAAGTTCTCTCCCATTTGTATAATCATCATAGGTCTAGGATGCCTAAAGTGAACATGGACAAATGTTTATAGGTTTCTTAGGTTTTCATGTTTTATAAGGTTTCATTTTATTTTTTGGTGGGATTATATGAATTTACAGCTCTCCAATAAATTAGACAATATTATAAACACAACTGTAAAATACGATGATAATATGGTAATTACTCAGTGATAATTAATTTGTAATTACTAAACAAAAATTACTCATAACTTGATCTAATTATTCAAAGTAAAGAATTTACCTGTGTGTATGGTGCCGCAATCTCCTCTGCTGTCACCATGGCTCCATCGAGTTCAAAGGAACCGACATCCTCCCACCTAGGGGATGCAGACCTGACACCGAATAATTGAAAATTAAAACAAATAAAGTCAACAATGTGTAATTCAAAGTTAAATATATTAAACAATACTATATCAAATAAAATACAACAAATACTTGAACATTAAATAAAACAATAGCAAACCTGATCCATGAAGCTCCCTGTGGCATGCTGATGCGTATCACCATGGCAAGAATGACCATAGTGAGAACAACAATATGTCATTGTTCCAGCAGATCTAGAAGGCCTCGCCTGGGTTCCACCTGTACCCAGCATGTTTCGGCCACCACCCATAGACTGTGCAGCTGTCTGTGTCTCATCGATGTCCTCCCGGATCTGGGAAGACATGGTCACAAATTTGGTATGTCTAAGAAAGTCATGTGTGGCACGTCTGATGGTGTCATGAATCTCATCTAGACTGCTACCAAACCTGGGTGGCTAAGGAGGGGGGTTTGGCTCTCTCCTGGGTGCAGGGGGTCCTCTAAGTGGGTTGAGATGTGCCTGAGGTCGATCTTGGGTAGATCCAAGACCGACACCCTAAAACTCAATGATGTCAAAATAGTTGACATGGTACCCTAGCTCAAAATTAGCCCACAATTTTTGAAGGAAATACTATGGGACATCCAAATTGTTGCACGGGGGCCTGTCAAACACCATGAACCACCTCTTTCTCTAGTTTTCTCTCCATGGCTGGTAAATGCACCAGTCCATGCAAACCCAAGCCCTTGTCACAACTAGAGGTTGTCCCGTTGAGGGAACTATGAACTTGTTATACAACTGTGCTTTGGCGATGTTGAGGTCTTTTATCTGCTCTTTGGACAACCCAGTGGAGTAGTGTTCCCTCATTCGAGCCCTGTATTGGCTCAAGTTTGTTATCTCACTGTGTGCAATATTGATTGATTCAATAATGTTTTGAAGTGATGAAGCCAAGGAAAACCAAGAGGGTTCCTTGGTACTGTTCAATTCATTACTTAGTGCCCTCAATTGATTTAAGTCTTGGTGTAATTGATCTTCGGGGTTTTCCTTGGGTTCATTGTCGGTTCCCATATTATCTTCTAGAGGTCGGGTTTCATCGGTTTTATAGGATGGTTCGGGTGTGTTTGACATCTTGTTAGGTGTGTAGATGGCCCGCAATTAGATTTCCTTGGTTTTTTAATGGATTGTAAATTTTTTTAAAAATTCAAATTCAAATGGAAAAAAATAAACACAAATTTTTGCTTTGAGGAGCACCTACCTGGAGAAACGGATGGCACTATGGTGTAGGGGTGATTGCTTGTTGTTGAGGACAACTTGAGTGGACAAGGACGCGTTCGCGGGGTTGAGAGTGTGCTCGCACGTTGGAGATTCGGCTCACAGGTCTGTCGAAAATGACAAACCCATGAGCTTTGTTTTTTTTTTATAAAAAAACAGAGGCGTGCACGCGCCACTAATGTGTGCATGCCATTTTGTGCGTACACGTCAAATACGCATGCGCACCCCTTTTGTCCACATGGGATGAACCACGTGGACATTTGGCATTGTCGAAGCAGAGACGCGTGCGCGCCTTTGGATGCACCTGTGCGTCATTTTATTTTTTCCGCTCACGTGCTATTGTTGCAGTTATTTTGGGTACCAGCTTTGTGCGGGTACCCTTGACCTCTCCATCCACCTCGATTACTTTTTTTTTTGTCAATGTTGAGTTTACATGAATATTCTTAATTATGTAGTAGTAGTAGTTGTTGTTGTTTTCATATTTTTCAAATATGAAAAAGGAATTCATTATAGGTTTTTCACATAAAATACTCTATGTATGTATTGTATGGTAGAAGGCATGGTTTACTAATAGTACTTGAAAATTTTGGGCAATCATGTGATGGGCCACAAATCTAACTTAACATTATTATGTATTTTTATGTCCCCAAAGGGGATCATATATGTATTAGGGAACTCCTATTAATTTAAGCTAGATGTTATACATTTTTCCAAAGACTATAGTTTAAACTATAAATTAAAATATATTGTATTAAATCACATTTTTTTAAATAGCTTTTTTCAATTCTGATTGGTTGCGGGAGTATGACGTCCTCCTAGTTGTTCCCTTCCCTGGAGGGGGTGGCAATCTGATGTCATTCTCCTTTAAATGTTTCTTCCATCCTCATTTTCTGCATTCCTTGTGCAAGTTTTTAATGCTAGGTTTTAACTCGAGGTAAGTGTTAACCTTGGCAGCTCCTATAGGCACGCATTTGTTCACCTGCATTTGTTAGTCCCAGATGTAAGCTCTTTTTAAAGTGTCCATTTGCATTGTAAAATGCGCAGCAATATTTTAATAATTTTCCTGGTGTACCCAGAATCCGGAGGATCGAACGAATTATAATATGATGTTACTCTCCACTATTAAACTGCACCCGACGCCGGAAGAATCAATGACAGTTCTTTAATCTCATACAGAAATGCACTCTGTATACTGCCTGTATGGAAACACTTATTGTGGTTCGAATTAATTCCGTCCGGATTAAGCCTGTCCGCCAGGCCTGCTTACTATGTATACTGTATTTAAGAGCCGCATGACATGTTGTACTTCTTAAAACACATTATACTGTAATCAATTTATCTCTTGGTTTGGTTACTGTAATCAATTTATATTGTTTTTGTTCATTGACTTCGGGATTACATACTTGCATTACCTAAAGACTAAGGACTCTAGTGCAAGGGTTAATTCATTTACGATCAAAACCATCATCTCATGAGTTGTTTATTGTATTCCACTTTTTGTTGACACCAACTCAAAGTTCTGGAGATTGTATCTCTTTCCACTATATGTAAAATTGGTTATCGTTAAAGACACGATGGGAGCTCTATTGATTTTTATCATGCATAATGAAATGAATTTATCCACCATGACCCGACGATAGAAAATGTTAGCATTTGAAAATGATTCCCAACTAGAAAGAACCCACGATATGATGGACATTTAATTTCGAGTAGTTGGCGTAGGTATTGAGGCTATGGATCTCATTACACGTCAATTGAGATTGTCTAGATTCGTGCCAGAATCCATCACGCGATTAGGTCCTGTCTTGGATCTTTCCCTTGGTATTTGTCCACACCATTTTATTTTTGGTCTGAGCTCGCTCTAGAGTCCAGTCCTTTTCTCTTCCGTTCAGCCAATGGCCATGCACCAAGATTCTGCATGAAGTTTTTAGGTTCCTTTAAGATGGTTCATAGTCCCCATTTCTCAGAGAACGAGGAACTTACAATACTGCGTTTTCCAGGTAAGCTCAATGCTTTTACTCTATTTTCTTCAATGCTGCTTCTCTTCGAATGATGTGGGAACTTATCTGAAACCTAACTTATGATATTGTACGAAGAAGCAGAGGGGTCGAGGCCGGACTTGATGCATATAGCTACCGGCTACTTTCGAGGCTCGATACATTTCTGGGTAAGTTCAAAACCTACAAGGATGTTTTGCATTTTGTCTTTCGACATTTAAACTTTTCTAAACCACCTTCAGCATCAACGGAATACAGCTCGGTAGTGGCAAATGGCCACCTCGTGAAGGAGATTCGGCGCATATGTTTCCTTTTTGGTTTTTCTATCACTCTTAACGTATAATGCCAATTATATTTGTTCTTCAACTTTCATAATGCGAAAAGATTTTACTATCACCTCGAGGAATAATTCCAATCGATTTTGCTATCACTTTTAAGCCATAATGCCAATTATATTCGTCGTTCAAGTGCCATAAAATCACAATAGCATCGCTCTAAAGCTTTTCCAATTATGCAAGTCATGAGATGAAATGAAAAAGAGACATTCTTATTTCCCATGTTCTTGATTTGCTTTCATGGCTAACATAATATTTATCAATTACATGAAAGACTAGGAATAGTGAGAATTATAGTCGATGAGAAAAAATAAGGAGGGTCCTTTGCCACAGTAAACAAATACTCTTAAGAGCTCAAATTGTAATATAAAGTAAGCAAACAAATCCATAAGGCACATACCATATTTGAAACAAGTGGAATTCATTTCCATATATTCAATGATGACAATCAAAATGATCTATTCCATGAAATTCTAACCATGGCGAAAGCTCCCGTTGTTAAAAGTTATGTGGCTCCATGATGGGTAGATGATATTCATTATTGATAGTTAATGGCGATTATTGGAAAGGTTATGGTTAAAAAGCTAAATTGACAACATGAAACTGCCATTGTTATAGCTGCATTGCATTGATAACCTTCAATGATGGTCATTAACAATTGAAACAAAAATTGTACATGTGTTTTTCTTATTTTTGGTACTTTTTTGTTCATTAACATTTTTTGCATTTTTTCAAGATAAATCCTTCCCACCTATTAAGTCATAGAAATAAAATTTGTAAAATCTCTAAACATGTTTCAAATGTTGTTTCAAAGTAAAATTGAGTATCTTTTTTTAAGAGACATATAATATTGTTTAAAATATTTCTATGTTCCTGCACTGGCCTCTTATGTAGGGAATACATCAATGTAGAATATGGAAAGAAAAAATGTAGAATATGGAAAAATAAGAAAAGAGATATACAGATTCACCCTTGCATACATTATATCCATTACATTATGTAGTGCACAGCTATTACATTACCTTACATCTCCCTACTCTACAGACTCCTTTCCCGCTTCTTTTAACTTATATTTACACTCACCACTTCCATGGTTATAATCATTTCTATGCAAAATCTCTTAATCTTATTGGAAGACATTTAAAGTTCAATTGAAATTAGAAGTAGTAAATGTTCACTTAATTTCTATGGCCCTTCACATTTATCTTTCAAAATTGACATTGTTATCAAAACATGTCAAGGAATGCAAGAACCTATTTAAGAAAGGAGGTAACCGATATAAATAATTCAAAAGATTCACTTAGACATGTAAATTAGGAGAGTACATGGTTTAATGTGTGATTATTTAGATGAAAAATGAAATTTCTTAATAGATGATTTTATACTATTATGATTTTGGGATTCATATGTAGCCTTGGATTAGTTGTCATAATTTGTAAATAATAACTTGTAACTTGAACTCATCAACACTCGGTTTCTTTTGGATTTTTCGAACCTTACTAAGAGAACTTTATTAATAACATTAAAAAAATTTCTTTTTGTTATACCCGAGGCTAACTAAGCTTTTATTCAACCTTCATCCATGGTCATTTGGTTCAAAATTGTAAGTTCAATTTTGTTTTTCTAAACAAGATGTTAAATGTCAAATTGCAAATTTTGCAGTAAGATTGCAGTACTGGATGTTATTATGTGATATTTGTCCACAATTCATTTTCTATATGTATGTTATAGTTACCATTTTAGGTAGGAACCGTTTGCATTATGTCCAAGCCAGATTCCCCCCACCTGACAAGTTTCCAATTATAACATCATTTTCTACATTTTTGGGTGATAGTATGAGATTTAAATTGTTTTCACTATTGTCTTTTCCATTTGAAAGGCATTAACATTTTCCTAACCACTTGAATGAAAGTACAAAGTCACCACTCTAGCTAGCCCACAAATCATTTGCTAAAAGTATGTTATAGTTAATAGTTACTATTCTCAGTAGGAATTGGTTTGCTTTATCTTCAAGTCAGATGCCGCTTCAAGTTAGATGCCCCTCACCTGACAAGTTTCCAGTTACAACATCATTTTCTAACATTCTTGGTTGATAGTATCATATTTAAACTGTTTTCGGTATTGTTTTTGCCATTTGAAAGGCATTTACATTTTCCCAACCTCTTTTTATATGAGTTACAAAGTAGTCAACCACTGTACTCTAGCTAACTTATTATGGAAAAATACAATATTAAATTAATTATGCTAATAACTTATATGTTTTAGTTAACTTATAGTGTTTATATAAGTTAACAATATTATGCCCATAGTTTAGCTAAATTAATATGCGGTTAAATTATATAAACAATTAATTGGCATAACTCAAATTTAATTATAGCTTATACATAATTAATGTATACAAGTATAGATTGAGTGATAGATGTTGGGGCAGTGGAGGAAGAAGAAGGTCATTACAATTTTAAACATACATTCTCACAATATGTTTTAATACAAATAATATTTTATCACTAGATAATGTGGATTTATGATCAAATTGATAATAGGAAAATCGATTCTCAACTAATTAACTCATCTTGTCCTCCATCAACAAATAACATTATCCACAATTGTCTGCCAGATGGCAATCTCGGGGACATTTCCACCTCATGGCTCTTGTTAATTATTTTATTTATACATAGATAAATTAATTAGTGAGTGAGGAGCTAGTGCAAGGAAATTATACCCACTTATGACGCGTTAGGTGCAATGGCATGCTGGAAAAACAGAGATATGATCATTAAAATTAATTATTAGAGGTACCTACAAAACCTTTTAGAATTAGATGTAAAAATATGAAACATTGAAAATCGGATCACCCTCCAGAATATATAACTTTTATTTATGGAAAAGTTGTATAACCACTCCAAAATGTCATTATTTTAAGATTGGTATGTTATTTTTTCGCTAAAAGGTAATGCATATGTTTGTGTTGGTCCATCGGTTTGTTATGTAAATTGTCAAATTATGAGGAAACAAATATGTAGAGGCATAGGCAATAGACGGCTCTTGTGCAGGGCTATTTTTCCAAAATTTTAAAAGTTAATTTTATATTTTTTTTGAAATTACGAAACTTAGTGAAGCCCTAAAACGACATGATCAAGCATTGGTCCACCATATCATGGTCTTAACATAATCAAACAACTTTTTCTTTTATCTTGTAGGTATTCTTGTACTCTTGTGCGGGTTCTTTTTTGTTTTCGAAATATGTAAGCCAATAAAAAGTTATAGCCCAAATAAATGACCTATGTTTTTTTACAAATTTGACATAAGTGCAGTTAAAAATGAATTAAAAATAGAAAACAATAACAAATCTAATCAAAAAATATATAGCTAGAATCTGCACACAGATTCCGACAAGTGTGTGCAATTTCATCAGTAGTGCACAAGTGGAGCATATGTGGAACTAAACGTGAAAAACATGAAGTTACATAAATTGGTCAATTTTTCCATAACTCAAACCGAGCCTCAAGGTTTTGCAATTCGAAGCTCGTACCAAACTTGCAAGGGTAAAAAAAAAAACTAATATAAACACATGTGCACACAGATGCGTGCACGCGTACTAGCGCACGTGTAGATGCACAAACACATAGATGACACCTTCATTTTTTCTATCTCTCCCTAAACTCCCACTCCCTCTCTATAACTCCATTCCCCCTCTCTTCATATACACCCAATCCCCCCTCTCTTCCACTCTTCCCAATCCCTCCTCCCTCCCTCACCCCTCTCTTCTCTCCTTGACCGCAAGGGTTAGGAGATTTAGTCATACATTTCCATGAATAACACCTAAAGCCATGACATAGGATTTCCTGAGGCTAGCCTTGATTCCAAGTATGAATATGGGTGTGGCCATTGTAATGTCTTAGATTCTAGGTATGGGTGTTTGGGCCCTATACATGGTTGAGGGATGGAACCTTGGCTTTAATCCCTAAAATAAGGATGTAATCATTGAAGTTCAAGAAAAACACATTAGTCCATTACACACGACCTCCCAAGCATATCTTGTGTTATGAGTAGTGATACTAATGATAATAGGAATGAAACCCCTATAACCATTGGAATCTAACCCTTATCACCAATATTCCCTGTTTGTGCTAGAAATTATTTCTAAGGCTACAGAAACAAGCTAACACAATCTCAAGAGTAAAACTCAATAAATAAAACAAAGTTTTTAGGGTTTTTGGGTATGATTTAAATGGTTGTAAGCTTTGAGCACAGCCAGGGAATACATCCAATAGAAAAGTAATAACTAAATCATAACCATAGACTGATAAAGATGCATAACATATCACATAAGATCCAACAGAGGAATCATGCTGAGGTTCATACATAAAGGATAAGCATTACCAGAAAATACACATTAACTAGCAATGAATTTATCATTTAAGAAGCTAAACAAGCTCAATAACAAAGCCAACACAAACAAACTGAAGGGGAAAAAGTCATATATCTCATTATTTCATCAGCTAATGCTCATAAGAGTCACAGTACTTATCTCTTGAACAAGTTTGAAGATACAATACAGTCTGCAGACCTCCTGATGCTACCAAAAATCAGAACCCTCTCAATGACTTGCTAACATCTCTAAATACTATGCTTTCAAAAATCAGTTAGGTCTCTAACCCTAACTGTCTTCCAGCTCTTCGATGAGGTAAAGTTAATGCAGAATATTTACAAAGTTTATAAAATATGCTAAAAATAGCATATCATTAACATATCAGTTTGCTAATTAATGACAACTAACTGAAAACACAACTATTTTATAGGTCTTTTGCCACCTCAGCTAAGAGAGCGATACCATCTGGAGCTTGGTCTTTCTTCTTAGCCTTCTTTTGCCGCTGCTCCATGTCATTAATCTTTTTTATGAGCTCTTTGTTTTTCTGCTGTAATTCCTGGACTGTCTTCTCCAACTGGGTGCAATGACTGTCAGCATCTCTTTTCCTTTTAAGTGCTTCTTTTGCATCAGCCACTAGCTCTTGAAAATTATCATTTACATCTTGGAGATATTCTCTTAACCTTCTGTTGGCCATCATCAAACCATCATTGACCTCCTGCATATAGATCATCTGGTGTTTGTATTGCCTGACAGCTCTCTGCAAATTTTCCCTGTCAGAATTAGCTAATTTATCCATTGTAGAATCTTGATCTTCATCAGGTCTCCAAGGAATGTCAAGCTTCTTGAAGATTTATGTCTCTTCCATCAACAGCTTCGTAGAAGTGTCCTCAATGCTGGGCTTTGGATTTTCTTCACCTGCTGCTTCCACTGAATGAATTTCTTCTTTTAAACATGGCTGCAATTTATCTAATTCTGGTTTATCATCATCCATGGACACTTCATCTAAGACAGTCACATCATCTGTATTTAATTTAGGATTCAACAATTTCTTCATGTTTAATCTCAACTTGTTCTTTGACCTAGTTTTAGGTCTCCAAAATGCTGTTGCCTCTCCCATCATCTTCAATTCTTTCCCTTGGTACTGAATAGGATCCAATTCTACTACTTCCAGCTTGTTCCTTTTCTTGTTAGGCCTTGTGGTTTTGCTCTCTGAAGTATGCATTTCTTCTATTTTAGCTTTGACTTCTATTTTGGAGATAGGCTGTTCTTCTTCCAATAGATATCCCTCATCATCTGAGAGAATGGTGATGGGGCTTCTTGGTTGAGTGTGAATCTCTTCTTTATGTACAGTAACCATCTTAATATCAACCTTTTTCTCCTCTTGAGGATCTGCTACAGGCGCTAGATTCTTTTCAGGCAGTTCCTTCTTATTTTCAAACAGTGTAAACTTGCCTTTAGAGCTGGCTGAGAATGTCTTTTGTTCACTGTCTTCCTCCACAGGCTCTACTGATTCTTCAATTTTGATCTTTCCCTTATCTTCCAATTTGGGCTTATGACCTAATTTTCTGAGTAAGACTTTGCCCTTATCTGCTTGTCTTTTAGATTTTTGATCTTCAAAACCAGACCAAAAAATGAAGAAATCCCAGGTCTTTCCTTCATGCTGCAAGGCAGTACTAACAATCAACTTGATTAACCCATGATGAAAGATGGTATGAGAGGAATGATCTACTGGCCCTTTCACCTTGTTGGACATTTTCTGCAAACTTTTCAGGAAGAAGAATGGCATGTTCATCTTGGATACTCCAACCATGTGCTGAAGAAATCTAAAATGATACTTGTATACGAAAGCATACCTGCCTTCACAAGTAACATAACTCTGTAATATTCTAATTGGTTCTACCCATTCTTTTTTGACATTTTGGATTAGGATACCTTTATTCCAATTAGGTATGACATTGGGTAAGAGGTATCTTTGTGGATCAAAGTCAAAGGGCAGCTTCTTAAACCATTGTTCGCCTTCATCTTTAATTCCCGTGGCTTCTGAAATCAATTTATTTGTCAGCTTGAATTTCAGGGTATCAAAAACCACCATATCATTCTTGAAACCCTGGGCAAACTTGCAGGATACCTTTGCATTATATCCATCAATTTTTCTGAAAAAATCCATCCAGCCAGCTTGTTTGAATAGCTCCACACACTCAGGCAGTTTTTCAACCCATTCTACATCTGTTGGTTCAGCTCTATTTATTTTACCACTCCTGCTAATTATGCTTCAATCACTGCAAATTGAATATATACTCTTGTATTGTTTGTGAACAGGAGCTGAATTTTGGAAGTGAACAACACTATTGAATGTACAAGTTATTCGTAGCACTGACAGGGTTAAATTTCATAAAAACGAAACTGTTATCCTCAACCCTCCTTCAATCTGGCATCGCAGCTTATCAACAAATAGCTATTTCTCTGGTTAAAATTGCGTTTAAAAGCACAATTTTACCTAACCTTTGATTAATTTGAACAGAGTAAGCTGAAGTGAAAAAGCCCCAAATTTGCTGTTATATGGGTTTTTTAAGAATACCTGTAAATTGCTCCACTATGGTTGTTCACAATCACGACCCACACTATTAGATGAGTCATCTTTGTTGTACAGATGTCCCACAATCTTCAATTTAGCAGTTAACCACGAAATTGGGAAGCCCTAATTTCCTGTGAAGCCCTCAACGCCTCTTACTTGTCCAGTTGGAAACGATGCTCGGTTTTTGAAGTGGCTATGGTTATCTCATTAATTCCTCTGTGTTTGAATAAGCTTGTAGATAACAACTTCATGCCACATTACCTGAAACCGTGTGAATATCTGCCAAACTGAACTACACATGTGCTGATGATGAGCACGATTTCCTCACGACGTGCAAGCATTTGAAATCATGATGTCTTCTGCATCAACACGTCATGAATCCTATAAAACACATAATCAATCATTCATTAGCCCGAGCGTGCCAAAATTTGCTGGAAAATAGGAAGAATCTGGGATCATGATATTCTTGTAGCGCTTCTTTGATGAATTTCGGCTCCAGCACTACAAGAAAAACTTTGACACTGTTTTGTTGCTTTTAAACAACTTTTTATCATTTTTCATGGGATATTAAGGCTATCAGGCTTAGGATTGTATATGTCCTCACTTAGAATAAGATTTATGAGCTTCTTATTTGATATAATGAACTTTTAAAACCCCTCATCAAAAACAAATATAAAGCTTTAAAATCTGAAAACTCAAAAGCAAGCCCAAAATCTTATATAAAGCCTAAGGAAAACTTACTAAGGAGGAAAAAATCAAGTTAAAGAAAATAAATAACTTAAAATAAAGTGAAAATCAAACCAAAAGTGCAAATCAAACCAAATTTGAAGAAACAAAATACTGACTTAACATACCCTATAACCCATGGTCATTATAATCCCTATCTATTAACCCTTATAACCCACAAATCCTACAATATGTATATATTATTACACAAAACCACTAACTCGTGTTATCCTCTTATACATATAAATATTCATCCTTATAACCATAAATCCATGATGCCTATATCCCAATCCCCAAACCCTTTAGCATTAGTCCCTAGCCATTGCAATCCCTAGTCCCTGGTACAACTAACCATTATAACTCTTGGCCCACTATAATCCTAAACTAGTATAGACCCTAAAACTCCTAAATCCTAACACATACTAATATATCCCCCATTCCCTAAGACTTAAATATCCCTTAACCCCTATAATCCTAACCTCTAAAGTGTCTAGTCAAATAAAAATTAACCCCTAACCCTTATAATCTCTAATTCTCATCAACCCTAAACTCTATCAAACATCCAACCCTTAAAACCTATAACCCATAGCGAGTTCAAAGAGATAGTCAAAGAGAGAGAGAGAGAGAGAGAGAGAGAGAGAGAGAGAGAGAGATTGTAGTCTATGGGTTTAGTGAGATAGACATTGGGGCTTAGGGGTTTAGAGGGAGAGAGAGATATTGGAGGTTGGGGGATTAGAGAGAGAGACATAGATAGAGGTGGGAGGGATTGGGGGTTACAGGATGAAAGAAAAAGAGTGAGAGGGAAAGAAATTCATGGTTATGGGTTTAGGGAGAAACATTAAGAGATTGGGGGTTAAGTGTTTAGAGAGATAAAATGGGGGTTAGGTGTTCAAAGAGAGAAAGATATATTGGAGGTTCTAGGTTTAGAGAGAGAGAGAGAGATAGAATTACAGGTATTGGAGGTTACATGTTTAGAGATACAGATAGAACGGAGATTATGGGTTTAGAGAAAAAGAGGGAGAGAAAGGGAGAGATTGGTGGTTAGGAGCTTAGAGAGAGAGAGAGAGAGAGAGAGATTGGAGCTTTGTGGTTGATAGGGAGGGAGATAGAAATTGGTGGTTAGGTTTTTAGAGAGTGAGGGAGAGAGAGAGGGAGAGAGAGTTTTGTTTAGGTGTTTAGAGAGGGAGAATGAGACAGAGAGAGACTAGCGGTTAGTATTTTGGAGAGGGAGAAAGTGAGAGATTGGTGGTTTGAGGTATAGAGAGAGAGATTGGAGGATAGAGGTTTAGAGAAAGAGAGAGAGAAAGAGAAAGTGAATGAGATAAAAAGTTTGGGGTTTAGAGAGAGAGATATAAATAGAGATATTAGTGGTTGGGTTTTTAGAGAGAGAGAGAGAGAGATTGGAGAGTAGGTGTTTAGAGAGAGAGAGAGATTGGTGGTTAGGGTTTTAGAGAGAGAGATCTTGGGGCTTAGTAGCTTAGAGAGGGAGAGAGTGAGGGAGAGAGAAATATTTTGGGTTAAGGGTTTACAGAGAGACATTGGTGGTTTATAGATATATATATATATATCCTTTTAGGGGTATAGAGAGATATTGTGGGTTAATGATTTAGAGAGCGATATAGGGGGATAAAGAATGGTGGTTATGGTTTTAGGTAGAAAGAGAGAGATATTAAGGTTAAGGGTTTATAGAGACAGAGATTGGGTTAAGGGTTTAGAGAGAGAGAGAGAGAGGGAATAGACTTTAGGGGTTTAGGGAAAGAGAAATCCTTGAGGTATGGTCACAATTTTTCCTTATGAATTGTATTTTAGTATTCATTCACTTTGTTTGAATTGTATGTATTTTAGTTTTTCCTCAAGAATTGTATGATAAATGTATTTTAGTCTTCTTAATATTCAACATAGACAATAAAAACATTTTACCGCAAAAAAACTACAACATGCACCAAGCAATGCTTTCAACCTTTCATAAAGATAATAAAAAAAATTACTTGTATCGCCACCAATAACCTTTCATAATCATATAAATCCATCCAATACACAAACATTTGTTGAATTCCTTGTGATTTAACTACAACAACTCAAACAAACACCAAAAGAATCAAATTCTTCATCATTAGGGGCGATTTTCCCTCATCCAAAACATGAAAATGAAGTGATAGGAGTTTCTCCTTTCATAGGAAATGTGATCCTATTAACACCCTATACCACCATCCAATACAATCTACTAACACAAACTATTGTCAAAAAACCATGTTCCAAGTGCCAAGCTACCAAAATGAGGCTCGTTGTTCATTATTTCAATATGACAAGAAAACATCTCAAATTGATCTCCTACAGGTGATGTTGTTATTATATCTAGGGAATTCTCAATAGCTTTTAAGATTATAAGAAAACATTCTCACTAGATTTTGTTGTACATTGTTTCAAGATGATGACCAATTAAGCAAAAGTGTGAAATGAGGACCCTACCATGCTATTAGACATAATATGGGAAACCACAACCACACATTTAGACAAAAGTGAGTTGCACTCAAAATGAGGGAATTCACCACACTACAAGCCTATGTCACTAAGATGGATAGGAGGACCTTGACATCAACCTAGGTTGGGTTGTGCATTGCTGAAACGTTATTAAATCCCACATCAATGTTTGATTGAATACATGTATGCTTCATACTAGTAACACAAGCTCTATGCATGTACACACTAATGGGATGTTGAGAAAAAAAAAAGATCTTTGTTGCACCACTTCGATCATTTTTTGCGATAGTTGCAATGGCTTCATGCCACCTTCTTTCTTGCTACCATAGTAGTTTTCTATATATGTCCAATGTCAGGAAAACAAAACATACTTCCATGACCATAGTTTACACTGTACACTTATGAAGATAACACACAAAGTTTTCACAGTAACCAATCAATTTCTACCTCAAGTTTTAATAATATTGCACATTATGCAAGTCATAATCATGGTAAAAGTTTGTTTTCCTCATTTAATAACTGAAAAATAATATCTTATTTGGTTTTTTTTGCAGGGGTGATATTTTTGTTTTGTTAAAAAACATATTGAAGATGGGAAACAGACGTAATAATAAAAGAAAGTCTAGAAGGAAGGAGTTTCCTTCTGAAAAATCCCATGAGATAAGCGAAATGGCCAGGTTGTACATGGAAAAATGTAGACATAAAAATGTTAGTGCCTTATATCCTAGCACAATGCATGCCACGATGAACTCAGGTTTATTGGGAGAAGTGAAATGGATGCGGGTAATGGAGACCTTTCTAAATCAACATCAGGCGATCATTCAATGAATAATCCATCAACAAGAAACGATGAAGTGGTTGAAGTCAATCAAATATTGGTTGATGTTGAGTATACAAGGATGGATGTTGAACAAGTTGTTAATTGGAAACCTCCCCAAGAAGATCACACACATGTCAAACACACTCCCTTGTAGGACCAAATTGTGAACAAAATGCCACAACAAACCAGTGATGAGACTCATAATTCCTTTCCAACTCCCTTGCCTCAACTATCAAGAATATGATGAATAAATCTGAGACGTATCCACATGGATTAAAGTTCCTTTTCAAGAATTTAAGGTAAGTTTCCTAAATGCACTATTGATTTCCATTGTAGCAGGATCATCAAAGAATTTTTTGAATCCAAAACCGATGCAACAAAGTGTCAATTGTTTTTGGCTTTGTTAAAATGACATTGTTTATCTCATGTTAGGATAATTTTAGACATAAAAGTAGTTAGAGGTTCAAATTCCAATAGTCATGTTGTTATAAATCTACAGTTTGCATTTAATTTGATTGGAAACAATTCTTGTACAAAAGATCTTAGTGCGACCAGTCGTGTACTATCAAAATCGATTGTAGACAAATCCACAAGGCAAAGTCACCTGTTATCACACACATGTAAAATATTTAAAGTAGATATAAAGACTCTTCAAAAGTATTATTCTATTAGAGAAAAAATTGAGACCCCAGGCCAAAAATATTTACTGTCCTTTGTTGGTAGGTTACCTTGTTCACACATGAAGCTTATTGATGTTTTTAAAGAACTAGTACAAAATTTTTGGCATGATAACACTAGACCATCATTGAATGAAAGAGATGTATTAAAGTTGAGAAAAGGTGTTCAGGGGTGTGAACACCATGTCAAACACTTCCTTTACACAACACAAATGGAACTCTATGACAGGTTGAATAACAATCACGTGTAATTGAACTTAGGCCAAAGGTCCTCTGAAAAAAGGAAAACCATGGTATGTTAGAATTTGTATTGATCATAACACATGTTTCTGTAGATACCATGTAGAATTTGAGTAATATTATGCCAACACATAGACATATACTTCATGGTTTGTATACTAACATTGTGCAGGACTTCCCATCGTCACAACCATTGAATGCATCCAAAGAATTTATCCAAAGCATAATGTGTCCAAGACTTGAAGGACAAAGATATTATAAAAAAACATGGATATATGGGACATGTTCTAGGTGCAATGGATTTGCATTATTGAGCCACTATACTATTAAAGCGAGGATCATGAATTTGGGAGGATGTCAGTAGAAATTCAAAACTTCAAGTACATAACATATCAAGTAGATAGTGTGAAGGAAAGCAAAAAAATTGCATTGGTGAAGTCACAGGTAATCTAAGTTTGCATACTTTCATACCATACATGTTTAATTTATACATATATATTTATATTATAAATGTCACATTGTATTAATGCCCTTGGTTTCGTGGAAATAGGTACAAATTTTCAATTTCATGAAGGAATTCTACAAAAAGACTGAGTACTATGTACAACATGTCCATGTAGAATGATGCCAGGATGAACAGTACAGATAGTGCAGGGACACCTTTCCCAATGGCACAATATTGTTAGTTGTGGACTTTGCTGAAAACTACACCCTGTAGCCAAAAAATGAGATTCAAAGTGAATACTACCATTCAGAGCAAGTTAGCATAATGGTCCATATGAATTATAGGTAGACAACATAGAGCATCAATGACAGGAGGATAATATTGAAAGAGACCAACTTCTACATCAGTGATGATAGGTGCCACGACCTACATTATGGGAAACATTGCTTCAAAATTTTCTATGATCAGCTGAAGGAGAGAGGTATACATATGGATCAACATTGGATATGGTCAGATGGTTGTACATGCCAGTTCAAAAATGCACATGTATTCTAGTGGTTGAGTATTTTGGACAAGACTTATGATGTGTTGCATATATGGAATGATTTTGATACCAGGCATGGAAAGGGAGAGCATGATGGGGTTGGATCATGTATCAAAACTACCCTATGAAGGGAGGATATTAGGTGCATGAAAAACCCTAATATTTGGGATGAAAAATCCATAGTTCAATTGTGCTCCACAAAAATATCAGATCAAACCACAAAGAAGCATAGACCAACAGGTAGAGAACATGTTTTCAGAAATTTCTGGCATGTGGTTGATATAGATCAATCGAGTTCTTATAGTTGTAGTACTGTACAAGGGACTCATGGATGTCATTCGGTTTGAAGCTCAAACAACCCCTTATTTGAAATATGGACATGAGAACTTGCTTTCTTTTGTGGGCCTTGTAGCAGCGGTGAGTGGGATGAGTGTGAATCAACAAATTGGGTTAATGAATGGGATCATTTATCACTTGCAGTATACCCATGTGTAGTTGTTGAAAAAATCTATTTATAGGAAGGCCAACCTTCTATTTCAAATGACTATGATGATATATCTGATCTTGTACAACTAGGTAAACAATTCTGCATTCATATCCCAGTTCCCTTCTTGTTTTTTAATTAACAATGTTATCAAACCACTAATTGTTGGAATTTGACTGTAAAATGAATTTTTGTGGGACACATCTACATAGTTGTCACCTCGACAAATAGTGAAATTGGCATGAAGTATTTGTTCGAACGATGCATCTAGGGGAAGAAAACCCTCCTTGAATCATTAACTAATATTGAAGGCATTACATTTCCAACTGGATCGATGGTTGTTTAGGGAGAATATCTTACAGTAGATAGAAACGAACCAAAAAGCAATGGCTATACATATGTGGATTATAAACTAGGTTCATGGGTGTATCACTTTACACACTTTATAATTGGTACAAACATCCAACTACAAACAATTTCAATGAAGTTATCGAAAAAGGTATGCTACTTACTACCTCATCCAAAGCACGAGATGTTGTTTGAGACAATAAAAACAGAGAGGATCCAAAAGGCCTAATTGATTGAGGTACATAGTATAGTCATGTGATTGTTTATTCATGCATGTCTAATGTTATTCATGTTAGATAGTTTATTTTTTGTTATGTTAGATAGTTGATTTAATGTGATGTATATCATGTTATCTTATATCATTTATTTGATGTTTAATTTATGTTTAATTTAATATTACAATATATTGATGTTTTACACCAATCACTCCAATTCAAGTTTCCATCCCTTTAGAAAAAATTCACATGCAAAAACAATATTTGAAAACTCATCTTATATAGCATATATATAATGGAGGAGATCACTCCAGGGAATAAACATAAGTGACCCACGCCCTACTGAAGTGCTCCACTTGTAGAGTACATATGTACATATGTAAGGAAAGACCATCAATCCATCTCCAATACACATTGTTCCATAGGAATTGTGTCCCTCCTCCACAATGGCACATTGTTCCATGTGTCTTGTAGGGTGTTCTCCCACCAAGTGAATACTCAATGTGTCCACCATGCAAGGTGTCTTCCATTAAGGCTAGAGATATTAATTTCTAGAGGGAAGAACACCAAGGCAATGACAATATGAGGTCTAACATCCATTGAGAAAGTTATCGCAAGTGCGCGTATCAATAACATACCATCTCTTGTGATACAATCCATATCAAACCATTCAAGGGATACTCCATGGCTCTATACTTTTTAATACTCACATTATCTACGACTCTTGAATAACCCTCGACAATGTCCTCCATTAAGGAATCAAACCTCTCTAATTAATAAGTAGAATGTGCATGGATGAAGTCAATCTCATCATCACACCTCTCCTCCGCTATCTAATTGGAAGTCTCATGGATGGAAGAAACAAATGATATAAATACCTTGGGTGGTACAATCTATGAAATTCTAAGTCACGGAAGGTCTAAATAGAAGATGATACCTCACAAAGAAAGAATGAGCATAAAATTTGAATAAGAGTGAAAACAGAAGTAAAAAAGAGCAGAAGAATAATATTACAACAGAACTCAGATAGGAGCCAAATAATGTCACATGTTCCAATAATAAGTATAATAAAAAATGGTCTTACGATGGTGTCACCTACCCAAATTTTGAGACTATTTATTTTTAATTTCAAAAAAATTATGTTAATTTATAATTACAAAGTTTTGTAACTATGACTAAATCTGGTCAAGGATGATTGTAATAAACATATTTTTATTATTCAATAAATTAAAACATGAGACAAACACCCAAGGGAACTATTAAATGAGTGTTGAGTGACCCACTAGGAGGAATGGAAGCTGTTAGAAGGCATGGGACAGATGTCAGCATTTGCACTCCACCACTAGTTGTTGGTTATGGGACAACAACCCCTAAAATTGTGGCATTATCCCCCTGGTGGGTGGAACAAAGCTGTTAGCTCATTAATGACCAGGTTAACCACTAAAGAAGGCCTAGGAATCCTAGATAAGACAATTTGAATTGGGCAGGGAGCCTACATTATTTTCTGTAGAAATAATTCTTCAAGTGTATCAGGTGATAACTAAGAGATTCGAATAGGGAGGCTAAGTGGAAGTGCATTGTAAGGCTGCTGAAATATTTTGAGAAGGGAACCAGAGGTGCTAGTACAGGTCTCTTTGACTGCTAAGTCTATAGGACTGAAGGATCCAAATTGCTGCTACAAGTTGATGACCTAAAGCTTCTACAGATTCTTCTTCCTAGTGGTTTAGTGAATAATCTCGGGGGTCCTAAGGCAAGTAATTTGGATGCTTTCAGGAGTAGGTTGAGTGGAACAAGATTCTTGGGTTGTTTGTTTCTCCTATATACAACAGGTTCTGGTTTGTTTTTCAGTTGAATGAATGAAGTTGTTTTACTTAACCTCTACCCTGTTTCCTAGTCAAATAATGAATATTTATTGATTTAAATATTAGCTGAATTGTTTATTCTATTAAGTTAAGATAGGTAAAATTATTCTCCTGTATTTTTCTACACATCAAAGATGTCATACTCTAGCACAGGAGGTGGAGAATTAATTAGGATAAATAAAATTTTCAGGATAGAAAATAACATTTCTTAATGTAGGCAGTTTAATATTTATTTTTCTATTGTTAGAAAATAAATATTTCATTTTTGTTAAATATTGTAACTTCAAAGAATATTATATTTGTACTTTATTATTCCGGAGATGTTTCATCCCTCCGAGGTAATCCTATTATGTATCCGGAGATGTTTATTCCTCCGAGGGTTAGTATTAACTAGGGTTATTAGACCCACCATGTGTGGGTCGGCCCTGTAGTTATATTTTAGGGGTTATTAGACTTCTCCAGGTGAGGTCGGCCCCAACAGGTCTTTTAGTCAGTTGAGAGTCAAGTATAAATAGATGAGGTGAACTCCTCATTAGATCATTCACTCACTTGTGAAAGGGTGCGCACTAGTTGAGGAGATCTGCTAAGGAGTCAAGAGGAGAAGGAGCACATCTTGTATTTTGGTTGATCATCTTATTGAGGAAAGCTTTACTGGGTTTTCTACCCCATGAGGGTTTCCCAGGATATATTGTGTGTTATCTTGTGATTGTGTTTCTATCAGAGATCTTGCTTGTCTATTTGTTTTAAATCTAACATGGTATCAGAGCCAAACTGAATAGGACATCTTTCACAAGGTAAGAATACCTCTTTCTCTCTCTTTGGTGAAGTTAGGGTTTCAGCCCAAAGTTGATATTATTGATTTTTGGTTGCATGGCTGGATAGCCCTTTTCAATACCTTTCTTTTGAGCTATAGATCGAACTTTTTGGTTGGGTAGAACTCCGGGAAATCCAAACCCTAATTCTACCAAAAGTGCGATACGTCAGATTTTGGTTTCAGAAAAAAGTTGTAATTTTTGAATTCTGATTATATGGCTGGGTATCCCTTCTCAAGAGCATTCTTTTGAGCTATAGATCGAACTTTTTGGTTGGGTAGAACTCCGGGAAATTCAAACCCTAATTCTACCAAAAGTGCGATAAAATTCTGTTCCAGATTCCGGAAAAGTAAAAGGTAACTTTCCAGGTAAGTCTACTCTGTCTCTTGGACTCCCCCAAGAGAAGATGGCTCCAAATACTAAGCTTGAAGACAAGCTAGAAGGCATAGAGAATTTCCGAGCATGGAAATACAGAATTGGTCTAATTCTTGAGGAGAATGATCTTGCTCATTATATCAAGGAGGAAGTTGCAGAACCAGAAGAAGATGAAGCCAAAGAGAAACACAGGAAGGATCTGATTAGGGCAAAGAGAATCATAGCTGATTCCATTAAAGACCACTTGATTCCCCAAGTGTCTTCCAAGAAGACTCCAAAGGAAATGTATGATGCCCTAGGAAGAATGTATGAAGGAAAGAACATCAATAGGAAGATGAATCTAAGGACTCAGTTGAAGAGCACCAAGATGAACAAAGGAGAATCCATTCAAGACTACTTCTCAAGAGTCCATCAAATCAAAGAACAACTAGATGCCATTGGTGATACCCTTGATGAAGATGAACTTGTGATGACAGCTCTAAATGGTCTCACTAGACCTTGGGAGTCATTCATTCAAACTATGTGTGCCAGAAAAGAAAGTATGAAGTTTGATGTAGTTTGGGAAGATTGTGTACAAGAGGAGGCTAGGGTTGCAAATAGAGAAGCCTTGCTCAAAGAAGATGACCAAGCCTTGGCCACTCATACCAAAAGAAGAAGGAGTCAATCCTACTTCAAGAAAGGTGGTCTCAAGGAGTCTCATCCTCCTCACAGATTTCACAAGAAAAGAGGATCTACTCAAAGAAGGGATTACTCTTCTTTCCAATGCTACTCTCGTCACAAATTAGGACACATTGCTAAAGATTTCCCTCTACAGAAGAAAAAGGGTAATCACTTCAAAAGACATCAAGCACATCTTGCAGAGGATGACAGTGAAGAAGAAGAAATAGAGGAAGAAAGGTCTCACAATAAAAGGCCTAGAGATGAAGGGGAAGAAGAAGAAAGGACCTTCTTCAAAAGGAGGTCAAGAAGAAACACAGAAGAAGATGCAGAAGAATATGTTCTATTCTCCGCACTCTCTGGATCCATAACCCCTGGTGAAGGTACATGGCTTATTGACAGTGGTGCTTCAAAGCACATGACTGGACAGAAGAGGACCCTCTCAAATCTTGAAGAAAAGAATTCTCCCCAAAAGGTATCTCTAGGAGATGACTATCAATATCCCATTAAGGGAATTGGTGAAGCAAACTACAAACTCGATTCTGGAACCCCCATGAAGATGAAGGAAGTTCTATATGTTCCAGGATTAAAGAAGAATTTGCTTTCAATCTCAGCTTTAGACAAGAAAGGCTATAGAGTTGCATTCATTGATGGACAAGTGTTAATGTGGTCCAAAGGCAAATCCATTAAGGATGCAATTGTTATTGGTGAAGAGGAAGGAGGTTTATATAAACTCAAGGGTCATCCAGAAGCTGCTCTTGTTCATGAAACCTCTAGCCCCAGTGAGCTATGGCATAGAAGACTAGCTCACATTAACTACAAAGCCTTACCTTATGTAAGCAAGGTGGTCATAGGACTACCAGATTTAAAGGTGGATCATAATGGCTCATGCAAAGGATGTAAGAAAGGCAAGAATGTCAAGAACCCATTTCCAAAGAGTGAAACAAAGACCAAAGGGATCTTGGAGTTAATACACTCAGATGTGTGTGGTCCAATGCCCACCACCTCTCTAAGTGGGTTTGAATACTATCTTTCTTTCATTGATGATCATTCAAGGAAAACTTGGATATACTTTCTAAAGGGTAAGAATGAAGTTTTTGGGAAGTTCAAAGAGTTCAAGGCTCTAATAGAAAATCTCTCAGAAAAGAAAATCAAGGTTCTCAGAACAGACAATGGTGGAGAGTATACTTCAAAAGAGTTTGAAGAATTCTGTAAGGAAGCTGGAATCAAAAGAGAACTAACCACTCCCTACAATCCCCAACAAAATGGGGTTGCAGAAAGGAAAAATAGAACCATCATGGAAGCTGTGAAGACTATGATACATGACCAGGATCTTCCCATGTATCTGTGGGCTGAAGCAGCCAGAACAGCAGTATATGTTCAAAACAGATTATCTCATAGTGCTCTTGATTTCAAAACTCCAGAAGAAGTGTTTTCTGGAAAGAAGCCCGAAGTAAGCCATCTTAAAATATTTGGGTGTCCTGTGTACATCCACATTCCAAAGGAAAAGAGAACCAAGTTGGATCCTTCTGGTAAGAAAGGAATATTTGTTGGCTATTGTGAATCATCCAAAGCCTTCAGGATTTACATACCAGGTTTTCATCATATAGAAATAAGTAGAGATGTAACCTTCGATGAGGAAGCAGCTCTTAAGAAATCTAGAAAATGTCAACTTGAAGAAGTTTATGAAGAAGATACATCTCCCAGAGTCTCAGATACTGTTCACATCCCTGAGGAGGACATAACAGAGGATCATGACATGCTGGAACCACAAGAACCCCCTGTTGCAGAATTATCTAGGAAAAGAAGACCAGCATGGGCTAGAGATATTATACAAGGAGCTGAAAGATATGGTGCTCCTGAAGGCTCCACTAGAGAAAGGAAGAAACCAAAGCTAGTGTCCAACTATATGGCCTTGATGTGTGATCTTGTGGATCAACTACCTACTAGCTATGAAGAAGCAGCTCAAAAGAAAGAATGGGTAGAAGCAATGACTGAAGAATATCAGTCAATAATGAAAAATGATGTTTGGGATATAGTCCCCAAACCAAGAGATAAAAGTGTGGTTTCTTCCAAATGGATTTTCAAAATAAAACATGCTGCAGATGGAAGCATTGAAAAATACAAGGCAAGGTTTGTAGCCAGAGGATTCTCTCAAAAGGAGGGAATTGACTATGAAGATACATTTGCACCTGTTGCTAGGTATACTTCGATTAGAACTATCATGGCACTTGCATCTATGATGAAATGGAAATTGCATCAAATGGATGTTAAGACAGCCTTCCTGAATGGTGTAATTGAAGAAGAAGTATACATAGAACAACCTCAAGGTTTTGAGGTCAAAGACGGAAGGACCCATGTATGCAAACTGAAGAAGGCATTATATGGTTTGAAGCAAGCTCCCAGAGCTTGGTATGGAAGAATTGACAGCTTCTTATTAAGCATGGGCTTTACCAAAAGTAAAGCTGACCCCAATCTCTATCTTAAGGTAATGAATGATGAACCTGTTATATTGCTATTATATGTAGATGATTTATTTCTAACAGGAAATGAGAAACAAATCATTGAAAGCAAGAAGAAGCTTTCTTCATAATTCGAAATGAAAGATCTCGGATTAATGCACTACTTCTTAGGCCTAGAAGTATGGCAAGAGCAAAAAGGGATATTTCTAAATCAAGGTAAGTATACTGTGGAGATCCTCAAAAGGTTTGATATGTTGGAGTGTAAAGCTATGGCCACTCCCATGGACTCCAACCTAAAACTACTAGCTAATGATTCATCAGAACTAGTGGACATAACCCTATATAGACAAATCATTGGATCTTTGATGTACTTGACAAATACTAGGCCTGATATATGCTTTGCTGTAAATACCCTAAGTCAGTTTCAAGTAGAACCTAGAAAGGTTCACCTTATAGCTGCAAAGCATATCATGAGGTACCTAAAAGGTACAGTGGACTATGGTCTTTACTATCTTAGAGAAAATGAACTCAAGTTGCATGGTTTCTCAGATTCTGATTGGGCAGGTAGTGTCTCAGACAGAAAAAGTACTTCAGGTGGATGTTATGGTCTTGGATCTGCCATGATCTCCTGGTTCAGCAAGAAACAATCTAGTGTGGCCCTCAGTACCGCTGAAGCAGAATATATAGCTGCTTGCTCTGCCAGCTGTGAAGCGGTGTGGCTTCGGAAACTCTTATCTGGAATCTTTGACTTAGAGATGGATCCTACTGTGATTATGTGTGATAATCAAAGCTGCATTAAGATGACTGAAAATCCTGTGTTCCATGATAAGTCAAAACACATTGAGATCCGTTACTTCTATATACGAGACATGGTGCAGAGAGGAGCCATCAAGCTCGAGTACATAAGCACTGAAGATCAGGTTGCCGATATCTTGACTAAACCTCTGTCTCGAGTAAAGTTTGAATACTTCCGAGACAAGCTTGGTTTAGTCCAGAAGGACCCTCCTCGAAAGGGGGAGTAGCATAGTATTTCTGTCACTTATTTTTTTTTTGTTTTGTTAGCTACTTACAATTATTTAGATTTAGAACTCTTACATATCGTTTATACATGATTTGATATGATGTATTAGTGAGAATACATACACATGTTTTGATGAGATGTGTACATGTTTTGATTAGTGATGTATACATGTTTTGATGTACACATGTTTTGATGTGATGTGTACATGTTTTGATTACTGATGTATACATGTTTTGATGTACACATGTTTTGATGTGATGTGTACATGTTTTGATTAGTGATGTATACATGTTTTGATGTACACATGTTTTGATGTGATGTGTACTGATGTATACATGTTTTGATGTACACATGTTTTGATGTGATTGTTGACGTATACATGTTTTGATGAACACATGTTTTGATGTGATGAATACATGTTTTGATGTGATATATGATTGTACCTGTATGGATGAAGATACAGTTGAGGGGATTGAATCATCCCTGGACTTTCAGTCCTAAAGAGAACCGTAGACGTAAGGTCTCCGAAAATGAAGTCCTTAGTGGACAGTTGAGGGGATTGAATCATCCCTGGACTTTCAGTCCTAAAGAGAACCGTAGACGTAAGGTCTCCGAGAATGAAGTCCTTAGTGGACAGTTGAGGGGATTGGATCATCCCTGGACTTTCAGTCCTAAAGAGAGCCGTAGACAAGAGGTCTCCGAGAATGAAGTCCTTGGTGGACTTGAGGGGATTGGATCATCCCTGGACTCTCAGTCCTAAAGAGAGCCGTAGACGTGAGGTCTCCGAGAATAGAAGATAGGACTGCATCGTCCCTGGACCTTAGTTCAAAATGTACGTGATGGGGATTGCATCATCCCGGAACTGATAGTTCAAAATGTACGTGATGGGGATTGCATCATCCCGGAACTGATAGTTCAAAATGTACGTGATGGGGATTGCATCATCCCGGAACTGGTAGTTCAAAATGTACGTGATGGGGATTGCATCATCCCGGAACTGATAGTTCAAAATGTACGTGATGGGGATTGCATCATCCCGGAACTGATAGTTCAAAATGTACGTGATGGGGATTGCATCATCCCGGAACTGATAGTTCAAAATGTACGTGATGGGGATTGCATCATCCCGGAACTGATAGTTCAAAATGTACGTGATGGGGATTGCATCATCCCGGAACTGATAGTTCAAAATGTACGTGAAGGGGATTGTATCATCCCTGGACTTCGGTCCCTGAATTGATCCGTAGACGAATGGTCTCCGAGAAAGTAATGGTATTAATGATGTGGTTACTTGTATCGGTAGGATACTTGTATTGATGATGTGGTTACTTGTATCAGTAGGATACTTGTATTGATGATGTGGTTACTTGTATCAGTAGGATACTTGTATTGATGATGTGGCTACTTGTATCGGTATAATACTTGTATTGATGATGTGGTTACTTGTATCAGTAGGATACTTGTATTGATGATGTGATTACTTGTATCGGTAGGATACTTGTATTGATGATATGGTTACTTGTATCGGTAGGATACTTGTATTGATGATGTGGTTATCTGTATCGGTGGGATACTCATATTGTTGTGTAGGATACTTGTATGATCGTATGATGACGATGCTACTGATCGTGTGATGACGATGCTGCTGATCGTGTGATGACGATGCTGCTGATCGTGTGATGACGATGCTACTGATCATGTGATGACGATGCTGCTGATCGTGTGATGACGATGCTGCTGATCGTGTGATGACGATGCTGCTGATCGTGTGATGACGATGCTACTGATCGTGTGATGACGATGCTGCTGATCGTGTGATGACGATGCTGCTGATCGTGTGATGACGATGCTGCTGATCGTGTGATGACGATGCTGCTGATCGTGTGATGACGATGCTGCTGATCGTGTGATGACGATGCTGCTGATCGTGTGATGACGATGCCGTTGATTGTGTGATGACGAAACTGTTGATCGTATGACGACGATGCAGCTGATCATGTGAAGACGATGCTAAAGATCGTGATGTTGATATTGATGTACCAGTAACTGGTTGAGTTACTGATGAAGTCGAATTGAAGAAAGCTTCCGATGATTTATAGATGTATCATGTGTAGTGACTCCTTGCTCCTGCAGATGCTGTTATAATATCCTTCTCGTTAAGGGGGAGTGTTAAATATTGTAACTTCAAAGAATATTATATTTGTACTTTATTATTCCGGAGATGTTTCATCCCTCCGAGGTAATCCTATTATGTATCCGGAGATGTTTATTCCTCCGAGGGTTAGTATTAACTAGGGTTATTAGACCCACCATGTGTGGGTCGGCCCTGTAGTTATATTTTAGGGGTTATTAGACTTCTCCAGGTGAGGTCGGCCCCAACAGGTCTTTTAGTCAGTTGAGAGTCAAGTATAAATAGATGAGGTGAACTCCTCATTAGATCATTCACTCACTTGTGAAAGGGTGCGCACTAGTTGAGGAGATCTGCTAAGGAGTCAAGAGGAGAAGGAGCACATCTTGTATTTTGGTTGATCATCTTATTGAGGAAAGCTTTACTGGGTTTTCTACCCCATGAGGGTTTCCCAGGATATATTGTGTGTTATCTTGTGATTGTGTTTCTATCAGAGATCTTGCTTGTCTATTTGGTTTAAATCTAACAATTTTTGTATCAAGATCTAGGGTTTATATTTAAGGATATCGATTTCATTTCAAAGTATACATGCATTTTTATTATCACTTCAAAAACTATAAAAGATTGTAAGCAAAAACAATTATCAAAAATCTCGTAACACTTATTGTACTTAGACTTTCGAAAATTAACTAAAATATCAACTTAGAATTTATATGATATTTTAATACTATAGTTCTATATATTTACACAGTATTTTATTTTATTACATTTAAAATTTCCAAGTATTCTAGATCGTTGTAGGAAGAATGTTTTCACGTTAATAATGAGAAGGTATTTTCCTCTTTTTCCTCAGATAATATTTATCCTATAGAAACATTTTTCGTTCTGCATTAGAATTACCGGACTGATATAGCAAAGTTGCAGACATTTATAGTTTCTCTTTTTAAAACCCTAAGACTATGCACCCAAAACGTAAACATCAAACCCTTATATCAAGATTTCAAAATGAAACACATTACCATTGTCCAACTATTACTTTCACGATAGCCTTCTTTTGTTCATTCATTTATCGATCTATATAAACATAGCAGTAAACTATTTAAGTTATACTCATTACATTATCATCGCTCAAACAAAGAATTAAACATTGAAATACAGAATCATCCTTGTTCGCAGAAACGAGTTAGCCCTCGGCTCTCGGCTAGTTTCACATTGTATTATTCGATCAAGGTATCGCCTGAAAAATACAAAGTTTGTACTGAAAGATTTTTTCAAAGTATCCTAACACTGTAAACAACATAGGGTTCATCCTTTAATTTAGCTACATCATAAAAAAGGTTTACATTTGAAAAAAACGCCACGGCAGAACACTAGTGGGCCAAATAAAAAAATAGACTAAGGATTAAATCCCTTCCCAAGCATAGTAATGCTCTTTAAAACATCATCATCATGGTCAAGGAAACCCTTTCCAGGAACCAAATTACCAGACTCTTGTCAAACATAAGAACACCGGCCACACCGTGCTAGGAGTAACTGCGAGGAAATGAACCTATGAGGCTTACTGGGTGGCCGAACAACACTTTTCCACCAAGCTTCAATCCCTGTAACCATTTGACGAAGTTACACCTACCATAAAACCATTGAGGGGTTAAAAACGTAGAAAATCACAGAGTTTAACTGTAAACAATACAAATAACTTTACTTCTTCCTCTTGAGTACATTACCTAGTAACAAAAGCATGGAATCAAGATGCCGGTCACAAACAAAGTCAACAAACGTAGCGAAGAGGAGATTCAGACTTCGAGAATCATTTGTTAATTTCTTCATATTAGAGAATCGATCTATGGTTCAAAACTCATTCTCAAAGACCAACAGAAAACTTGGAAAAACTACTATCTAAAACAACATTGAAGGCTGCAAATGTAGCTTGGCTTTGCATGAGAAACGCAGACAACTGAAGATTATTAAGTTGCCAACAGGTCCAAGGATCAAACTCGGGGAAGGAGTTCTCCAAGAAGCAAACTACTAAAACCCTACATTGTAGCAGGCTGTCAGCCTCTCACCCTTACCACCACCCAAACGAAATAAAAGCCAAGAAAACCACTTCAGCGTAGTTCATAACCAAGTATAGGGTTTTGCAATTCCAAATACCAAGGCATCTGAGATAACCGATGGAGATGATTCCAACCAAACACGTTGAAGTTTGAGCATCAACCGCATTATTATCTTATTAATTATCACAACCATCACGACATCCAGCTCGGTAGACCAAGGTTAAACGTATTACACAGCTTGGTGTCAGGGTGGAGCTTTGTGTTTATTGTCACGTGAATCATAGCCATGATGGCACCCATTATGATTTCCACTCAATATAGTAGACAGATGATTTTAAATGCTAGACCTGTTACAAAAACCTGCCAACACCCCAAACATTCAATGCTTGGTCACTATCATATCATTTACTACAAGTTAGGGGTGATGGTATTTTATTTCTTTGCACTTCCATAGTGTAAAGTCAAATCTCATATCACCCTCTCCATTCGATCTTAGGATATGAGGTTAGTACATATTTTCTTTTCTTCTCAAATGATTTCACAATATATAGATCGCGGAACTATAGGGTGTATATAATGCTTAGTATATAGTTTAGTAGTTAGAAAAGCATTTTGTAATGTTAGTTTGCTTTGCCACCTTTTTATTTATATGCAAAACTACCACCATATAAATGTTAATAAGAAATGTAAAAATCCATAGTTACAAATTCACACTTGTAACACCATAAGTTACGATAGTTGTAATATATCAAAACGCTTGAATCATTACATACTTATGCATGTAGAAATGTATGAGTTACCATAGTTACACTTATGAATTCAAGCTAATTCACGCATTTAAAGTAATAATGGACTCATGTCTCTTTAATATAGAATACCATAAGATGTTGGAAACTTCCACATATATAAACTTCTGATGTCATCATTCATTGCAAATAGGAAAATAGAGATAGTAGTATATAGACATTGTGTCCATGGTAAGGATTGTTAGTAATTATGTTATCTTCTCCATATAATGATTCAGTAACACTCTAGTCTATTAATTAAAGTTATGATTTCTGCGACCATTTTAATGTCAATTTAGTACTTACTAAAACAAGAATAAAGAGCATCCCATGTAATAACTCTTAGGCATGATCCATCATAATGGATTCAACGACTAGCTGGAAATATAATTAAAACTTCTTAGAATTACTGGAAATGCTTGAATATGTCGTATTACTCTTACCTACGAATCTGCGCAAGATAAACAGGTTCAATGATTTAGATAACTTAGTTAAGTAAACCTCAGGGTACCCCATAGGACCCCTTCGTCATCATCCAAGAGCAAAACTATTAGTACCTTGTCAAGAAAACTTTATCGCATAATAAACTAAATTACAACATTTAGATGTACATGTTAACATAAGCAAAACTATCATTATGTTTGTTTAGGATTTTCGAAGTGTCGCTATAGTTAAATTGTTATTAGTTTAAAAAATTTAGTACTTATTCCAATTCCGCATTAGTAAGTACAACATTTAATGCTGCTTTAAAATTTTTCAATTTTTGTGAAATATCAGAATTGTTACATGTGGTATCAGAGCTCATGTTTGAACTCTCGGCCTGAAAAGGTCCAAAGAACACACAACATAATTGTTTTTTTATGACAGCAAAAATATTTACTAATTCAAGTTAAATTATTGTTATACAGAAAATTGTTTTCTAAGTTACAGGTATGGAAGGATCAGGTGAACATATGGAGGACAAATATCGACCAAACAGTCATACCAACAATAGTACTGGACAACATTATGAAGAAGAAGTCCATGGTGAATTGAATGACAATTCATCAGAATTGTTACGTGCATTTCAGGAGTTAAAAGCAAAAATAAGATCTATTAAACAGGACAATGAAAGAATTCTGAAAGCACAAGAGGAATTGAACCAAGTACTATTCGACCAGTGTCCAAATGACGAACTGGATAGAAGGGTGGAAATTACCTCCAAGACTGAAGACCTACCTCATCGGGACAAGGGTAAGAAAGTGAGAACTGATGATGAGAATAACAATTCAACATCATCAGGAGATGCAAATGAGATACGTAAAAAGAAACGTAATTATTCAAGTGATAGCTGTTAGGAACCCATGTCAACCCTTCTCTTTACTATATTAGTATATTGTTGTTGGACGCATATGCTTTGTAAGTCGTCCCGTAGTATTTGTTGATCCGTAGTTGATATTAGCCCATAGTATTGACCCATAGTATTGGACGCATATGCTTTGTAAGTCGTCCCGTAGTATTATATATCCCATGGTTTTGACTCATAGTATTGGGCATAGACTTAGTATATAAGTGTGTGTTGAGGTCATTGAAGGCACCGTGAAGTTAATTGTATTGAGCTTGCTCAAAGGAGGTTGCCCCCTCGAAGTGGCCCGTGATCAATATAAAAGCGATTCTGTTATATTATTTCTGATATCTCGTGTATTTGCATTAATTCATTATTGCAGGTACATCACATCTGGTATCAGAGCACTTTCCTTGGCACAAGTGGGAATTTTTTTTTTTCTTTTTTTGGGCGGCAACTTTCAGATCAATTTCTGAAACTTTCTGCACAAAATAAGAAGAAACCAATTGCATATCTGAATTCCTCTTTCAAAAATACGCAGTTTCAAAAAAAAAATCATCTCATTTGGAGTTCTAAAAGTGGAGATATCGCGGATTTAAAATCAGCAATTTTTCAGAATTTCGGTGACGGCCGCGGAAATTGCGGCGAGAAAATCTTTTGACCGAGTGCCCAGATTTCTATTCCGCTTTCGTGGGTAGAAGCAGAGTGGTTGTTCCAGTTCCGGAAACATGCTATAATAGCGATTCTGAGCAATATAGATCCGGTTTTTGAGCATTGGGTGGAATTTCTGCCCAAATTTTTTCTGTTGCAGGTTCGGATCTGGGAATAATCCCTATCCGCTTAACTGTGGGAAGTACTTGGGCATAAGCCCTAAAACTCATTGTGAGGAGTACCACAGGAACCCCGAAGTAGCTGGCCATTGAGAGGACCTGCCAAGCGAAAAGGGCAACGACCCCTACCTGATTGACTAGTTCCCACCCGTGAGGTAAACCAAGAGCTGTCGTTTGTGGCCAAGCGGTTATCAGTTTTACCTGAGCCGTGGAGTGAGGGGTACTGCCCCAATACGCAAGCCGTCAGACAGCATTGGTGGCCGAGTGAATCCCTTGAACCGATAGGAAGCCGCACATACCTGGGGTCCATATCTATTTTCAGTTGCCCAATTGCAGATTTCCTCTGTCCAGAACTGTTGCTGGTCAGTTCCGTGCCGTTGCAGATCCATCTGTTGCCGATCACTGCTGCGCCGTTTCAGATCCATTTTGCAAGCTGTTCCAGATCCAGCCGTTCAGTGTTGTTCCAGATTCCTTCCGAGCCGTAGCCGCTCCAGTCTGTAAAAAAAAAAAAAACAAAAAAAAAAAACACCTGGTTATGGTTGTCACCCGTGCAGGAGCAAACACCATGGAGGAAGCACTTGCATCCATCCAAACCAAACTCCAAGATCTGGATGAAAAATTTCTCAGCCTCCATCTTCAGCATGCAGCCATGAACAATAACCGACAGCCAGCATCTTTTGCAGCCACCAGGTTCTCTTCTTCCAACAATTTTCGTGGGCCGAAGCTTGATTTTCCTCGCTTCAATGGTACTGATCCGACTGGATGGATATACCGAGCAGAACAATATTTCAGTTTGCATAATACTTTTGATGTCCAGAAAGTTCCACTTGCATCCTTTCATTTGGAACAGGAAGCCCTTCAATGGTACCGTTGGTACATCAAAGCTCATCCCGAGCCAAACTGGACAGATTTTTGCCAACTCATTTTGCCACGATTTGGCCCTAGTGCTTTTGATGATTTCACAGGAGAACTCACTAAACTTCACTAAATTGGCACAGTGAGAGAGTATCAGAAAGAATTTGAGAAATTGGCCAACCACACAGAAGGATTGTCTGATGAATTCTACAGGAGTTGTTTTATAAGTGGTCTCAAGGATGAAATTCGCTCATAGGTCCAAATGTTTTGTCCCAACACAATGATGGAAGTCCTAGGGTTGGCTAAGCTGGCTGAGGACAAGATTGCAGCTCAACAACGCTCCAAACCCACCCTTGTTCCCTTCAGAAATATGGGTTCCCAACGACCTCCCATCACGCCTTCTCCTCAACCAACTCCTATCAAGCATTTGTCTGAGATAGAAATGCAGGCACGCCGAGAAAACGGGCTTTGCTATAATTGTGATGAGAAATTCACTCGGGGACATAGATGTGTTCAACAAAAGCTCTATCTCTTGGATGTGGATTCTCCGCCTTCCTTAGAACTTGGTGAAGAAGCTACGGATACAGTGGATGATCAGATCGGCATTCAACAACCGCCTGTTGACACCCCATTTCCGGATGACCCCCCTGAGATCTCTCTCCATGCTGTAACCGGCGTCACCACCCCACTAACAATGCGGGTCAGAGGATACTTCAAGAAGCTCCCTCTTACCATACTCCTTGATTCTGGTAGCACTCATAACTTCATTGACCCTCGGATTGCCAAACAGGCTGATTGTTTTGTCCATCCTTGCTCCAACTTTGAAGTCATGGTTGCCAATGGGGGCACCTTACCTTGCAAGGGGAAGTGTCACAATGTGCGTATCTCTATGGAAGATTATAACCTACGCTCTGACATGTTTGCCTTGTCCTTAGGCGGATGTGATGTGGTTTTGGGCGTTCAATGGTTACGCACACTTGGCCCCATCTTATGGGATTTTGCGGAACTTTGGATGCAGTTGAAAGTCAATGGGGCACAACGCAAATTTATGGGCTTACAACCAGGGTCTCTCTGCATCATCAGTTCACATCGCCTGGAAAAAATCCTTAAGAAGAATTCACATGGTGTCATCGCTCAGCTCAATTCCATTCAGATGCACCCATCAACAGTCTCCACTACTTCCTTGGATAGATATGCAGGTCTCTTTGTTGAACCAATGCGCTTGCTTCCTTCAAGAGCCCTTTCCAGTAAGAATGTAGCCACATCTACCTCTCAGCAAGAAATGATGGCTATTTTGCATGCAGTACAGAAGTGGCAGCCATACCTATTAGGGAATTATTTCTGCATTAAGACTGATCTCCCGAGTCTGGAAATTTTTTTGGAACAATGGGTCTCCTCCCCAACACACCTACAATGGGTTATCCAACTCATGGGTTGTCCCTATGTGATCACTTACAAGAAGGGTAAGGACAATATGGTGGAAGATGCTCCTTCTCACACAATTGATGACCCAGTTTCTCTTACAGCTCTTTCTCTGCTTGTTCCAAATTGGTTGCAATATGTTCAACAGGGATCTCTCTTCTATGAACTCCATGCTTCTTCATCACCAGGGCACTCTGGGTTCTGCAAAATGTATGACCGGGAACAATGTAACTTCTTTTGGTCGGGACTAAAAATGACAATTCAACAGATGGTGGCTGACGATGATACTTTCCAAGTCAACAAGGGGGAAACGACACTCCTTTCGGGATTGCTCAAACCCGTGGCCATCCCTACACAGCTTTGGCCAACTATTTCTATGGATTTCCTCGCAGCGCTCTGGTGGTACAATACCACATCTCAAAGGACACCATATGAAGCAGGCTATGGAAAAACACCGCCTGTTCTTCTTCCATACACCCTTAGCAGCTCTCCAGTTCAGGAAATTGACTCGGTTCTTCGACACCACGATCAGATTCTTCTCATTCTGCAGGACAATCTTCACATGGCCAGAATTCGCCTGAAACAACAAGCTGAGCAGCACCGTTCTGAGCGCATTTTCCATGCAGCTGACAGGGTTCTTCTTCATCTACAGCCTTCCACGCAATCCTCCTTGACACTCCAAAGGCGTCAGTGGCCCGAAATGCAAACCGAGGATGCTACCGGGGAACCACTCCTTCAGATTCTGCAGCAATTTCTCCAACCAAAGCTTTGAGGACAAAGCTTTTTCTAAGGGAGAGGGGATGTTAGGAACCCATGTCAACCCTTCTCTTTACTATATTAGTATATTGTTGTTGGATGCATATGCTTTGTAAGTCGTCCCGTAGTATTTGTTGATCCGTAGTTGATATTAGCCCATAGTATTGACCCATAGTATTGGACGCATATGCTTTGTAAGTCGTCCCGTAGTATTATATGTCCCATGGTTTTGACTCATAGTATTGGGCATAGACTTAGTATATAAGTGTGTGTTGAGGTCATTGAAGGCACCGTGAAGTTAATTGTATTGAGCTTGCTCAAAGGAGGTTGCCCCCTCGAAGTGGCCCGTGATCAATATAAAAGCGATTCTGTTATATTATTTCTGATATCTCGTGTATTTGCATTAATTCATTATTGCAGGTACATCACAATAGCAGCGAAGGGGATTACAAACCAAGAAGAAAAATCCATAAACAGTATGAACAGATTTATGGGCAGTTCAAGAAGATCAAACCCCCAACTTTCAATGGTGAAACTAAGAAAAGAGAGATATCTGAAGCATGGCTATCCGACATGAAGAAATACTTTCAAATCTATTATTATTCAGAATCATTGAAAGCAAAGATGGCCATATACAACCTAATAGGGAAGGAATACATTTGGTGGTAGGACATCAAAAGAGTGAAGGGCATCAAGGATGTGAATTGGAGCACTTTTAAAAGGTACTTCAAGAAGAAGTTCGTATCTGAACAATATTACGAAGAAAATTCCAAGGAATTTTATGATTTAAGACTGGGAACCATGAACATGAAAGAGATGAACAACAAACTTCTGAATTTGTTAAGGTATGTGCCATACCTTGTGGAGGAGAAACCAAAAATTCATAGGTATCTGAGTTGTCTACCTTTCAACATCAAGGACAAAATAGAGTATGACAATCCAAAGACCTTAGAAGAAGCCATGAGGAAAGCAACTTTATGCTATGATAATAACCGGAAAAGAGAAGGGATATCTAACTGGAAAAATCATAAACCCAGCAACTTTGAGTTGAAGAAGAAATATTTCAGATTCAATGTAAATTCTAGTTTTCAAAAGAAAAACTTTCCAAATCGAAATTTCTAAGGAAACAGTCCCAGAAATAATCAACAACAAAATTTTATAGCTCCTAGAAATACACCCAATGTTACCAGGACTAATGACCAGAGGGCACCTATAAAATGTTTTGAGTGTCAAGGTCCTCATTATGCTTCAGACACTAGCACATGTGGACATTTTTCCAATGGAAAATTGTCGCTATTGCAACACTTTTCCATTGCTATAGCGACAAACAGGACTCTTTGTTTTCGTGGCACTAATTTCGTCGTTGTAGCAACACTTTCCAACGTTCGTGGCTATAGCACCGAACATTCATGGCTATAGTGATGGACGTTTATATTTAAAAAAAAAGAGTAAATGAAGCGATCTATGTCTCTCTAGCCATGAACTTTCGTGGCTATAGCACCGACAGTTCATGGATAGAGCGACGAATGGTCATATTTAAAAGAAATAAGTGAACTTATATCTGTCTCTCTAGCAACGAAAGTTCATGGCTATAGAACCGAAAGTTTGAGGCTATAGCGACGGATGTTCATATTTAAAAGAAATAAGTGAACCGATCTCCGTCTCTCTAGCAACGGAAGTTCGTGGCTATAGCACCGAAAGTTCGCGGCTATAGCACCTAAAGTTCATGGGTATAGCACCGAAAGTTCGTGGCTATAGCAACGGATGTTCATATTTAAAAAAAATAAGTAAAGTGATCTCCGTCTCTAGAGCAACGAACGTTTGTGGCTATAGCATGGAAATTTCATCGCTATAGAGATGATGTCTCATATTTATAAAAAAAAAAGTCAAGCGTCTCTCCTAGCAAGTTCGTCAAAACTTGCTAGGAGAGACGCTTGACTTTTTTTTTTAAATATTATTAGGAATATATTAGTTATGTTATGGGTAGGATTAGGGGTGAGAGAGAGAGAGAGAGAGAGAGAGAGAGAGAGAGAGCATGGGTTTTAAGGGGTTGGGGGACAGAGAAAAGCTTGGGGGTTATATGTGGACAAGTAGGGTGGAGAGAGAGTGAGAGAGGGGGTTAGTAAGTGTTAATGGGAGAAGGGGAGAGAGGGAGAGTGATAGAGTAGGGAATTTAGTGGTAAGCGTGAGATTACAGGAATGAGTGTGAGAGAGAGGGACATCGAGGAGATGTTAAGGAGTAGTGGGAGAGAGAGAGAGAGGGATGGGTGTTATGGGGTATGTTGATGAGTATAGGGGTGCAAGTTATGGGTATGCTAATGAGTATAGAGGTGGGGGTTATGTGTTTGGGGAGGAGGAGGGTAGGTAAAGAGAATGTGGTTGTATATCCGGAGAGTATAGAGGTGGGTAGGGTGGTGTAAGAAGATATGGAGAGAGATGGTGGGGTGTAGTTACTGGTATTGGGAGAGCAATTAGGAGAAATATATAAAGATCCAGAGTGTTAGTATTTTACAGAGGATTAGGGTATTTAGAGAGAAGAGGGTATAATGGGGAGAGGATTTTTGGAGTAGAGAGAGAGAGAGTGGCTGATTAGGGTTTGTGAAGAGGTGGGGAGTTGGGCGAGTGAAAGAGATAAATATGAAGGGTTCAGGGGTTTTTGAAGGAGATAAATTAGAGAGAAGGGTGGTTAGAGAGAGGGAGAGATGGGAGTGTGGTTAGTGGTGGGGAAGGTGGGGATTATAAGAGACAGAGAGAGAGGGAGGGTAATGATTAGGGGAGAGAGAGAGAGAGATAGCTAGATAGGGTAATGGTTAGTGGGGAAGAGAGAGGGGGGTGGGTTAGTTAGTGGTAGGATTCTGGTGGAGAAAGAGGAGTGTCTCATGGTTAAGTGGATGAGTAGGTGAGTGATAGAGAATGAGAAAGGGTTTTATTAATGGCTAGGGGGAGGATGGAGAGAGATGGAGGGGGAGTAGGGAGGTTAATTGTGGGTTTTGTTGTAGGGGGTGAGAGAGAGAGAGAGAGAGAGAGAGAGAAAGATGCCTAAAGGGGTTTGTTTAAAGGTAGGGGGTAAGGGAGGGTGGATGAGAGAGAAATAAAGAGATAAAGAGGCTTAAGGGTTTGGGGAGTAGGGTAGTTACAAAGAAGGGGGTCATAGTTGAGTAGTAGGGGAGTTGGGAGTGGAGAGAGAGAGCCGGGGGGAGTGAGGTGTAATAACAAAGAGATAGGTGAGGGTTTCAGCGTAGAGGAAGTAGGAGGGGGATTACGTGTGGAGATAGAGGGGGGGTCTAGGGAGTATGGGGTAGAGAGAGAGGGATGAGGGTTATGCATAGGTGGAGGAGTAAGTGGTTGAGAGAGAAAGAGATATATTCAAGGGGAGTTCATTAGGGTTAGGATGAATGAAAGGGTTTGTGAGAAAGAAAGAGATAGAAATCAGGAAAGATAGGGGTTTGGTAATGAGTAGGGAAATTAGAGAGAAGGTGGGCATACTTGAGGATTTAGTTGGTGTGGGGTAGGTAAAGAGAGAGAGAGAGAGGGACATCTAGGAGATGTTAAGGAGTAATGAGAGAGAGAGAGAGGGATGGGTGTTATGGGTATGTTTATGAGTAGAGGGGTGTGGGTTATGGGTATGTTGATGAGTATAGAGGTGGGGGTTATGTGTTTCGGGAGGAGGAGGGTAGTTAAAGAGAATGTGGTTGTATATCGGGAGAGAGATAGAGGTGGGTAGGGTGGTGCAAGTAGATATGGAGAGAGATGGTGGGGTGTAGTTAGTTGTATTGGGAGAGTGATTAGGAGAAATATATAAAGATCCAGAGTGTTAGGATTTTGCAGAGGATTAGGGTATTTAGGGAGAAGAGGGTATAATGGGGGAGTGGAGTTTTGGAGTAGAGATAGAGAGAGTGGATGATTAGGGGTTGTGAAGAGGTGGGGAGTTGGGGGAGTGAAGGAGATAAAGATAAAGGGTTCAAAGGTTTTTCAAGGAGGAGAGAAATTAGAGAGAAGGGTGGTTAGAGAGAGCGACAGATGGGAGTGTGGTTAGTTGTGGGGAAGGTGGGGATTATAAGAGACAAAGAGAGAGGGAGGGTAATGGTTAGGGGGAAGAGAGAGAGAGAGAGAGAGAGAGAGAGAGAGAGAGAGAGAGAGAGGGAGGGTAACAGTAAGGGGGGGAGAGAGAGGGAGGAGGGTTAGTTAGTGGTAGGATTCTGGTGGATAAAGAGGAGTGTCTCATGGTTAAGTGGACGAGTAGGGGAGTGGGAGAGAATGAAAAAGGGTTTTAGTAAGGGCTAGGGGAAGGATGGGAGAGAGATGGAGGGGGAGGAGGGAGGTTACTTATGGATTAGAAGGGTGGTTGAAGAGAGAGAGAGAGGGAGAGAGAGGGGTGTGATTATGGGTATGGGGGAGGATTGAGGTCAGGGGAGAAAAGGAGATAGAGATCAATATTTTTCAGGGTTTTTGGAGTACGATACTTAGAAAGAAGGGGGTATATTTGAGGATTTTGGGAAGAATGAGAGAGAGAGAGAGAGAGAGAGAGAGAGAGGAGGGAATAATCATGGTTAGGGGGGTTTAAAAAATATAGAGAGAAAAATAGGGGTATCAAGGGTTAGGAGGATGAGGGGAGATAGTTGTAGGGGTGGTATTAGAGGGGTGAGTGTGTTTTTCTTAGATAGAGAGAGAGCGGGGGGGTGGATGTTAGGGAGTAGCAAGAAATAGATAGGTGTGGAAATAAGCGATGTGTGGATTAGAAAGGTGTTAAGAGACAGAGAGGGGGGGTTATTGGATTTAAGGGGGGGAGTGTGTGTTGGGGGTAGTTACAAAGAAGGGGGTCATAGTTGAGGATTAGGGGAGTTGGGAGTGGAGAGAGAGAGCGGGGGGGAGTGAGGTGTAATAACAGATAGATAGGTGAGGGTTTCAGTGTAGAGGTAGGAGGAGGGGATTGCGAGTAGAGATAGAGGGGGGGTGTTTAGGGAGGTGGGGTAGAGAGAGAGGGATGAGGGTTATGGATAAGTGGAGGAGTAGGGGGTTGAGAGAGAAAGAGATATATTCGAGGGGAGATCATTAGAGTTAGGATGAATGAATGGTTTTGCAAGAAAGAAAGAGATAGAAATCAGGAAAGATAGGGGTTTGGTAATGAGTAGGGAAATTAGAGAGAAGGTGGGCATATTGTAGGATTTAGTTGGTGTGGGGTAGGTAAAGAGAGAGAGAGAGAGAGAGTTGGTATATGTGAAGGATATTAGGTGAGAGGGAGGTAGGTGATCAAGGTTATGATGATCAGGAGAAGGTTAGAGAGTGTGAGAGAGGGGTTTATGTGTAGAGAGAAAGGTTAGAGAGAGAGAGATATGAGGGGGGTGATTATGGGTTTAGGTAGGATGGGGGTTTTGGGCAGAGAAAGAAATAGAGATCATGGAGTTGAGTGGTTTTGGGTGGAGTGATATTAGAGACAAGAGGGGGTAGATAAAGAAAGAGAGGAGGGGGCGATTAGCGATATTGGGTGGGAGGGGTATTGAGAAAGAGAAAGAGATAAATATTGAGGGATTAGGTGTTTGCGAAGGAGGTAAAAAATTATAGAAAAGTAGGCGTATAAGGGGAGAGGGAGATAATGAGAGATGGGAGGGTGGTTAGTGGTGGAGGAGGGGGATTATAAGAGACATAGAGGGAGGGGGGGTAAGGGTTAGAGGCATTAGGAGAGAGAGGGATGTCATTAGTTGTAATAGTAAGAGAGAGAGAGGGGGTTCCTTAGTTGTAAGAGTAAGAGAGAGGGAGAAACGGGGGTGGTTAGTTGTAGGAGTAGGAAAGAGAGAGGGGGGGATAAGGAGAGAGAGCATGGTTAGGGGTAGAGAGATAGAAAGAGGGAGAGAGGGTGGGTGTTAAGGGGTTAAGTGAGAGTGAAAGAGGTTGAGTTTAGGGGTAGGTGGAGGAGTAAGGGGAGAGAATGAGAGAAGGTGTTAGTAAGGGTTAGGGAGAGAGAGAGAGAGAGAGAGAGAGAGAGAGACGAGGGAGTTATAATTATAGGTATGGGAGTACATGGTTGAGATAGATAGACACATAGAGAGAGAGGGTGGTAATTGGGAAGGATATTAGGTGTGAGAGAGATAGGGAATCAAGGGTAAGGGGAACAAGAGAGGGTTAAATGGTTAGAGAGAGGGGGGTTATGAGTTGAGAGAGAGGTTAGAGAGAGATAGATAGAGAGAGAGAGAGAGATGACGGGATGATTGTGGGTATGTGAAGGAGGTGGTTTTGGGTAGATAAAACGATAAAGATAATGGAGTTGAATGGTTTTGGGGAGAGGGAATTTATAGAGAAGAGGGTGTTGAGAAAAAGATAGAGGAGTGGGTGATTAGAGATAGTGGGGGAGTAGGGGGATTGGGGAAGAGGAACTAATAGAGGTTGAGGGGTTAGTTGTTTATGAAGGAGGACATAAAGTATAGAAAAGTAGGGGTATAAGGGTGGAGAGAGATAATGAGGGATGGGAGGGTGATTAGTGGGAGGTGGGAGGGGGATTATAAGAGAGATAGAGGGATGTGGTTAAGGGTTAGGGACATTAAGAGAGAGTGAGGGGGGTCATTAGTGGTAAGAGTAGGAGAGAGAGGGGGGGTGGTATTAGTAGGAGAGAGAGAGAGAGAAAGATGGCGGGGGATATGGAGATAGAGCAGGGTTAGGGGTAGAAAGATCAAGAGAGGGAGAGAGGGTGGGTGTTAAGGGGTTGTGGGATGGAGAAAGAGTTGGAGTTTAGAGTTTGGTGGAGTGGGGGAGAGAGATAATGTGGTTGGGTGTTAGTAATTGTTAGGAGGAGGAGTCAAGATAGAGATAGGGAAAGAGGAGGGTGCTTAACTATAGGGGCAGGATTAGGGGGTTAGTGTGTGTATTTATGTGTGTATTTGTATGTGTGAGAGAGAGAGATGTGGGGTATTAGGAAGTAAGGCGAGAGGAGAGATGTGTGGCGGTTATGCATAGGTGGTGTAGATATATGAGAGAGAGAGAGAGAGAGACTTGATGGGTTTTTTTTATGGGTAGGGGGGAGCGAAAAAGATAGAGATCAAGAGGGTTAGGATTTAAGGAGTAGGGTATTTAGCAAGAAGGAAGTTATAGTTGAGGAGTGGCGGGTTGGGGGGAAGAGAGAGAGAGAGAAGGAGATGGAGGGAGTGTTGTGGGTTAGGGTTAGGTGGAGGAGTAGGTGTTTATGTGCGAGAGAGAGGGTTAATGGTAGGGGGAGTAGGAGGGGGGATTATGGGGAGAGAGAGATATGGGGGTAGGGGTAAGGAGGTGAGGAGTAGGTTTAAGGAGAGAGAGTGAGAGAGAGGTTAGGGGGGTAGAGAGAGAGAGAGATAGGGTGTCAAGGGTAAGGGGATAAGGAGATGTTTTAGAGAGTGAGAGAGAGGTAGGGTTATGAGTAAAGAGAAAGGTTAGGGGTAGAGAGAGAGAGAGAGAGAGAGATCATTGGGTGATTATGGGTATAGGTAGGGGGTTGGGGTAGAGAAAGGGATAGGTATCAGGGAGTTGAGGGGTTTGGGGACAAGGATGGAAGTTAGAGAGAAGAGGAGTTGGAGAGAAAATAGAGAGGAGGGTGTAATTAGCGATAGTGGGGAGGAGGGGGGTTGGGTAGGAGAAAGATATAGAGATCTGGGTGTTAGGTGTTTTGGGATGAGTATAGAAATTAGAGAAAAGCATGAAAATAAGGGGAGAGAGAGATAATGAAAGATAGGATGGTGGTTAGTGGTAGGGGAGGGGGATTATAAGAGATATAGAGGGAGGTGGGTTAAGGGTTATGGTGATTATGAGAGAGACAGACGATGGGTCATTGGTGGTAAGAGTAGGAGAGAGAGAGGGGGTGGTTACTAGTAGGAGTTGGAGAGAGATAGGGTTAGGGAGATAGAGAAGGGTTAGTAGTAGGCGTAGGAGAGAGAGAGGGAAGGGATAGGGAGAGAGAGTGTGGTTAAGTTTTGAGATATAAAGAGAGGGAGAGCAGGTGGGTGTTAAGGGGCTACAGTGGAGAGAAAGAGGTGGAGTTTAGGATTAAGTAGAATAGGGGAGAGAGAGAGAGAAGGAGAGAGACTGTTAGTAAGGGTTTGGGGCATGAGGTGAGACAGAGAGAGAGGAGGGGGGTTAATTACAGGGTTGGGAGTACAGGGGTGAGTGTGTGATATAAAGAGAGAGTTGTGAAGGTTATGGGTGCGCTAATTATGTTACTGAGAGAGAGAGAGAGAGAGAGAGAGAGAGAGAGAGAGAGAGATGAGGGGGTTTGATTAGGGGTAAGGGGGAGGAGGATAGGATGAGTGTAAAAGATAGGAATCAAGAGGGTTATGGGTTTAGGGAGTAGGTTAGTTAGAAAGAAGGTGATTATAGTTGAGGAGTGGGTGGGTATGGGGTAGGGAGGGAGGGAGAGGGGGATGGATATAGGGATGGAGCGAGGGAGGGAGGAGAGAGAGAGAGAGAGAGAGAAGTGTCATGGTGATTAGGGGTAGGGTGAGGAGTTTGGTTGAGGGAGATAAAGAGATGTAGATTAGGAATATTAAGGAAGTTGGGGAGAAAGGGTGTATAGTTGAGGAGAGGGGTGTTGTGTAGGGGGACAAGAGAGAGAGAGAGAGAGAGATACAGAGAGAGAGAGAGAGAGAGACAGAGGGTGTGGTGAGGGGGTTACGAATAGGAGGAGTAGGTATTTGAGAGAGAGAGAGAGAGAGAGTGAGAGATGGGGTGGTGATTAGGAGTGTGTGGGAGGACAAGGGTTGGGGAGGAGGAAGAGATAATGATAAAGAGAGTTAGGGGTTTTTGAAGTAGGGATTTTAGAAAGAGAGAGAGAGATATATATAGGGGCATGATTAAAAATAGGGGGATGGGAGTCAAGGTAAAGAAAGAGATAGAGATAAAGGTGCTTAGTTGAGAGGGGGATGAGGGGGAGAGAGAGAGAGAGAGAGAGAGGATGAGGCCGGTTAGTGGTAGGGGTGGTAGTAAGAGGGATTTTAGTTGTAGGATTATGAGAGCGAGAGGGGGGTGATATGGAGATAAATGGCATTTAGATACATAGAGTGAGGGAGAGGGAGAGAGGGTGGGTGTTAGGGGTTTATGGGGGGAGATAAGGGTGTGAAGGTTAAGGGTAGGTGTAGAATTGTGGAAGAAAGAGAATAAGATATGGTGTTAGTAAGGGTAACAGAGAGAGAGAGAGAGAGAGAGAGAGAGAGAGAGAGAGAGAGAGAGAGAGAAGCCAATTAGTGGAAGGGGTGTGTGTGTGTGTGTGACAGAGAGAGAGAGAGAGGGAGAGAGAGGTGGGGTGTTAAGGAGTAGGGGGTGAGAGCGAGTGGTGGGATGTTAAGGAGTAGGGTTAGAGAGCGAGTTGTGGGATGTTAAGGAGTAGGGGGGGAGAGAGAGAGAGAGAGAGAGAGAGAGAGGTAGGGTGTTAATGGGTAGGGGAAATAGAAATGGTTGTGGGAGTTATGGTTAGAGAGATAGAGGGAGAGAGAGAACGAGAGAGAGAGGGCCAGTTAGGGAGAGACAGGAGGGTTAGGAGTAATGAGAGAGGCAGCAAAATGGTGAGGGTTAGTTGGTTGCGTGGGCGATAAAGGGGTGGGGATTAGGGGTAGGTGTAGATAGGGAGAGAGAGAATGAGAGAGGGTATTAGTAAGGGTTCTAGGGAGGAAGGGGGGGGAAGAGAAAGAGAGAGAGGGAGGGAGCAATGCAGTTAGATGTAGGGGTTGGATTAGGGGGGGGATAGAGAGAGAGAGAGAGAGAGAGAGAGAGAGAGAGAGGGTGTTAGGGAGTAGGTGCAAAGAGAGGGATGGGTTTTATTGGTAGGTGGAGGAGTAGGGGGTTGAGAGAGAGAGAGAGATGAGGGGTGGTGATTAGGGGTAGGGGGAGGAGGCAGGTTGGAGAAGAGAAAGGGATATAGTTCAATACTATTAGTGGTTTGGGGAGAAGTAGGGAAGTAAGAGAGAGGGGAGGTATAGCTGAGGAGTCGATAGAGAGAGAGAGAGAGAAGGAGAGAGCGATTGTAAGGGAGGAGAGTTAGGGGAGAGAGAGAGAGAGAGAGAGAGAGAGAGAGAGAGAGAGAGAGAGAGAGAGAATAAGGGGTTAGGGGTAGGGAGAGTATTAGGGGGCTTATAGAGAGAAATAGGTGAGGTCATGAGTAGAAGATAGGTTAGGGGTAGATAGAGAGAGAAATATTATGGGTAGAGAGTGAGAGACAGGTTGTAGGGGGAAGGAGAGTTAGGAGAGAGAGAGGGGGCATTAGGGGTAGAGAGAGAGAGAGAGGTTATCGAGGGAGGAGAGTTAGGAGAGAGAGGGGGGGTTATTGATATGGAGAGTAGGAGGGGGGTTATGGAGAGAAAGAGGTGAGGTCATGAGTAGAGAGAGAGAGAGGTTACTATTAGATAGAGAAAGAAATGTTAGGGTAGAGAGAGAGAGATATGGGGTGTAGGGGATGAGTAGAGGGGGGTTGGTGTTAGGGAGAGAGGGTGTGTGTGTGGGATAGGGATAAGGTGATGAGGAGTGTCGGGGTTGGGAGTAGGAAGATAAATAGAGAGGGAGAGAGAGTAAAGGGTGTTATCAAGTAGGGGTAGAGAGAGAGGAGTGGGTGTTATGGGTAGGTAGAGGAGTAGGGGGTTAAGAGTAAGAGATAAAGAGAGGGAGAGAGAGATATGGCGATGTTCAAGACTAGGGGGAAAGAGAGAAGACTGGGGGTTATTGGTAGGTTGAGGAGTAGGGGGGTGAGTGAGAGAGAGAGAGAGATAAGGGGCTTGTGGAGGAGTTCAACAGTTTGATAAGTGGGGTATAGTTGAGGAGAAGGGGGGAGTGGTTTAGAGAGACATAGAGAGAGATATGGTAGGGGGAGGGGGATAAGGTTAGAGAGATTGTGGAGGTTAGGGGAAAGGGGAGTAGGAGGGAGGGTTGTTCAAGACTATGGGGGGAGAGAGAGAGGCTGGCTGGCTATGTGTAGGTGGAGGAGTAGGGTGTTGTGTGTGTGTGTGAGAGAGAGAGAGAGAGGGTGGAGGGTTATGTATAATTGGAGGAGTAGGGTGTTGTGTGTGTGTGTGTGAGATAGAGAGAGAGAGAGAGAGAAAGAGAGGTGAGGGGGGGTTATTAGGGGTTAGGGGAGGAGTAGAGAAGTTCGATAAAAGGGTGTATATTTCAAGAGAGAGAGAGAGAGAGAGAGAGAGAGAGAGAGAGAGATGAGTGGGTGATTATGGCTAGGGGGAGGAGTGGGGGTCAGGGTAGAGAAAGAGATAAAGACTAGGGATTTTTGGTGTTTCGGGTAGAAGAGGGTAGTTAGAGAGAAGAGGGGGTAGAGAAAGGGAGAGAGAGAGAGAGAGAGAGAGGAGTGATTCATTCTAAGATGAAGCAGTGGGGATTGGGGGAGAGAAAGGGATAAACATCATGATGGATTTGGGTTTGGATATGAGTATGGAAGTTAGAGAGAAGTTGGGTATACTTGAGGATTTAGTGGGTGTGGGGTAGAGAGAGAGAGAGGTGGTAGGGGGAGGTAGATTAAGTGAGAGAGAGATAGGGGGTTAGGGGTTAGAGAGAAGGGGGGAGTAATGAGTAGAGTTAAATTTGAGAGAGAGAGAGCGTGATTATGGTTATGGGTAGGAGGGGTGCTGGGGTTAAGAAATGGATAGAGATCAAGAAGCTTAGGGGTTTGGCGAGGAGGGAAGTTGGAGAGAGAGAGAGAGAGAGAGAGAGAGAGGAGAGGGTGATTAGGGGTAGTGGGAAGGAGGGAAATTGGTGGAGAGAAAGAGATGGAGATAAAAAGGGTTAGGTGTTTCGGGAGGTGGAGCTATATTAGAGAGAAGGTGGGTATAAGGGGAGAGAGAGAGAGAGAGAGAGAGAGAGAGAGAGAGAGATAGAACGGTGGTTAGGGGGAGGGGGAGGGAGATTATTAGAAATATAGAGGGAGGGGGATAAGGGTTAGGGTAATTAGGAGAGAGAGAGGGTGGTTGGGGTAGTTAGTGGTATGAGTAGGAGAGAGAGGGGTTAGTGGTAGGAGTAGGAGAGAGAGGGGGGGTACGGAGAGAGAGGGAGATTAGGGGTAGAGAGAGGGGGATTAGGGGTAGAGAGAGGTAGAGAGGGATAGAGGTTGGATGTTAGGATTTTTGGGGAGAGGGAGAGAGGTTGGGATTAAGGTTAGGTGGAGGAGTAGGGTAGAAAGATAATGAGAGATGGTGTTAATAAGGGTTAGTGGGAGGAGGGGGGTTATTTGTAGTGGTGGGATTAGGAGAGAGAGAGAGAGAGAGAGAGAGAGAGAGAGAGAGAGAGAGATTTGTGGTGTTACAGAGTAGGGGGAGAGGGAGAGAGCAGTGGGTTTTATGGGTAGAGAGAGATTTGTGGGGTGTTAGAGAGTAGAGGGAGAGAGAGGTGTGGGGGTTATGGGTAGGTGGACTAGGGGGTTGAGAGAGAGAGAGAGAGAGAAAGTCAAGGGGGAGGGATTAGGGGTAGGGTGGAGGAGGGGGGTTAGGGGAGAGAAAGAGATAATGATCCGGATGGTTAGGTTTTTAGGGAGGAGTAGGGTAGTTAGAGAGAAGGGGGGTATATTTGAGTAGTAGAGGTATAGTTAAGAGTTATAGGGTTTTGGTCTTAGTTTCATAATAGTTATAATGACTAGGAGTGGGATTATAAAATTTAGGTGTTAAATGCATCAAGGTTTAATATTAAGGGCCATAAGGCTTACAAAGGTTTAAATTTTGAAGTGTTTAGGACTTATAAAAGTTAAAATTAGTAGTATTTATAAATGTTATGTTATAAGGGTTTGTGGTTACAAGTTATATGGGTCGGATGATATGATGGAAAAAGTAGCTAAGGTGTAGAGGGGTTATGTGTGATAGGGGTTAAAGTAGATAAGGGTTATAAACTAGAAAAGTTATAATAAGGTATATGTATATGGCATAATTACTAAGGAAAAAGATACTAGCACCTAAGTTGCATGAATAGAGTGTCAACAAAGGGGGGTCCCTGGTTAGACCACTTTAAAAGCCTTGTGTAGACATGGTCGACCACTCGACTTGGGGCGCACTAGGAGGGCTTATCAGGGAGCTACCTCCCTCCACCTATTACTAGCGCAACGGCGTCCCAGTTTCCAGTTACAACAAAAGGCACATGTGTCAAGATACCGAGTTAGAAAATTGTTTCCGGGAAATTTCCCAAAATGATCCTTTGAAAACACTCTACACAAGACTTTCAATAGAAATCCAATGGCCAACACACTAATGTAAACACTACAAGAAAAATGCATGTACAATTTAATATCCATAAAAAACTAAGATTTTCTACAATCTTATTCTCATTTAAATATTCCAATTAAATTTATATAGAAAACAAAGATGCATTTAACCATGAAAAAAACATTTAGAAACAATTAGCCATCAGTAAAAGTAAACAAGATAATAATTATAATCTAAGAAAACACTAAACTATTTCAACTTCCATGACAAAATAATGAGTATACTATCAAACCATAGAATATATATAAAACCAATTTCAATGAAGCAATTACTAATATTTTGCAAACTTATTGAAAAACTTCAATACACTATCATTTCATAAAATATACATAAAATCAATTTCAATCAAATTTAATTGCTAATATTTTGCAAACTCAATTACTAACATTAATTTTAAACAAATTTGTTTACTAACATAAAGCAAACCCACCTACTAACACTAATTTTGAAAAATGGTTATGTTATTTCTTGTCATACCTACTAATTACAAGAAAATTTACATGTCATAAAATTCTACATACAAAAACAATATGAAAAATTAAATTAGAAACAAAACCTAATAAAAAGTTCATAATATTATAGAAATATAAAAGATGAACAAAGTTAAGCATGTGGTAAGTCTAAAATACAAACAATGTTTAATAGAGGAGTATAAATAACATAAATTCATACTTTTATTGATTGTCTTGATTGATCATCCAATTTCAATTAAATTTAAGTACCAATACTTTTCAAACTTAATTATTAATATCAATTTTAAACAAATCTATTTACTCAAATCAAACCAAGTTAATAAAATATTAAACACTTATTTATAATTATAATCATATATACAAATTACTAAAATAATTACATCTAATAAAATCCCACACTGCTAATTTTTTAGGCTAATAATATTCTACACAGTGAAACCATTTGAAAAATTGAGTGTTCATTTTTCAAGTCAATTAAGACCAGTTTAAAAAAAAAGAGATTATTTTACCAACCTGCCACACTGGGGTTGGTGACCTGTTCTACCATGATAATGAGCAGTCTATTCTTCCTGGCTTGGACATGGACATGAACCTACCTAGTTGACATGTTGACATCTTGTCTTAATTCGGGGAGGGAGAGGTTCAAGTTGACATCTTGTCTTAGTTCGGGGGAGGGATAGCTTGAACCCAGCGAAAATGGTAGAAAACTATAAAATAATTTCCAGAAAATAATGTGGGTGCTAAATCTGAGGAGTCCAATGGGAGCTGTATAACGGTTAATTTAAATGTTTTTGATTGATTGGAATCCGATAGAGTAATTCTTGCCAAAATCGTAATTTGGAATATTCAGATTGTAATTTGGATGAATTGGATAATTTTAAAATTGGACAATTAATTTAAAACCGATAATCTCAATTGCTGAAACTGCGAAAATAGGAATTTCTAGTCAAAATTTTAATCAGTTTTTATCCCAAAATCGCGTTTTGGTTGTCTTTTATCCTATGTGGTCCAATGGTAGACCTGATGCTGACCAATCTTTGAGTGCATTTAAGATTTGACCAATCTCTATCCACTTTTTGAAAATTTTCCATATTCGTAGAACGTTTTCTCAAGTTCTACGTGTTTGGAAGGTTCAAGTTTTAATGGGGATCTTAGTTGTTTCGAGTGAATGGAAGATTCAAGTTTTAATGGGGATCTTAGTTCTTTCAAGTGAATGGAAAATTATAGGAGTTAAAATGAAACTAATGGCCATGTTATGGTGTGGTGGTCATGACAGAGTTGATATTATCACGAAGAACAGGGGAATCGGATTACTCCTTCCATAGTTGCCTTCAGAGACAATGAATGCCTCATTGGGTAGCTTGCCAATCCTGAAAACAGTCTTTGATGCCAAGAGATTGATTGGGAGGTGCTTCTCATATTCTTGTGTGCAAAGTGATAAGTGTGTCTGGCCATTTTCTGTTGTAAAGTGATAAGTGAAAAAATCAAGAGAGCTAAGTTTGAGCAGATGAATATTGACCCGTTGAGAAGTGTGGAGGATGCAAGAATCGGTAAAACCCAAATTGACAAAATTGTGTTGGGGAAGGTTCTATGCGAATACCCAAAGTGCAGGAGCTGCTTAAAGATTTATTTGACGGCCGTAAGGAGCTGTGTAAAGCCATCCATCTTGATGAAGCTGTAGCTTATGGGGCTGTTGTGCAGGCCGCAAATGCCACTCCCCTTAGTCTAGGACTTGGAACACGAGGTATATTAGAATGTTGTTGGAAATCACGGTTATCTCAGTTTTCTAATTCACAATGAGATGTTGATCGAAGTGGTTGGGGAAATACTGGCCATATTCCCCTCTAAGAAAACATCATGCGACTGCAAAAGAGCCATAGGGTGACCAACCATCTCAGCTAGAGTCATCCTAAACTCCTCCTGCTCAATGAGCTCAAGTTTGGGAAGGAAATAAGATCGAGGGTGCATATCTTCCCAATGCCTCTCACTACCACACATGGCTTCGAGGATAGCTTCATCCGATGGAAAAGTATCATCGAGGCAATCGTGAGGGCAAGATGAGTTGGCTGCCCAAACTGGCAGCATAACGGGATCTTCTTCAACTGTCTGGGAAGAAGAGAGATCCGGATTTGCAGTGGTTTGTTGGATGTGATCATAAGTGAGCTCCGCTACAGATAAAGGCATAGACATCCCGACGTGCACAATGTCTCCAGACATAGAATCCGCGGATGGCAAAATCCATGGATCACCACAATAGGAAGTCCAGAATGGCATACTATTCGAAGGAGGAGGCGCATTGTTAGAAATGGTTCCAATAAAATTCACAGGTGCAGAATGGTTAAAAGTTCCCATCAACGAGGGGTACATTCCAACACCTATGTTCCTAGTTGCCGACTAAGAATCAGAAACTTGCGGGACTACTAATCCTGTGGATGCTGTGGAAGGAGTGCCAACATAATATAGCTGATCGATCGTCACAATCTTGCCTTCATGGGGAAAGAAAATAACTCAAAATACAGTAGATGCAACAGCCTTCATAGCATACATCCAGTTCCGACCCAGTAAAAGGTTTTAGTCGATGGGCTCATCAACCACTTCGACTTCAATAGGCATGGACTTACCTCCCAAGGAGACAACAAGTGAAGGGATAGTTCCATGCGGCGTAAAAGATCTACCGTTGAATGCAGTGAGTGTAGTTCTAGACGCGAGTAGAGGAGGAGAGCCAAGAGCTTTCCAACAATTTAATGATATTACTGACATGGAAGCACCTTCATCAACCATAGTACGTTTAACGAAGCTCTTAAGGCAAACCACCTAGATTTGAAAAGCCACGTGGTAAGGCAAGCGAGGTTGGACATCATTAGTATCAAACTTGATAACACTA
>BSBM01001744.1:0-195407 GCA_027924585.1 Larix kaempferi | reverse complement strand
ATTAACGTCCCTATTAACATGAATTCCCTGCAAATAATTTTTGCAGCCGATCACAATCAATTTCACATGATCATGGCAAGGTATAGATCAAACAATGGGTAACTCGACATTCGAGATGAAGTATAGATTTAACCTTAAATTGAGAGAGCGTCGGTCATACCTGGCAATGCTTACATATGGAAACAACACTAAGCTTAATCAACCATAAGCTCTAAGCTTAATCAACCATTAAAAAACTTAATCAACGGATCTCTAAGCTTAATCCAGAAACTTCTAATGAATTCTTCGACAGATCAATAAAACAGGTCTACTCCGTAAGCTTCAATACTGGTGTAACATGAATACTTATAACAGATCTACATACTAGATGCAAGCTGTAACCGGACCGCATTCAACAGAGTTAATCATTTGATGGTGGTTGGAAACAATTATCACCCTTATGACCATCGAATACAATTATCCATGAATTAGAGCTTCCATGCCTCATTCTCTCCATATCGCAGATGGAATCATGCAGGTCCTCTGTGCTGCAATCAATTTAAGTAAGAATCATATATAGCTCGAATAGCTCGATCCAAGTAAAACTAGTACAAAGCCTAGTGACCAATGCCATAGGTGTTACTTGCAATAAACTTCTGTTATCTCTTGGTCAACCTGACGATGTTCTCATTAACGGACATGGGCCACTAATTGGTGCAACACTCACATGGCTCTATAGCAAGGCAGTCTTCTAGGTTTAGTATAGATGATTCTAGACACTCAATGATTCACAAGATCCAGCTGTTTTAATTTTATCTTACTACGCATCCTACCTGTTCAATCCGTTTACTTCTCTTCGAGTTATCCAAAATAACCCATCTATTTATCTGCACGAAAAATGTACCGCCTCAGGATTTCAAATCTGGGATTGCAATCTTCTTTGAACTTCACGATCCAAGGTCACATATTGAATCTTGTGGAGGCAGAAGGATCTCACACGATTCATAATGTCTTAGGCGATCAAACCCAATCAAATTCGTAATGAGCTGGCTTTCCTATACAGTCATTCAGAACCAGATAGCTTATGCTCCAGTCTACGCAGTAAACGAGCAGTACATCCCGATTTGGCTCCTCACGGCATCAATACGTGATTATCTTAGGGAATCAAGGATAGATGTATTGTGTTCTTCCTAGCTAGAGAAAAGCTCTAAGCCAGAATATGTCATTTCAGTCTACAGCTAACTAGCCCTGAATCTAGTCATCCCAGCAAGCAAGTTATCTGTCCCACCTCAAAGCTATCCCTTAGACTTATTTCTGATAAACTTCAGAAAGAAAGAGGAATTTTATTTCTTGGAAGCACTCCTTAAGAACAGGGTTTTGAAGCCCAAAAAGGTGGACCAAATCTATTTTCTTTTTCTTCCCTACACATGTCCTTCGGGCCGTGACCGGACCACCAGTGAGTCTTAACTTACTTACTCACAGAGGATGCGGTACCTGAAACTAGAACCCAGTCACTTACCCTTTCCTCAAGCAGGCAGGCGCGGGAGTGAAACCATCTTACCGCCTAATTTGATTAATGTAGGTAGTAAGTCATTTTATTATTTACAATGCGATGGGTAGTTAATTTGCCACCGAATAGTTTTACTCAGATGGGAAGTAGAGGCCCCTACTATCTTAAATTTACCTTCTTTGAGAAAGGAGTCATTAGAAGGCCAAGGGTAATCTTTCCGATTACCTCTTTCTCATTAGAAGGCCAAGGGTAATCTTTCCGATTACCTCTCTGTAATTATTTCTTTGATGTGTTTGCCACAGAAAGGCCACATGATTACGGCCTACCCGGAACAGCTTCTTCAGGGCCGTGGGTGCAGCTTGATCAGACTAGGGACGATGATTCTTCACCGGCGGTCACGCAATGTTCACAGAAAATTGTAGCTAACGTTGGCGCCCAGGGTGAAACTCTGACCTCCAACTCGCGGGCAAGTTCTTCGTTGAATTCCCGCAACCCTTTTCTTCGAACGACACGGAACAATCTATGGAAGACAGCAGCAAGAGGAGGAGGTCACAATCATATGGCCAGGAGGTGTACTGAGAACGGTCATGTTCACAAACTGGTGGAAAGACAGAGCCGGAGTACAATGAAAACGCTTTGTTCAACGTTGATATCTCTACTCCCCAAAGAATATCACAAGGCTAGCTGGCTAGGTTTTCTCTATTTTAATCATATGAATAAAAGTATGAAAAAACAAAAGCAGCTATGGTTTTAGCTGTGTTTGCGATTTTTGTATACAAAACACGCATTGTCAGACCAACTACTTAAGCCATTAAATACATTCATCATTTACAAGATACCCTAATAGAGCTCATGGACAAAAAAGATGGCCTCAACCTCTCGGGCACTGTTAAACCATTTTCCAACAGTTCTTATGTTTATAAAAACCTGCAAGCTTCTCAGGCTCATGTACAGGAGACATTGGGTCATGCATTTAAGTCACTGCAAATATTTTTCGGAATCAGATTGACTTCTCGAGTCTTGTATTAGTCTTAGAGGAAGCTGGAGTTGAAGTTGTGAGTGCTTAGGTTTCTGCTATAAATGATAAGGTATTTTGTAGCATTCACTCGAAGGTATTCTCTTAGTTACCATATCAAATGCTTGACTCTATGATGCTGGAATTTTCTTCTGTATGTACTCTTAACGTTTCTAGTTTTTAACGCTGCAGCTCTGAGAGTTCTACACGGGAGAATTGACCAATTGATAAAGGGAAAATTTCCGTCTAATTCATTGTTAAAGTGATATTTAACATATCTTCTTTGCCTGGCTCAGGGCGGATAATTTTGACTTCTCTTTTAGGAACAGGAACCGATTTCCTCTCCATTTTTTAAGAAGGCCAAAGGTAATTTACCGATTTCTTCTCCTATTGGTTCGGATCCAAACCAATAGGTAATCTGTGAAGTACAAAGTCACCAAAAGCTCACGGAGAGGTTTTCAGCCATTCATTTAATGAGATACCTAGACATACTGACCTGGTAGAATGTCAAATAAAGTAACTAAACCTCTTATTTATTTTAACTCTCTCCTTCGCTATTCCCCTAACTAGTTGCTTGATAACCCATCTAAATAGCTGAAAGTAAGGATGTAGGATATTTTATTGAGAAGGTCAGCGAGCTAGGGTAGGTTTGGAATCTTTATTAAAAAATAAGCAAGGTAAGAGTGTTGTGCTCTCTCTTTCCTATATCTGTCGTGCATCTTTTGCCCCTTATATAATATTTTATTGGTCAGTGAGACCAAAATCCCCACCTGAACACCCGCTCTGACCCCCCTTCCTCACAGAGAGGAAATCTGCTAAAACGATGGTCAAAATGATCAAAAGCAAAGTCTCAATCAATTTACTGGCTGTATGAGCTATATTTAATATTTGTTTCCTGACTTTAAGGGCTTTTCTTACTATCTGGAGAGATTAATTATGTTACTGACTTTACAGGCCCCCCAGGATCCTTGTTCTTTCGCTTACGTGCCTAAAAGGCTCCTCTCCTTCCCGGCCTTGTTTTTACACAAAGATAGTTGCCTCGTTTAAGATGGGCTAAAATGATTCAAAATGGTCATTTTTAATTTGAATGCCGATAATCCAGAATTCAAAAACCCACATGAAAGCCACAAAAATATGAAAATGTCGATAATTCATCTTGTCCACTATTTGGGTTCTCAAAAGTCTCATGGATTTGCTATATTTTCCCACTTTTGGCTGAATAACTTTTCATCAATCTTATTTTGGAGAGATTCTTCTAGAATATTTTGAACCTGAAACAATTGTAAATGACTCTGTACAAATTGCACCCATACTTCTCAATATGACTATAGAACTGTTTTCGGAGATGTTTCTTTGACCATTGAACTGTTTATTAATGTTGTTGTTGCTAATCTTATTTAGATTTTGGATCAGGATTCTTTCGACATCTGGATCACATGTTAAAGAGCTCTTCTGTAGACGTGAAATAAAACCTTGTGAGATCTTCTATAACTTTGTAATTCTACAAATGCTCCCTTCCTTCTTCAAGGAGCCGTATTAATTGGTTACATCTCGGGATTCACTTCGTGTCTTTTGATAACTTTTCAAATACTTTTGTTTGTATTGACCTTCTCTGATTTATTTATTTCCACATTTTATCTGGTGCTTTGGATTTGTTTCGAAACGCAGACCTGTGTTTTTAACAATTTGACATCAATACTCTGTAATTGACGATTACCTGTGTTCTTCATTCTTCCTTGCTCCTTCGCTCCTTTTATTTTTCCCATTCGGCTCCAACTACCCACTCTAATCCAAATATGCAATCTAGAATGAAGCCAGATATATAGGATATATAATCCACAGACAAAACATAAAATGGAAATGCATTTATATGTTCGCATCCTTATCCAAAATTGCAATATAGAGGACTACCATGATAATTATTCCTTCGGGGATAGTCCAGGTTGAACACATTCCAACAGCTGTGAGGGAAGGATATTGATATATTAATTAATAGGTAACCCTAAAGGCTTTCAGGAGATTTCTGCTACATCCTCTGTCCTTGCTGTCCAACAAGCATATCACCATGGAGATTCAGGTTGGGGTTAGGATTTATCGAGAAATGGTTTGTGAATTATATTTATTTATAGATAATCATATACAGCGAGGTGTGATCAGCTGTAACTTCAAATCTCTCATTACTTCAAAACACAGATTGTTTTCATCTAAATATGTTGAATAAATTTATAAAATCAATCTTATCCATGTAACTCTGGCCATTAAACTGACCTACACAAATAACTGAATATTGAAATTCATTGCTATGTCTTTAAGTTCAATAAATCAAAAGATTCAAAAATATTACATGGAGTCTGGACCATTAAACTGACAGACACAAAAAACTGAACTTTGAAATTCATTGAAATGTTTGTAAATTCAATAAAATAAACGATTAAAAAGTAACATTGGAAGAGCTAGAGGCTAATTGTACCTGCATTTTGAATCTTGATTTTGTGCCCATTGCACGATCTCTATACAGCTCTGCATTCTCAGTGATTCGATGCCTTGAAATGATTCAAAGATATGTTTAAAATGCCTTCACATTTAAAGATATTTCCAGAATTGGCATGTATTAGTAGCACTTTCAACAACCTTACCTGGAAACTTCTAATTTAAAACCATATATAACATCACCTGGAATGGTACAAATTTAAGATTTTCACATGGTTAAATGACTTCACATTTCTAAAATTGAAGCGCGCATCGATCAGTAGTGAAGCTCTACATGTGATCCCTTTTAAAAGTGAATGAAGGATTGATGGGATAATTATATCTTTGCTGAACGTGAATATGAATATGAGTACTCGTATAGAAAACAGGGTAGGAAAAGTATACTAAAATAATATTGAAAAAATAAATAAAACAAATTTCCACTAGCTAAACTCTTAAACAGTTTTTTTATTATTTTGATTCTATTAAAACCTGAGTTTTCAAATATATGACTTTTATGATATCAAACATATGGGAATGGCTGTCATTGACATTGATTCCATGATGATGAGAAATTAACGGTTTCATTTACCCAATGAGAGATTATGGTGTATAATATAATTAATTATATAACCGCCTTTGTTAGAAGCATTTTCTTAAAACATGCTTAATTTTAAGTCTACTCATTAATTAAGAGTTCGAGAGAATTTCAATCTCACTTTCTTTTTTTAAGACATTAAATACGCAACCCAAAACTTACAAGACATTCCCATTCTTTTATAAGTCCAAATCACATTATCACTCACAGATTTTTGAGTTTGATATTACACATTCAACTGAAATTATCAAGTTTTCTGTAAAAAGTAAAAATATTCGAAATTATTATGTCGAATTAAAATTATTTTTTAATAAAAACACCATAAATCTAGATATTCAAATTCTATCAAAAATTAAATACTAAGATCTTCCTACAAATTTAAATTTAGCCGGCGAAAGTATAAAACTCTTAAACTTGTGGCTCCATGCTGGGGATTATTTGGTTATTCTAATAAAAGATCAGAAGATTGAATATACTCCCTTCAAATGAGCAATATTAACATGATCCCGTAGATAAGTAAAATCATTAGCAATATTCACTATAATTCTACTCACATTCACCATTATTTGGACTCATATATTTGTAATGCAGAAAGAGGCCAAAGAGCGCAGATCACTTTGTTAGTTTGAGTTAAACGATATAACAGATCTCTAGTTTTGCTTTCTATCTCCATTTGCAAAATAGAGCTACCTAAATAATCTGGTAAGGCAACAAACACCTAAAGAATATGATACGACAACAAATACCCACATAGCAACATAGCAAGGAAATGCAATCCCAAGTTCTCATCTAGATTCTAGAGGACTAGCACGATAATTATGCCTTCGGGGAAAGGTCGAGGCTGAAGCCCATTGCAACAGCTGTGAGGGAGGGATATTGATTTATTAATTATATCAGATATTATAGTAGGTAACCCTAAAGGTTTTCAGACCATTTCTGTTGCATCAGCTGTCCAGCAATATCACACCAGCAGATTACAAGTTCAAGAGGCTAATAATATCTAACTCTAAAGCCTTCAGGCGATTTTTGCTGCATCATCTGTCCAGCAACATCACACCGGCGTCCAGAGGTTAATAATATCTAACCCTAAAAGTCTTTCAGGCGATTTCCAGATTACCAGTTCTAGAGGTTAATTATATCTAACCCTAAAGTCTTTCAGGCCGCATCATTTCTCCAGCAACATCACACCAGTGGATTACAGGTTCTAGAGGTTATTAATATCTAACCTTAGAGTCTTTCAGGCGATTTCTGGTGCATTATATCTAACCTTAAATTCTTTTAGGCAATTTTTGCTGCATCACACCAGCAGATTACAGGTTCGAGATGCTAATAATATCATCATTGGCGCTCCCCACATTCTTGAACGGTGGGATTCAGGTAATTAGGGTTAAGATCCATAGGTAATTAGGGTTAGGATCATTCTATAAATGATCATATATCATATGTAATGTATCTTTAGATAATCATATACAACGAGGTGGTGTTATTAGCTGTAAATTCAATTGTCTGATTCCTTCAAAACACTAACACTAACTGATCCCATCTAAATATGTTAGAATAAATTTATAAAATCAGTCTCACCCATATAACTCTTTTTCCATTAAAATGACAAACCGAATTCTGAAGTCCATTGTTATAAAAAGAATCAAACCATTAAAAAGTAACAATGGAAAAGTTAGAGGCAATTTGTACCTGATTTATGATTCTCGATTCTCGATCGTGAACCTTTTACATCCATACAACTCTGCAATCTCTAAAATTGAGGATATGGAACGAAAGAATGAACAAACTGAAAAACAAGAAACAAGAAATTGTATGAACTATGAATACATTGAGAGGTTCCTTAACATGGATAATAAAATGAAGCGAAATAGAGATTGAAGAATATAATCAAAGATAAGAGCTCCGTAATTTGATCATAGATTTACCATCTATCCAACAAGTAGGCGGTTATCAACCTTCTTTCATGTTTACGATCAAGCAGTGCCAATCTTCGCTTATTCAGAAATAAATCCTTCATAGAAAGTCATGCAGAAACAAATCCTACTGCCCATTCTTAGAATGGGTTGCTCTGGCCTCAAACCGACCTCCCCAACCTGAGTGTCCGCCTCTGCCTCTCTAACTTGAGTGACCGCTCCTCTGTCTCTCAACAAACCTGACCTCCCTACACTTTTTCTACCTGCCCCAACCACTTGGGTTTACTTGCCTCACTGACGCCGCCCCAGCTGCCAAGCCGCGTGAACACCCAATGAACATTCAACCAACCATACAATCTCAGAAAAGCAAGCGAGATCAGATCTGCCTCACCATAAAAGCTCCTCCATGCACATCCGCTCCACTAAAAATCTCAAAAAAATTTAAGAGAGAAAATTCAAAAAGCAAATGGTGAAAAAATTCAAAAAGCAAAATGGTGAGCATTCCAATACAAGTCGACTCCATTCAAAAAAAGCATATCATGTGTGCTATGCTCCAACGGTTACAAAGACCATATTTTTAAAAATCGTTAATCTTATAAAATTGATTGCTATAATTATCTTTCCATATAATGATACGACATAATTAAATCCTTTTGATAAATAATTCCGTTTTATTTTATTTTAATAAATTTTTTATGAATATCTTAAAACTCTCACGATGTTTTGAAAAAAAAAACTCACAATACCAAATTTCATAATAGATAGTTTTATTAAATTTAAAACATCAAAAAATTTTCATAATAGATAGTTTTATTAAATTTAAAACATCAAAATATTTTGTATTATAGCTGCCTCCGGCAGTTATATAGCGATCACTTGGTGGCAGTGATGCTTTTGACTTTATATTTTTAAATTAAAATTTGCAATAGTTTTCCAAAGTTTTCTGTTTATTAATTTGATTTTTTTTTTAAATTTAAATTTTATATTAAAGTTTTCTGTTTATTAATTTGATTTAAATTTAAATTTTATATTACTTTTTTAAATTTTAGATTACAAGTTTCATTTACTCAATGAGAGATTATGGTGTATAATATAATTAATTATATAACTGGCTTTGTTGGAAGCATTTTCTTAAAACATACTCTACTCATTAATTAAGAATTCGACAGAATTCAATCTCAATTTCTTTTTTAAGAAATTAAATACCCAACCCAAAACTTACAAGACATTCCCAAATATCCAAAATTATTATGTTGAATTAAAATTATTTTTTAATAAAAACACCATAAATCTAGATATTCAAATTCTATCAAAAAATAAATAGTAAGATCTTCCTACCAAATTTAAATTTAGCCGACAAAAGTATCAAACGCTTAAACGTGTGGCTCCATGCTCGGGATTATTTGGTTATTCTAATTAAAGATCAGATGATTGAATAATATACTCCTTCAGATGAGCATTATTCACATGATCCCCTAGATAAGCAAAATCATTAGCAATATTCACTATAATTCTAGTCACATTCACCATTATTTGGACTCATATTTCTAATGCAGAAAGAGGCCAAAGAGCACAGATCAGTTTTAACAAAGGCGTAGGTTGAGTTAGAAGGCATAACAGATCTCTAGTTTTGCTTTCAATCTGATACGGCAACAAATACCCACATAGCAACATAGCATGGAAATGCATTCCCAAGTTCTCATCTAGATTCTAGAGGACTAGCACGATAATTATGCCTTCGGGGAGAGGTCGAGGCTGAAGCCCATTGCAACAGCTGTAAGGGAGGAGGGATATTGATTTATTAATTATATCAGATAGTACAGTAGGTAACCCTAAAGGTTTTCAGGCGATTTCTGCTGCATCATCTGTCCAGCAATATCACACCAGCTGATTACAAGTTCAAGAGTATCTAACCCTAAAGTCTTTCAGGCAATTTCTGCTGCATCATCTGTCCAGCAACATCACACCAGCGGATTACAGGTTCCAGAGGTTAATAATATCTAACCTTAAAGTCTTTCAGCGATTTCTTCTGCATCATATGTCTAACAACATCACACCAGCAGATTACGAGTTCGAAAGGTTAATAATATCTAACCCTAAAGTCTATCAGCGATTTCTGCTGCATCATATGTCTAACAACATCACACCAGCAGATTACAAGTTCGAGAGGTTAATAATATCTAACCCTAAAGTCTTTCAGGCCCCATCATTTCTCCAGCAACATCACACCAGCGGATTACAGGTTGTAGAGGTTAATAATATCTAACCCTAAAGTCTTTCAGGCGATTTCTGCTGCATTAAATGTCCAACAACATCACACCAGCGAATTACTGGTTCAAGAGGCTAATAATATCTAACCTTAAATTCTTTTAGGCAATTTTTGCTGCATCACACCAGCAGATTACAGGTTCGGGATGCTAATAATATCATCATTGGCGCTCCCCATGTATTCTTGAACGGTGGGATTAAGGTAATTAGGGTTAAGATCCATCAGGTAATTAGGGTTAGAATCATTCTATAAATGATCATATATCATATGTAATGTATCTTTAGATAATCATATACAACGAGGTGGTGTTATTAGCTGTAAATTCAATTGTCTGATTCCTTCAAAACACTAACACTAACTGATCCCATCTAAATATGTTAGAATAAATTTATAAAATCAGTCTCACCCATATAACTCTTTTTCCATTAAAATGACAAACCGAATTCTGAAGTCCATTGTTATAAAAAGAATCAAACCATTAAAAAGTAACAATGGAAAAGTTAGAGGCAATTTGCACCTGATTTATGATTCTCGATGCTCGATCGTGAACCTCTTACATCCATACAACTCTGCAATCTCTAAAATTGAGGATATGGAACGAAAGAATGAACAAACTGAAAAACAAGAAACAAAAAATTGTATGAACTATGAATACCTTGAGAAGTTCCTTAACATCGATAATAAAATGAAGCGAAATAGAGATTGAAGAATATAATCAAAGATAAGAGCTCTGTAATTCGATCATAGATTTACCATCTATCTAACAAGTAGGCTGTTATCAACCTTCCTTCATGTTTACGATCAAGCAGTGCCAACCTTCGCTTATTCAGAAACAAATCCTTCATCGAAAGTCATGCAGAAACAAATCCTACTGCCCATTCTTGGATTGCTCTTGCCTCAAGCCGACCTCCCCAACCTGAGTGTCCGCCTCTGCCTCTCTAACTTGAGTGACCGCTCCTCTGTCTCTCAACAAACCTGACCTCCCTACACTTTATCTACCTGCCCCAACCACTTGGGTTTACTTGGCTCACTGACGCCGCCCCGCCTGCCAAGCCTGTGAACACCCAATGAACATTCAACCAACCATACAATCTCAGAAAAGCAAGCGAGATCAGATCTGCCTCACCATAAAAGCTCCTCCATGCACATGGTGAGAAATTCAAAAAGCAAAATGGTACGCATTCCAATACACGTCGACTCCATTCAAAAAAGCATATCATGTGTGCTATGCTCCAACGGTTACAAAGATCATATTTTTAAAAATCGTTAATCTTATAAAATTGATTGCTATAATTATCTTTCCATATAATTATACGACATAATTAAATCCTTTTGATAAAAAATTCCGTTTTATTTTAGTTTAATAAATTTCTTATTAATATCTTAAAACTCTGACAATGTTTTGAAAGAAAAAACTCACAATACCAAATTTCATAATAGATAGTTTTATTAAATTTAAAACATCAAAAAAATTCATAATAGTTAGTTTTATTAAATTTAAAACATCAAAATATTTTTTATTATAGCTGCCTCCGGCAGTTATATAGCGATCACTTGGTGGCAGTGATGCTTTTGACTTTATATTTTTAAATTAAAATTTTCAATAGTTTTCCAAAATTTTCTGTTTATTAATTTGATTTTTTTTAAATAATTTTTTTTTTAAATTTAAATTTTATATTACTTTCTTATGATTTATGATTGGTGAATGAGTTTGATTCAACCAAATATCCCTGTAGGACGTGATATTTTATTTTTAAATTGCCATTATTTTTGGGTACAACTTAATCTCCAAAAGCTTGTAGATATACTCGATCTCGGATACGGCTCAATCTCGACAAAGATATTAATTCTTATATAACATTTACCCATTTTCAATTTTTTAATTTGCAAACATTTAGATTTATTGTTCTTTGATGGGATGCTTTAGTGCTATTGAAATTTATTTATAAAAGTGGAGAAAGAATTCTTATTAGCATTAGTGGGAATCATGGGCTATTCCCTATAAGAAACACCTACGACGAAAATGCCACTAATTGAAGAACTACCGGTTTGTTAAATGAATCTATGTATAGTATGTCGTGAAAATATATCCTAGTGAGTAATTTGGTGGTTGATAAAGGAAATAACGGCACGACTCAACCATTCTTTTCTTGTAATGGTGGATGGGAAAGAGGCTAATCTTAATGGGTGAGCAGAGCATTGAGTCTTGACAGGACATGCCACCTCTAGAAATTTCCTTGAAGTGATACAACACCCTTCATCAACACATTACATGTTCAAAAATTAATAACACATTACATGTTCCAAAATTAATAGAGAGAAAATAACTCGTTCAATGGCATGATCAATAGAAAGTAACTCAGGTAAATATAAATACAACTTAAGAAGAGTTTTATTCATACTAACAAAATAGCAAGTAACCAAATGAATAATTTTAGAACCCAAAGCCTGCTTGACCCTCTTCATGGGCATGCCATTTATACAAAGAATTGTAGTGGATGTAGGTACAACTACAACTGAATTCTTTCCAGTTCAAAATTGTCATGAAGATTATGAATTAATCAATTTGATGCTAACAAAAGGAAAACCAATTGTAGATATGCTCATTAATGGGGACTCATAAATTGTGAGGCTGAGTAAAATAAATTAAGAAGTTTGTCTTTCTGTTATTAAAGAAATCAAGAAACAAATAAATCTCAAAACTTGTTGAGATTAGATTGAGAATAATGGAAGATAAGTTAGTAACAATGTATTTAATAGTTTTTATTTTTATTTTTTCAAGGGGCAAACTTGCAAAGAGAGACGATCAATGACCATCACTCATCTAGCTAGAATTGATGTAGCAACACATCAAGGAATATTTAACCAGCAATTTGAAACTTAACACTTCTTATGTAATTTTAATATAATTATTGCACTTTTTCATAAAATATCAAAATTAGAAATTATAATTTTTTTTTTATTTACAATTTTCTTATAACACTACTAGGACGTGATGCAAGCCATTTAACCTGTTGTGACATGTTCAATTTTGAACCGTGTCTCCAACGTCTTCGTTCATGATACATGTTTTTCAAAACAACTTCCAGCGAGAATATAATTAAAAAAACGTTATCGGCATAATGAGGCTTCGAACTTTCAACAATCCACGGCAATGAAATATTTCACATGAACAACTTTTATGATAACATCTAGTATTCTTTTTTAATTTTTAACAAATATTGTAATATGGGGTATATAAATACAACCTTTTAAAAATATTATAATTTAAAAAATAATTTACAGTATGTTAACAAATATTGTAATATGGTGTATATAAATATAACATTTTAAAATATTTTTTAAAAATATTATAATCTAATAAATAATTTACATTAAAACATAAAGTCTTGTTCATTTAAGATAAAAATGTTGTCAAAACATAGTCTTTCATATTTATCGCTATTTAACATTTGCTTATTACAAGTTGGAACATGTCATTCCCACCAATTATATATAGCGCTTTTAGTTAAGTGGATAGACTCATGATACATTATTAAGTATAACTTAATAGATCAAATACTTATCATAATTTTAGAATCATGACCAGTGATGTCACCAACTTGGAGATATTGGCATCTACTAAACTTCAAATAATATTTAGCTAAACGTGTGATAAATATTAATACTCTCGAACATGAATACCGGAAGGGTGTAAGGGCTTTTGCCATGTCCATGATATGAATATTCTCAAAGAAGGAATATCTAAAAGGTGTAATCTTTTGTCACATGACTCATTTAATACATTCCATCTTTTTAAAATCTAATCTAAGCTTTTCTTAAGATAGTGAACCATTTTAAAATAACAAATATATTTGACTATGAAATTATCACTTTAATAATTACCTAATGATGATAAATGACCCTAAAATCAAGTAATTAAATATTTTTTAAGTCCATACAAATCGATACATATAGGGGTTTGTCAGCTCACTACTAGGCTTATATCAAAACTCAGGTATTATTCAGAAACAACTTCATACTCTAGTTTAAGGTGTGGATAAGATGTGCAAAGTGGTAAATCAAGTTTATATTAAAATTAACAATAATAATAATAAAATTATTTCTAATATATTAACATAAAATTAATAATAACAAAGGTTAAGGTCCCCTCGATTCACTAGCTTATGTACAATACTAAATAAATGACACTCATGGACTACCGAGAATGTCTGGTGTTCATTTTAGCTATCCTACTTGCACGTACGTCATACTATGAGGACCTATCGTTATGGGCTTGTAGCCATAATTATAAAAGTTGTTTGGACAAATGTAAAATCATTTTGTTCTATTGTACATGTAAAAGGTTAATAAAGCTGTATATTTAATTTTTAATTTTTTTAATTAAATAAAATTTTATTTAAATTTATAATTTATTTACTAATAATTAAAAATTAATATAAAATTTTATTTTTTATAAATAATTTATTAAATATATTTTAAAACTATTTAAATATTTTAGTATTGAAAGTGTATATATTTTATTATTTTTTATTTGAATTTAAAACTAAAAAAAATGTTAACTCTCAATCAAGATTACAAAGAAACTTACATAAATAACCATAAATCAAAGATTACAAACAAACTTACATAAATAGCCATAAATCAAACTATAAATCAAATGGGAAAAGTTATAATAAGGAAAGCAATTCGTAATGAAGCATAAATCAAATGAGCAAGAAGTATAATTATGTAGACACCATGATAAGGAAAGCACTTCATAATGAAGCATAAATCAAATGGGCAAGAGTTATATTTATGCAGACACCATGATAAGGAAATCGATTCATAATAGCAGAATTGGGCTACCTAAGTGTGGAACTTGATGTTTATGAAATTTTAATAAGTTTATTCATGTGGATTAATTATATTTTGAAATCTTAGTTTTAAAGTTTGTGGGATTATGTAGTTATTTATTTTAACATAATTTGCATTTATGTAATTTTGTAATAAATATCTCTATTCTAAGTGATCAAGGCAAATCATGGATCAAATTTTATATTAATGTAAAAAAAAATTAATGCATGGGAAAATAATATTAAATTTATTTCTAGTTTTTTCTTATAATTTATTTATGTATTTTATACCAAATTGTGTTTTTCCATTCAAAGCACAATACTATTAAATTCTCATTCATACATGCTTTTTCAACTAGATCTCTAAGTTAAATTTTGTACACTTCATGTATTTTGTGCATTTTTCTACTAGAAGATGAGCTAAGCTAGCTGATAGTGAATGCATTTCATTAATCTACCTATTTTTAATAATTTTGCTTTGTATAAGTAGAATTAGAGATTAAAGATTTAGGAAATTGGTATTAAATAAGATTACCCAGAGGTTAAAAAGAGTTAAAAAAAAGTTTTTTAACGTGCATTTAGTGAGCTAGATATTTTCAGCACCGATTTACAATGCAAAGGCTTATTAATTTTTATTTGTACATATTTTTTAGGCAGATTGCAGTGCAAATATTCATCAATTTTTGTTTGTGCAGATCTTCCCCATCTACCAGAAGTCTCTTTCGTACAAATGAGGAGCCCAATATAATGATTATAAAATAAGAAATGATTACAAAATAAGAAATGGCGAATTAGATGAAAGAAAATTGTAATTATTTTATATTAAAAAATATGAATTTTGTTATAATGTTTACATTACAAAAGTGTGGATAAATTTTTGGTCATAGCATTGTTAATACAAAGTCAACACTTTATCAATTGCATAATAACCCTACCTCGGTAGGATAATAACACATCTCAATAGATTATGGGTGGAAACGCGAAGGTGGGTTACACTTTGGTGAGAATCGGCCTTTGAAGAACCATAGCAGAAGTTATTCGACCGAATAAGTTTAACTATTCGGCCGAATAATTTAATTATTCGGCCGAATAATTAAACTTATTCGGCCAAATAACTTATTATTTATTCGGCCAAATAGCAATTAACGAGCCACCGTTAGAACTAATGGTGGCCTCGATGTGTGTACGAGGTTTTAGCCAGACGGAGAAAACACATAGCGCTATGCAATTATTCGACCGAATAATTATTCAACATAAAAGCTCGGCCACGGCCATTGTTTGTGACTTTCATCCGATTCCGTGGACCCCTTTGGCGTTGTTGGTGGTCCCACCTCCGCGTCACCAGTCTGGTCTATTACCTGTCCACCCTCTCTTCCGTCTAGTTTGTTGTCGTGAAACTTCGCCACCCGATTCCTCATTGCTGCGTGTCACTTCTCCGCCACCCTGCACGTTAGGATTTGCTCGATGGTTCATCGTTGCTGGAGTGTTAGGCCGCCAGCTTCTGCCTTTTCCATTTGCTCATCTGCCTCCTTCTATTTCCCCCATCCGCTCGTAAGCGAGGTTCTGCCTCTGTCGCTGGGTCGTATTTCTGTTTGGACATTTGGACGCTCTTTGGTGGAGTCTGCGTCTGGACATCTGTAGGTTTAGCGTGCATCTGCACTTCTGTTGGTGGAGCTTTGGTGTTGGAGTGTTCTCCTGTGGACGTTCGCACAACAGTGAGGTGCTGTAGCTGGGGACCTATTGACGCGATGGAGTGTAGAGGTAAATATTTTGGCATATTTAATTTGTAATTGTTTATTTTTATCTTTAAGTTTCTTATTTAATTTGTTATTGTTATTGCAGGTTTTCTCTTCTTGGCTGCTTGGCTCGTTTCGTTTCGGCTGTTTAAAATTCCTCTTGGGGCTCTCTTTGGCCAGATCTAAATTCGCCTCGTTTCGTTTTAGCTGCATCTAAAGAGGTAAGTAGAATTTTTTTTTTTTTAATTCAAGAGTTAATTATTGGTTTGAAAAGTTTTGAGTTTGTCCCTGTAAATGAACTCTGCCCAATTGGGCAGAGTCCATGAACTCTGCTCAAATGGGCAGAGTTCAAAATTGGGCAGAATTCGTGGACTCTGTTCAATTGGGCAGAGTTCATGGACTCTATCAAATTGGACAGAGTTCATGGACTCTATCCAATTGGGAAGAGTTCATGGACTCTGTTCAATTGGGCAGAGTTCATGGACTCTATCCAACTGGGCAGAGTTCATGGACTCTATACAAATGGGCAGAGGTCATGAACTCTAGTCAAATCGTATGTTGAAAATTATTTAAATTTAAATATAAAAGAGGAATATATTGAGTGTTTAGATAGTTACTTTTGTTAAATTGTTGATTTTGCTTATGTGTTTAGAAATGAAAATAAAAGTAGGACTGTAATTGTATTTGCAAATGATATATCTCATTTATATATAGGCTTGTTTTATTTGCTAAACTTTGTCAACATGGACATGGACAGAGTTCATGAACTCTATCAACATGGACATGGACTGAGTTCATGAACTCTGTCTACGTTGACAGAGTGCAGAGATCCATATATTAGTTCTATTACAGACTGTGTTGATGGATAGTTATAGATACAACGAAACTTTGATGATTAAACTCTACTTTTGATACAACAAAACTTTAAAATTGACTTTAGGTACAACGAAACTGTAGACATGAATAGACTTTAATTTAGATGTACTATGAAATAACAAAAACATTTAGAAGATTTGTATAGTAATTTTTATACATCCGAACAATAATAGTCATAGTCATTTTAAAAACTATTAGATGATATTATGCCACAATGGTCTTGAGTTTTATCCTTGTAAAGGTGGCGACTCTTGGTATTATGTTTTTCTTTGGTTTCAACATGGAAAACTTGGAGAACATAATACCAAGAATCGTTACCGTTATCAGGTTGAAATTGAAGACCATTGTGGAACATGGAAAATTTGGGAAACATGTCATTTAACTCGAAACATAATACCATGAATGGTCAATTTTTTTATATTCTATGGAATAATGAAAATATTTGTAGATATAATTTATGTTTAAAGTATTAAAATATCTTGATTAAATTATTAATTTAAGAAACTGAAGACCATTATCAAACATGGCAAATTTAGAAAACATGTCAAACTCAAAACATAATACCATGAATTGTCAATTTTATTTTATTTTATGGAATAATGAAAATATTTGAAGATATAATTTATGTTTAAAGTATTAAAATATAAATTAAGTTATTAATTTAAGATTTAGATTAAAAGTTAAAACAGGTTCATGAACTCATTCCTTGACATAAAGAAATGAACTCTTCACTTAGTATTTAACTATATTGGTTCCATTCATTTTAAACATCAAAAACACTTAGAACATTGGTACATTAATTCTTCACACATATAACAATATTAGCTATACTCTTTTCAACAACTATTAGATGATATTAGGTAAATCTAGGTCCTTATTAAATAACTTAGTCTCTTTAGCAGCTAGGTTTTAGAATTTGTAGAATTAACATGTAGGATTTGAATATGTAATCAGTTGATATTTGTACAACTGTAGACATTATATATCAAATGGAAAGAGAGGATTCTTTGAGGCAAAAGCATAGGAGGTCTTCACAAACTTCTGGGGTTGGTGTTACAAGTGATAATCGGAGGTTGTCAACCTCCCCTCGGGATTCTAGTTTATTGTATAGTTCACATCGACGAGGTGAAAGGGGTACAAACGATTCCCCTATATCTTCTGTGGGAGAACGTCGATCTTGACCCTCGATGGGTATATGAATATCGATCTTTTAACATGTACATGCAAATTGTTTTTTTTTGTACGCAAAAATTGTACTTGTGTTTAAACAGAACTTTGTTTTTATTTGAAGCAGAGCATGGTTCAGAAGATGCTTGTAATTCTATAGGGAGGGAGACAAAGCAAGCAAGGGAGATGGATGAGGGTGCAGAGCAAGGTTCTCAAGAGGCTCATCATTCTACACAAGGTGATGATGGTCGAGCTAGGACGCAATATGTTGAATTAACTGAGGGTTGTACACCCATTACAACATATCCATCTGATCTACCTTGGGAGCTTCCATGGGAAAGTGGTGATCATCAAATGACTCTTGAAATATGTAGATCCCACTACGACAAGTTGGAAAATGATTTTTCTACTATGGATCTCCCTCCAAAGAGTAAACAAAGTTTGGAGATTGTGTTTGGGATCATTGCAAAGCTTCATTTAGGCATATGAGAATCTCGGACCAACTACAGATGGTTTTGTTGATTTGATGCAAAGACGAAGGAAACAAGTGATGGGTCCAGACAAATGGGATGTTGTGAAGGAGAGAGTGACGAAAGAACAGGCCAAATCAATGTTTAACTTCAAAGAAGGTCTAAAGCGAGAAATGTTGAAAGTGCAATATTTCAAGCATCCTCATCTTGTACATCTACTCTATGATCAGTTTCTCGCAACCTATGGTCGGTTTCCATGGAATGATGAGGTTTCTCAATATTTTGCTAGATTTTTTTATACTGAGTTTTTCTTAAATATGAAGGCAGACTATACCAATGTTCATTCAAAATTTTATGGAGTTGGAAAGGGTCGAATATATAACCGAGAAGGTGCTCTTAGAGACCCTACAACTCTTCGACCTCCACCCTAGATATCTCTCCCACCTAGGTTGGTGGCATTAAGATCAGAGATAGAGCCCACATCTCAACTTGGAACAACTGCAAGGAATTTTGTTGGCGGTGGTTTATTGTCAGCATTAGTTGAAGTAGATGTGGGATTGGTTCGAGAAAGGGCTCGTTCTGCTATTCATCAAAAGTTTGTTTACAAAACTAATGATGAGATAGATGGAATGAGCATTGAAGATCTCAGGGCATATGCCAAGGTTTGTCGTGACCTAGTGGCAAATGTTATATCCAATGACACATCGAGTTTGGGAGAGGTTTGTTGATTATGATATGACTTGATCTTAATTAAATATTTTATTCATTTTGAATTGAATTTTTTTGTTACATTATATGAATGATAAATTATGTTTTTTTATGTAAAGTAATAGGTACATTATGTAAATGTTTAAATTGGTTGCAGTTTTCAAGAATGATGAATGAACATTCTTTCCATGTTTCAACTAGCGAAAATCTAGAGAATATTTGAGAAATATATATTTATTATTTACATATTTTTAATTATGTTTGAACTTGATATATATATATATATATTTTTTTGAATTTTAATTTAACTATGTATCTTATTGTTAATTTGACTTATCCATGCAGGTTTCTTTAGATACGAACTTTATAAATGATTTACCATCTATTGTGAGCTAATGTTTTTTTAATCTTTTTGTTTTAGTTTTAAGTTAATTAGCACAGTAATTTTTTTGGTTTGCATTATGTTTTATTTATTAATACAATTTAAATTTTAGGGGGGAAATATAGGTTCTCTGCTTCATGCAGCAGATATTAGAAAGGAGGTAATTTTGTTCACTGCTTTAATATTGTTCTCTGCTTTAATGTTTTAATTTTTATGGATTTAGTTAAAATTTGTTCAAGTAATTTATGAGATTCATAAATTGATTTTATACATGTTGCAGCTTGGGTCTCTTAAGTCTTTTGGAGGCAAAGGGAAAAATCCTTTGGAGGATGGTGCTGGACAAGTATTTGGAGAAACTGATGTAATATTGTTAATAATTGAATTGTTTTTTGATATATAAGTTTAATATTTTAATTTTCTGAATATAGTTTAAATAATTTAAATGATATTCATAATCTTTTTTTATACATGTTGCAGGGTGGGTTGAGTCCAGGGGGAGGCCCTAGTGGAGAATAACATGGTGGACATTTTTTTGTTTGTTGATATGCATAGATTGCAAAGATTTGTTTTGGACATGTCGAGGAGATTTATTTTTGGACTAGATACATATATGTACATTGAACTTACATGTTCATGAGCATTTTTTTGAGGATTACATACGTGTTCTTTGAACTTACATATTTTGTGAAACTTGGTTTAAATGATCTAAGTTTATTTTTGTTTATTTAGCATATTTGGTGTGATTTAAAGGTTTAGAATATGTACTTGTATGTTTAGATGAACGAATGAATATGTAAGAATGAATGTTAAGATCAAGAATGTTAAGAACATTATATTCTTGAATATTATGAAGTTTATGAATATTAAAGGAAGTTTAAAAATGGATGAACATAGGTTTAAAGTTCATGAATGAGGAAGTTTTGATTGAAACATGAATGAATGTTAAGATTGAATATATTAAGAACATGAATGTTATCTTTGAATGTTAGGAAGTTTAGGAATGTTAGAAGCTTTGATGGAAATATGAATGAACTAGGAAGTTTAAAAATGAATGTTAAGAACATGAATGTTATCTTTGAATGCTAGGAAGTTTAGGAATGTTAGAAGTTTTAATAGAAATATGGATGAACTAGGAACTTTAGGAATGTTATGAAGCTTATGAATGTTCTAGGAAGATTATGAATGTTATCTAAGTTTTGATGGAAATATGGATGAACTAGGAAGTTTAAAAATGAATGTTAAGAACATGAATGTTATCTTTGAATGTTAGGAAGCTTAGGAATGTTAGAAGTTTTGATAGAAATACATGGATGAACTAGGAAGCTTAAAAGTGAACACATGTTGAATTCAAATTTTAGGAATGTTAAGAAGTTTATGAATGTTTGAAGTTTTGATGGAAATATGGATGAAATAGGAAGTTTAAAAATGAATGTTAAGAGCATGAATTTTATCTTTGAATGTTAGGAAGTTTAGGAATTTTAGAAGTTTTGATAGAAATATAGATGAACTAGAAAGCTTAAGAATGTTATGAAGCTTAGGAATGTTATCTAAGTTTTGATGGAAATATGGATGAACTAGGAAGTTTAAAATGAATGTTAAGAACATGAATGTTATCTTTGAATGTTAGGAAGTTTAGGAATGTTAGAAGTTTTGATAGAAATATGGATGAACTAGGAAGCTTAAAAGGGAACATATGTTAAGTTCAAATTTTAAGAATGTTAGGAATTTTAGGAATGTTAGAAGTTTTGATGGAAATATGGATGAACTAAGAAGTCTAAAAATGAATGTTAAGAACATAAAAGTTATGTTTGAATGTTAGGAAGTTTAGGAATGTTAGAAGTTTTGATAGAAATATGGACGAACTAGGAAGCTTAAAAATGAACATGTTAAGTTCAAATTTTAGGAATTTGTTAGGAAGTTTTGATTGAAATCTAAATGTTAGGTTTAAATTTTGATAGGAATGTTAAGAATGAATGTGATGGTAAGAATGGATGTTAAGAAATTTATGATAAGGAACAATGAATGAATGAATGTTAAGAAGTTTTGATAGAAATATAAATGTTAGGAAGTTTAAAAATGAATGCTACCTGAGATCAAAGTTCCGGAATTTGTTAGGAAGTTTTGATTGAAATATGAATGTTAGGAAGTTGAAAAATGAATATTATCTGTTCAAATTTTGATATGAATTTTTAATTAATAATTCTTATTTTCAATGTCCAGGTACATTTGATGCGGCTGAAATCATGAAAAATGGGGATAACTATTTTTTGTTTTTTAATCATAAGCGAAAATTACAGGATTGTGAAGCTTGTGCTAAATTAGAGCAATGATTTTAAACAACAATTTGATGAATTTTCATCGATTTGTTGTAAATAATCATTTCTCTAATTTAGCATAAGCTTCAAAATCCTGGAATCTTTTCCTGTGATTAAAAATCAAATGATCCTTGTCTCCATTTGCCATGATTTCAGTTATGTGAACTTACACAAGCGATATTTTAAATTAAATATTCGGGGCGGAGAGTGGCGACAGCCACAGATCCATTATCTCATCCCTTAAGTGGTCTAATAGACATATGGGGACCCAAATAAAGTATTTCAGACAGAATTAAGACAAAAAATTTACACATTGAGGTTTTCATTACCAAATAATTTTTGAATTCAAATTTCAACATACTAGAATACGATCATTTAAACTCTTATACTCTAGTTCCTTTCAAGATCATAGACATAGAAAGAAAAAATATATTGTATACAACATTTGACAATGACATCGACAAAACCATTGATCTATTAATTTTAAATATATAGTTTTAAAAACATCGCTATGGAATGTCGTCTTCAATTATCCGTTCATGGTCATATTTGGACAGTTTCCATTTTTTATTTTTTAATTGTTTTTTTTATGGAACTTGAACCAATTTTATTCGAGATGCACATACTAAATGGCTATATTGACAACATATAACATCAGGTTCATAATCCTGAAAGTAGACATAATTTTGAGTCATATGGGTCTGCTGAAAAAAATAGCCCTTTAAAATGATGTATCCTCTCTCGTATGTATATCCGTTGTCATTGTAGTCTTCCAATAACTTCATTTTTCCTTCAGTGCATCGCATCAAATAATACTTCACATTTTCGTTGTTGTCTACAGGTGCAATCACAACAAAAACATCTCTTGTGCAAATTGCAATTGATGTCAGTATTTTTAATTCAATTAAATTGACTAATATACATGTGTATAAGGTGAAGGACAAGAATGAACAATCGACAAAACAGTGGTGTTTGATCATTACCTTCTCTAACGAGATCTGAAATTCTGTTGCCATCAGATGATATTGCTATATCTTCTTATTCTAATTCTGCTATGCTTGCTAGTGGCATTTTTCCTTTAGGATTAATCTTTGTGTGTTTCCAATGTTTTACGTAGTTGTTAGTTATGTTTTCACAAACTTCTATAGATTCAATATTTTCAATGCAAATATGACAAAAGCATGATTGCTTTCTACTGTCAAATGCATAAATGTTTTGGAAGGCTTTGTTTGAATAGAGGGAAAATCTCTAGTCCCTTATATGATGCTAGCGTCGTATGGTATTGACCTATTTATATCTTGGACCCCAACATGCCAAAAAAACCTAGTACACAAATGACAAATTTTGATGTTAGGTACATACTTTTTTTTAAATTGACAATAAAATATAAATTAAAACATTTGTGTGTACATACCTGCGCACATTTTTTGATTGTTGATTATAATCATGGTTTAGATGTGATTTACACCATTGGACAACCTCCGTAGCTGAATGGAATTGTGCAGAACTATGGTTCATTTTCCATCTTCGAAGTGCTCTTTTTATGCATGCTCCTGCACCATCATGTTCACCTTTTGTATGACCCATTTCAAAGAAATTCTAGTGATATTTAATGTTCAATGCTTTATGAAGTCGACATAACCAATAAAATGATCGCGAAGATTTAAATTGTCCGGCACATCCATCCGACCATATCCAATGCTCATTGAATTTAATGTTACATTCCTTTAGTGAATTGTAGAAAATACTTTCAATACAATGTTGAACAAAATGTGTATCGTGTGTACGATTGTCGCTGATATAAAAGTGATATTTTTTAATCACATATTGATTGTCACATGTGCTTTCAATGCCATCAACATCCTGTTGAGAATGTCTATATAAAACATGGAAAAATATTGAAACTTGGTCGGAATGATAGTATTCGATCTGTATCTCTTTTTGTGCAGCAAATGCATAATTTTCTGCAAAATCAACCACTGACAAAATTGTTCCTGGTGGAAAAATTTCACGAGACTGTTTGAATTGAAGGTCTTTCCATCGTGCTCTATGTGAATGCTTGGTGTATTTATAAATTTCACTTTCGAATTTCTTGAGAAAATCTTCCACACCTATTTTATCTTCTCGCAAATAAATCCTTTTGGAATGTACATCACTAGTACTTGTAATGTATTCATATCTTCTCCAATCAACAGTGACATTTGACAGTGAGTGATCAGTATCAATAGGATATTTATTGTGGAATAAAACCAAATTTTCACAACGATTACAATGTTTTCCATTGACACATTTCTTATTATAAAATACTTCATCGTGATTTCTCTCACATAGGGTTTGAGATATGAATTCACGTATTGTGGGCGGAGGTGGTGAATTTGTCCTAAACATTTTACTAAATTCAAGAAATGTGTTGTAATATAATTGGAATTGGACATGATAACGGCAAAAACATGTGTCACGGATAGTAATAGGTCTAACATACCATGGTTTTAGTTGCACAAATGTAGTGATTGACACATTAATTCCCCGATGATCTTCCCTGAATTTATTGAACAATTGTACTTGTGTCATATCCATTATATTTTTTGGACTGCTTACATATACTCCTCGTGATACTCTTTGTCGTATTACATCTCTTGAATTTGGTGAAACTTGAGCATGTGTCAACCAATATTCCCGTACAATATATTTAACACCTGCTCCCATTCTATCTTTGTAAGGCTATCTACAAATAATTGCCCAGCAAGCAAGCTCATCATTTTCATCTATATGCATTCTGAATTTGCTATGTCTGTATAATGTCTTTCTTGAGGTTCCAACTACTTTTGCTAGGTGTGTTGTCAAACGTTTTTGTTTAGTACTAGTCGAAATAATTGCTGTATGAATTGCTCTTCGTGCAGCAGTAATGTCTTTCTTCCTAGATTTTCCAAACTTTTTTTTCTGCATCACCTATATTTTCTATCACATTATGTTTTAATTTCGACTCTTTGGTCGCCTTGTGAATACCCAATAATGATGTAGCATCTTCTAACTTCTAGGTCACTAATAAACATCTCAAAATTTGTGCTTGTCCTGTTGCTGAATAATTCTTCAGAACATCATCATAAATTTTTTGAGCTCGATATCGTGCAGCGTGTATGGGTATTTTTTTTCCATATTTGTTGCAATCAACATTTTCTAACGTTTCATCATCAATGGTGAAAGTACCTATACATCAAGTTAAATTTAATTTAAAACATGTATTCAAAAATACAATTCATTATAAAAAAATGAATTTGGAAAATATATGATATATACATAACTGGTCCAATTTCTGGTTCTTGAACTTGATCTTCAATATTGACTTCATCGACATTAGTATGTAAATCACTATTTACATCTTCAACAATGGTTTCTTCAACTTCAATTTGTTCCTCTTGTACTCTATTTTCAATTTCCATTTCATCAACATTATCACGTAAAACTGTATTTATATCTTCAATAATCGTTGCTTGCATTTCTGCAAGGCTTGCTTTGTTGGCATGATATTTTAGTTTTTTCTTTTTTCTATTATCATCGTCATCAGCACGTTTACGATCATATTTTCTTTGACGGTTTCTCTTACTGCCCATGATTGTTTAATCTATAAATGATAAATTAAAGAATCATCATTTTATTGTAAAAAAACAAAATGAAGATTTAAAAACAGTTACGAAATTTATAAACACATGAACTGAAATTTACTTCACCTTATCAAAATCTTGTAAGAGTCTTTTGAAGAAAAAGTCTTTGGAAACAAGTTTCCTTTGAAAAGAACCTTCTTTGAATGAAATAAGAACTCTTTCACAATAAATCACATTTGAAAAAACCCATTGGAAAAGAATAAGAACACTTTCTAAATAAATCTTCTTTGTAAACCCACTGGAAAAAAAAAAAAAAAAAAACAAAAAAACAAAAAAACAAAAAAACTTCTTTGAAAAAATAGCTGGGAAAATGATTTCTTTGTAAAAACCCTTGCAATGAAATAACTTTTTTGCAAAAATAACTTGGGAGACTTTGAAAAAATCCCTTTTCAAATAAATAAGAATGAAAAATACATCTCCTTTGTAAAAATAACTTGAAATAAAATCTTATTTGCAAAAATTCCTTGGAATAAAAACTCTGCAAATGCACACTTTGGAAAAAAACATTTTCTGAAAAAACCCATTGGAAAAGAATAAGAACACTTTCTAAATAAATCTTCTTTGTAAATCCACTCGAAAAAAAAAAAAAACTTCTTTGAAAAAATACCCGAGAAAAAGATTTCTTTGTAAAAACCCTTGCAACGAAATAACTTTTTTGAAAAAATAACTTGGGAGACTTTGAAAAAACCCCTTTTCAAAGAAATAAGAAGAAAAGAAAAGTTTTTTGCAAAAATACTTAGAAAAAAAAATCTTTGAAAAAACTCATTTGAAAAAATCATTTTCAAATAAATAAGAAGGAAAAAGACAACTCCTTTGAAAAAATAACTTGGAATAAAAACTCTTTAAAATCGTCATTTTGGAAAAAAAACCCATTCCAAAGAAATAAGAAGTGCAAAAGCTTGGAATAAAAATTTATTTTGCAAAAATGCCTTAGAAAAGCAATCTTTCAATGTATTCCTTAGAAAGAAGTAACAAAAAAATTACTTCATAAAAAAAACTCTCTTTACAAAAAAAACTCCTTAGAAAATCCTTGGAAAAAAACCCATTGCAAAGAAATAAAAAGTGCAAAAAGCTTGAAAAAAAATACTCCATAAAAAAAACTCTCTTTGCAAAAAAAACTCCTTAAAAAATCATTGGAAAAAAAAGCCATTGCAAAGAAATAAGAAGTGCAAAAAGCTTGGAATAAAAACTCATTTTGCAAAAAAGTTCTTTCAATGTATTCCTTAGAAAGAAGTAAGAAAAAAAATACCTTATAAAAAAAACTCCCTTTGCAAAAAAAACTCCTTAGAAAATCCTTTCAAAAATATTCTGACCAGAAAGTATGCGAAATTAAAATGTGCGAAATTAATTGAAGTATTTAGTTTTATTTATATAAGTTTGGAATTTTTTTTTTTTTTTTCCCGGCCGACGAGTTTTTTTTTACGTTTAGTTATTCGGCCAAATAACCTTTGATTAAATTGACGTCTCCGTGACGGAAAATAGTTATTCGGCTGAATAATGATTCGATCGAATAATTATTCGACCGAATAACCTCTGAAACCTGAAAATCTGATTGTCTCTCACAATTTTTAGGTTTCTCCATTTTCGGAAGGTAAAAATGATCTCTTACACTATAAAGCGACTGTCGGACTTGATACCATTAGTTTCGTTATTGAATCTACTTTCCGAATATATAGATTTCTTTTTGTATAGGTAAGATCTGATATTTGTAATTGTTTGTTTTCTTAACAGGTGTTGAGTTTAGTTTCATCTCTTTCAAAATGCGGTGAAATGAAAAATCCATAACTTTAAAAATACACCAAGAAAAAAATTGAGAAAACTATGGTGCAGTTAATTGACGTGTCTACTTCAAACGAGTATTCATAGAATTTTTAGTTTTATATTCAGTTGAGAGAAAAGTTTTGCGACAAAAAATATGTTGAAAATCGACAAGGTTTCTCCATTGATCGAATTCAAATAAATATAATAATTAGTATATAGATCCATTTGCTACAAAATTATAGTCATGCAGTAGTATATTGTGTGTAGATTGTCGTAGCATATTTTTCTTTTGCAAAAAACAAGTTTAACAATGATTTTACGTGTGTGACAAAACATGGCTATTTTGTAGTCCTTTCATTTTGTAAGAACACACTATCAAACATTTGTCGAATCGGCATATCAAATCTCAATATAAAAAATTGAAAAAAATATGGATAGCAAGCTAGCATAATTCTCTAAAAGTTTTCTTTTTAGTGAAAAAAGAAATTCCAAACAAAAATATCACTTTTATTCGCCCAAAGATGGAAAACATGAAAAATTCAGAATTATTTTCTCACGGAACCCCCCAAAATAGACACCCATCTTCATGGATCCACCCTTTAAAGATGAATTATGTGTCATGGAGATTACATGTTTGACTCCTATGAATGCATCTCCATCTCTGTGTGAAGCCATTTGGTGAAGGTAATGAGAGATGACTTATGTTCATGGGAAAAGTTGTTTGTATGCAAATAATAAACGATGTTCATTGGCAAAGTTAGCTCTAATTTTTATTTTGCAATTATATAGTTATATTTACAGAGCTAAATCATTTCTCTGGTCAACACCTACTACTTTAAAATCCCATTCTTTCCTCTCTCCAACACAGGAATGTTAAAAAATTTCTCTTATGCATCACTGGAATGTTAGAATTATTTTGCAGATCTCATGAAAAATTTCTATTTATATAATTCAGTAATTTACTTTAAACTTAGTTTACAGCTCACAACCCGGAAGGAACTAAAATGCTATGAACCTTCTTAGATCATGAACTCAAGTGATCTATTCTACACCCATTATCTCTGCTAGCAACGTCTTATACATCATCTTTAGCTGTATTTGCTTTTTCTACACACTAGCCGCCATAATTTCGACTAGGTGGTTTTAATTTCATGTACAAAGAGGGTGAATTCATTGAGGTTTCAAGGTGTGCTTTTCCAATTTTGATCCAATATCAAAAGTTTGAAGGTTTTTTGAGATTCTAATATCCTTTTGAAACATATGATCAATTTTTTTATAATATCTAATTTTGAGATAATATTTCATAAATCTTCTTCAACAATACACTCAAACATTGTTTTTTTTAACATTTAAATAAGTCATTTGTGTTTTTATTAACTTTTGTATATTAATACAAATATTGTTTTTTTTTTTTTTTACTTTTAAATAAGTCATTTGTGTTTTTATTAAATTTTGTATATAATATAAATATTTTTTTTTTATCTTTTAAATAAGTCATTTGTGTTTTTATTAACTTTTGTATATTAATATTGTATATAAGGGATTTTGAGACAATATTTCATAAAATTCTCTTAAATTATTTTTTATTTTTTTACTTTTAAATAAGCGATTTATATTTTTAGCTTTTAACTAAGTGATTTGAGTTTAACATGATAAGGTAGATTTTCTTTTTGCTGAAAAAAAAGATAAGATAAATTTTCTTATTTAGAAATATTTAAAAAATTGTTTTATGAAATAATATAAAATATTGGTGGTTACTTACTTGATTTTCCAAAAAAACATAAAATTAAAAATAAAATACAAATACAAATGAAATATAAATTAAATATTACTGTAATGTATAACAAAGACAAAAATACATTTTAGATAAGATATTAATAAAAAGTAAAACAGTAAAAAACCTACATCTCTAATTATATAATTAAAATTTTAAAAAAATTATTGTATTGACAACTATATATGTAGCTAGAAACAAATACTATATATTATGAATTTTTATAAATGAAAAGGATTCACAATAAATGAATTCTATTATTTTTGGATTGAGCATTGGCCTTTTTGGCCTTTTCCCTTTACATACGTGGAAATTGCATTTGGTTATCAATACCAATTTCTTAAGCAACACAAAATGAGTTAATTCCATTAATATCCATGTTTTACACCTCACCTTAAGTTACACATTAGCCATGAAATCACCTTAAGTTACACATTAGACGTGAAATCTAACGTGAAATTATTAGCATATTACAAAGAAGAATAAGTCTAATTCATTGAATTATTTACCTATTATACTGTTCATCTTATGGCCAATTTGTTATGATGCATTAAATATGATTTTTTAAGCATCAAATATGAATTTTTTATTAACACAATCTAAACCAATTTAAATGAAATTTAACTAAATTTAAAATAAGTTATTTTAAATACTTATAATTTTATTGTTGACTTGTTAAGCACATTATATTTTAAATAAGAATATAAGAAACACAAAACATATATATTGTTGAAAATTTGGAAATGTCACAATGTACTATGTGAACACATATACTTAAAATTAAAATATCTTAACAATTTATATAAAATAATTACACTTTCTATATTTTCTACATCATTAACTTGCTTTATATATATAAAATTTCATTAACATTTATGAGTTGTTAGTGTTTATAGTAAAATCAAATTTCTTAAAATATTTAGCCATTTAGACAATTTTAATACTTTATAACAATAATGTTATTCTTATCCACCACTTATTTAGTATTTATTTATTTTTTGCTTTAACAATTACAATATAACATTTCTAAGAGGCATGTATAAAGCATTGCTGCTAATTTCACTTGTTTTCATTATAATAATATTAATATATTGAATGATAAAAATATAATTTTTTTCTTTTTTCTTTTAACTAGAAGTAAATTAATATAGCCATGGACAAGTCCTAAAACATCATGGGTGGATACCAGAAGCGTTGACTATGAAAGTAACTTTCTCTTACAATACCCTATGTAAACTCACATTTGATCACACTTTCACAATGTTTGCTACAATACAAACCTACCTAATCTTGTAAGATGTCAAAATCATAGTGATCCAAGAACACTTCATTCTAAGTTATTTTAGCATTAGAAGAAACATAAAGCCAAATAATTCATTTCTTTTCTATTGAGGTCTTATAGATTAAAGTTGGTCGCAATGGACATTAACAATCATCATCATCATTTTCATTTTATTTTTTCTACTAAATTGATGTAAATGGTGGCTTTCATAAAGCCATTAAGCCTCTAAAATTTTCTTCCATTTTCACCTTATTCACAAAAATTAAATAAAAAATTAATTGTATTAAGGTTAAGTAAAAGTTAGTTTTCCTATAACCTTTCAAGACTTTAACAAAAGTATTATTAAGCATTATTCTTTTTCTTTAACATTTAACCAAGGATAATGTGAGATGGATTGCTTATCCTACTTAAGTGTTGAGTAAATTGATTAGTCTACTACCTTTAGAGTTTGAATTCTTTTATTCAAAATGATTAAAAGTTTCATGAATTTCCTAGCTTTATGATGGAATGGAATATTTTTTAAGCATTATCATTTTAACTCAAAGTCTCAAAAATAAATTTGTGCACTTTATTTTTAAGCGTGGTTTGTTTGATTCAGTTTTCTTCCATCCATTCTCCCGTGCTTGAATATTGATATTTGGGATCTAAATATAGGAAGATTGACTACATTTCACTTATAAATAACAAAACAATACTCATCATGGTTGACATTTCAAAACTGAAACTAATTTTTCATGTTTCACAACTTTATTTATGAGTTAATTATAATCTTTTGCCATTACCTTTTTTATTTATTGCAATTCTCATTTCTGTTTTAGCATAAGTTTTATTTATATAACAAATTTATTTTGTAAGTAATTAGTTTAGATTTCAATCTATGCAAAGTATACTACTACGAGATGTGAACTCCCTCTTCTATTGAATCGTCAATCCCTATTTTCTAATTTTGTTATCTTATTTTTTGGTCATTTGTTGGATAATATTAAAGTTTTTTTCATTTGTGGATTTAAATTGCTCTTTTTTGGATTTCCAACTTCTGAAAATGTGTTTTCTTTCTTATATTATGGTTGTTGTCACTACTCTTATGCTTGTACTCAATGCATCACATTCCAAAATGGATAGCATGATGAAATCAAGATTAAAAGAAGGAAGTTTCATTTATCACATAAATGACAAGTGTCTAGTTGCTTATTTAGGTAAATCATATTACATTCATACCATAACATAAAATAAAATCACATCATTATTAAGTTCAAAGTCTCAATCAAAATAAAAAAAATCAAGTTCACATCATAATAGATATAGGGTAGATAGGAATTGTGATTACTCTTTGTTCAAGAATTCAATTCTCTCTGTATAGGCATAGGTCATAGGAATAGGTCACGCATACATAGGCCTAAGGTTTCTTGGCCTCATTGAGTTCATGATAAGAGATTATCAATCATTGATTAACTTTGTTATCTATTAATTTAGTGTAATTACAAGCCTTCATATTTTATTTTAAGCCTTTATGTTATGTACGAATAACCTCCATGTGACATAGACATTTTCTCATAGTGATTTTGATAGGATTTAGCATGAGAAACTTATATATATAGGATATTAGTATTACTTATAGACTCAAACATTCCCCAATGAAATGAAAATATTAGGTTGTCTAATGTTTCTCTTGGGTTGTTAATGGTCATTTGCAATATTCCTCCATATATTTATTCATGGGAGCCAGCTCTTGAAAATATTTCTAAATCATTTTGTGTGGAGTTATGTTATTTATGATTAGTAACAAAAGTGACATCCATCTAATCCATATCGTCCCACTTGCAAAATTTATGTGTGATTTGTAACTGAGCTTTCTTTCTTAAGGTTGTTCCCATGAAGATGCGTAACAATTACTGGCAAGAGGAGGGTGTGAATTGAAGAAAAAACAAGCTTGATCAAGCTTTGGTTAATCCCTCGATCAAGATTTCAAAATTTGGATCAAGGACTTAACCAAGATCTCAATCGATCTATATTAAAAATCTCGGTCGAGGCTTTATGTAACCCTCGATCGAGCTCTTGTGCTCGATCTAGGTTAATAACTTGATTGTGGTAGGAAGCTCGATCAAGTTCTTGTGCTCGAAATAGATTCATGCTCAATCAAGCTATGAAGCCCGATCAAGCTCTTGTGCGCGATCTAGATTTATACGTCGATCAAGGTATGAAGGTTGATCAAGCTCCCGTGACTATTTAAAAAAAAACCATAGCCCGCAGGTTGCTATTTCACTCAACAAACTGTTATTTCACTCATGCAGGCTGTTATTTCACTCATGTATACTGTTATTTCACTCACATGTCCATGTTGATTGGTGAATAACAAACAAAAATGTCCAAATTCATTTGAAAAGATATATATCTCTATGTGGAAAATATTAAAAACAATGTACACCTTGGAACACTTAAGAGGCTTATAGTGCTATTACAATTCATAAATTTTAGTTTATGTTTTGTGTTTTATACAATTTATTTATTATTGATTTTATTAAATGCAAAAATATGGTAGGTAATTAATGCTCTTTGCTAAAGGGAAGAAAATGAAGTGAACTGAATGCAAAAAGTTGATGGACAATAGCTCGATTGATATTTTAGTGTAACTATAGCTAAACACTCAATCAAGGCTTTTAAAAATGTGCTCAAAACCTCGATCAAGGATTTTTCAGATCTTGATCAAGGGATTTAAAAATAGGATTTTAGCCCCCTGTTCTATAGATTTAATTTTATTGGCCTCTTTGCCAAGTCTAAACCCTATTGTGTGATGCACTTGAGGAGATAGACTTCATGTCGATGGATTCGTCAAGGAATTGTCTATCCACTGACATTTAATTTATGGGTTTTTTTAGTTCATATAATATATATTTTTTAATTTTCTTTTCTAATGTACACTTAAAAACCATGTCCACAACTTTGAAGTAGTGCAAAGAAAAATCAACAACATAAAAAGTACAAAACCAAAAAATTTCAAAAAATATATATTCCCCACATCGACACGTCATCTTTAAAAGAATATTTCAATCTTTAAAAGAAGTAATTTTTTTTACATGCACACACATGTGTACAAAATGCAATTAAAATTTTTAATGGTCAATTTTGAAAATTAATAAAAAATATAATTTTCCAGAATAAATTAAAAAAACAATATGTACACCCGAGTGCATTATGTGTAAATCATTATTTCATGTATCTCATGTGATTCTAGTAATTCCTAAGTTTATGTCATGTACCTCACCGAATAAGTGTATGTCATGTACCCAACCAAATTAGTAAATCCTAAAACAATCCTTTATTGTCCAAACAATGCAACCAATCTAAAATTTACAAAAAATCTCCAATTCTAAGTTATTGTCTTGACCATGATTGTTCTACTAATAGTTTGACTACGAGGGAGAGGAAGGAAACAAATTGATCTATATTCCTAATGTAATTAATTTCAATCTCTCTATACCTTGCGTTATTTTTGCAATATACGCCTAAAATTTTTTGAATCTTTTTTATGTAACCCTAAGATTCACATACATATAGATGATTTATTGATTTTATGTATATTAGGACTAGAGAGCTCTTTCTTTGTTTCTTCTAATATTGATATTTTTCATTCGAAATCCCTTTAAGACTATTTCATCTCAGCTCATGTCTTCCACCCTTTAAGAATATTTCATCTCAAGTCATGTATTCCTCTCTATTATTCAATCCACTCCACACAGTAGCTAGCTGTAAGAAGGATCCACATCTTAAAAGTTCCTAGCTATTCAGGATGTTGAGCATACCAAGCATAATGGTAGGTATAAAAGTGAATTGTCCAAGAACTTTACAAAAATTGAACATGGTCTAACATGGCCACATGCATTATCAATTTAACACATTATGTGGATTTCATTGCATATCAAGGAGTGGAAAAATAATTATAGGGAGCAATCCATTACACAATTTGTTCTCTTATTTCTATATCTGGGTAGAGGGTTGATGCTATGCTTATGTTTTTCTATCAATTTTAGATAGTAGGATCCATTTTCCAATACATTCTCGATGAATTCCGAAAATTAATATGCTATTGCCTCTTTTGGCCTACAATTGAAATGTAAAGTATATAGGGAGAGTTCAAGTTTTTATAAAAATTTATATGATAGTTAGACTTTCACAAGTCTTCAAGTTTGTGATCTTGTAATGGGTGTTCATTCTTTGTTGATATAGAATCATATTCACTTTTACAAGAGTTATGGTCCAAGAATTTTAGGTGTTGCTATCATAATGTATTCCATGTATGAATTGAGAAACAACCTTACAACATTACCAGATGAATGAATGCTATGTGAAAATTTGATAAACTTGGATTTTGAGGTATGGTCTTATATGCTCTAAATTCCATGTCATGACCATGTAAAAACATGATAATTATTAAGAGTGCATTAACTATAAGCTTCAGAAGAAGCAAAGATTGCAATAAGACTTCAAAGTTATTGTCTAATAAGATCATGAATAAATTGATTTATTTTGTATTGGAAAAAATATATTTGGTTTGCTATGTTAAATATTAAAGAGATTGGGGAAAATTAAAAGTCAATGGTTACAATAGAAAGTCAACTACATGAATTGATTACAATAATACCCTGGCCTTCGGTGGGGACTAGTAAACTGTTATTATTATTATTTTCTATGCTTTGAAGAATAAGTTGCGTATATAAAGAAATTATCAATAATTTTCATACTTGTATTCGAGATAATAATATCACAATATTTCTGAACATTACCTAAGCTCATGTACTGTGATTATTGAGTTGAATTTTGGTGCTTGTAATGCATTTCATAATTTATAATACTAAAATTTCAAGTAATTCTAGTAAGGGAATTCATACAATCATTATTTCCCTATCATTTATCAATTGTTACACTTTGAAGTTTCAAATATTATTAACATAATATTACATGTCAACAAACAAAACTTGGTTAGTGAGATATCTGAATCTATTGGAAATATTTTATGGCTCATCCATCTTGATATTCATAAAAAACCATAACAAAACATCATTCTTATTTTTCCAAATTGAATGTTATTCACAACAAATTACTTTAATTAATTATAGAACTCAGTAACATTCACCCGCAAGTTATATAATTTACATTTCTTAATTAACTAATTATACAACTTAGTAACATTCACCCACATGTTATGTAATTCAAATTTATTTCATAATCTAGGTATTGAAATCTTAGTGTCACAATTTCATTGATCTATTGTTAGGTTTTGAATTTAATTCTTGCAATAATTTCATCACAACCCTCATCAATTGTTGGATGCTATTTACTTGTAGAGTTGTATCTTCAGTTAGTATGTATTGGTGAATATATATTCTCATTTTCTTCAACTTTTGGTGTATTCTATGCTAAATGCTAGAGTGAAAATTTTCATTGTAATCTCGGATATTTTAAATAATAAGAAGATTTCAATATTAAATTTTTGTATATTAGTTTCATTGGTGTACTTATGATTACTATCATCGATGCTCAGTGAAATGATGAAATTACTTTGTTCTTTCATTTATTGTTGATTGTCATTTCACCATAATGTTTTTTTTAAATTCTTAGAAATAATTTTCTATCCTCAATTCATGTGGATATTGGAGCAATTCCATTCAAATTGGGTGTTAGGAACACTAGAAATTTTCTTGTAGCAATATTAATAAGAGTTAGTGTGATAAATTGCCTCTAAGGTTCATGTTAACAAAACTGCAAAGGTCATCATAATACCAATATCCCATAAACATTTAATTGATTAATAATTAATGACAAAATGAGAACCCAACCATCAATACTAAAACATAGACAACAGAAATTTATTGATCGAACATCAATATTATAACGTTTGTGTGACTATGAGAATGTTAACTATGCTAACGTCTCATTAGTTTGGCATCAATATTCCAACCCTTTTAATTTTTTATATCTACCATGCGACACCTTCATACATTTGTTAGTGGTCATTCATTTGTCAAATTTTCAATGATCAATGGAATTGGAAGAGAATGTACAATAGCTACCACATGGCACCCTCAGACATTGGTTTGACATCTCCCAAGAGTTGGAATTCTAGTGATCAATGATATTTGAGGAGCAGTAACAAATGCCACGTGGCATCTTCATACATTGGTTAGTCGTTTCCTAAGTGTCAAAATCCCAACGTCCATAGGGATAAATAAAGCTATTAAACTTTCCATGTGGCACTCTAATGTGTCAAAAACCCAATGGTGGATTGACACTATTAAATTGATGTCAAAATTTCAACTCCTAAATTTTGATAATAAAATTTTATTTCTAGCGATGGTGTTGTGACAATATTTTTTTTTGTAAGCTAGTACCCACGAGTTTCAAATTGGTGACCTAACACAAGGAGTGCCTTAACAGTACACCCATTCACCATCAATTCTATGCTTCATGCTCCATCCAAGCACTTCAAGGAACCCATGTTAATATTTGGTTGAGATTTGATCTTTAATTCTTTTAGATGCAGAGACTTGAAGTAATGAGACAATTCAATCCATGAAATTCATACAACCATAACACAAGATATACCATGGGGAAAATACTCAAAATTATGAGAACAAAAACCCCATCAATTCTTCTCAGTATAATATAATGGATAGCAGAGAATGCTTTCTTTACAACATATTAGATTGATTTTGGAAGATAAGAGATCACTGAACACTCTTGAATGAAGATACATAAGTAATAGAGAAGATAGATCAATCGGATGTGTGCCCAACACAACAATTACAAGCACGAACAATACCCTGCACAAAGAGAAGCACCTCGCCTTCAATGGAGAAGAGAATTTGCTTCACACTAGATTCATCAATCCCGTATAACATATTTATACATTCTTCTCTTCTATTTTTAACTTCTAACTTTTGGATGAACTCTCCCTCAAACTAAATTTAATAATATTGCATGCAGAGGTGCGCCCCACTTCTCATGCAGTGCTTTACCTCGTTGAGTTGTCACTTAGGATGAACTCATCTCTTAACTGAAAGATTTCTCACTTAGTTAGGTGGATAAATTAAGTGTCGACATGCAACTGTCACAACTCACTTGTCATCTTTTAATTTAACATAAGTGTCATCAATAATACTTAGTTAATTAGATCTTCTTTGTTGTCACTTAGTTAACTACTTGAAGTGACCACTGTGAGTTCTTTAGTTAACTGAGGCATATCTTTAATTGATGCTTTAACTAAAGCATTGATACTTAACTGAAGCTTTATAACTGAATCTTCAACAATTGAGTTCTCTTTAATTAGCTGAAGTGATTGCATGTGAAATTTCAAATTCTCTTGATCTCCATGCTTTATCTTTTGTTTATTTATCTCTTACGACATGGTCAATATGTGATAACTTTAATTATCCATCACATTACATTATACAAAGAAGAATTATTGGATGCTGTGATCATATTATATTATTCCGGACCAAATGATCATATACTAAAGTAATTCACTTTAGAGGTGATCAATCTCTAAAGGAGACTTAATAACAATCTGGTGTCATGGTTAATAATACATCACACAACATTAAATGCTTTTAACAAGTAAATCATGACCTTTATATGGAAGGTCCACCTCTATATGGTAGGTCCATCTCATGGATACCTTTATATGGAAGGTTCACATGATAATCATGACTTGACACACAAGTCCAGAGTCTTGTCCAACAAGACTTTACAACATCATTACTTTGATCAAGTACCTCTATACGGGAGGAATAACCTTTACACATAAGGAATTCAAAGTGCTCACCTTTATACAAGAGAATCAATCTTGGATAGACAAGATTGGTTTGGAGAATGTCTTTTGATGCTGTATATTTAACACTACCTCTCAGCAAGGGAGGCATTCTCTTCGATACCAAGCTTGTATCAAAAGTACCTGAACTTCGTCACTGATAGAGCCTTTGTTAACACATTTGCATTTTGATCATCAATAGAAATGTACTGAAGTTTCATTGTACCTTTCTCTACCATGTATCAGATGAAGTGATGCTTCGTTTCAATGTGATTCGACTTGTCATGAAACACTAGGTTTTTGGATATCTTGATGCAAATCTGATTGTCACACCTAATAACTGCAGGTTCAATATTTTCACTGAACATTCCTGCAAGTAGATTTCTAAGCCACGCTGCTTCTCAGAAGGAAACACTAGAAGCTATGTATTTTGATTCAGTATTGCTCTGGGCTACATAGCCCTTCTTCCTGCTGGACCAAGATATCATAGCTGATCCTAGGCTATAATAGTAGCCGGATGTACTCTTACGGTCCAGAATGCTTCCTCCCCAGTCTAAGTCTTTGTAAGAAAGTAACATGACTCCTCCATTGGAGGCATATCTGAGTCCATATGAAATTGTACCTCGAAGGCACCTGAGCACATGCTTAACAACTATCCAGTGTTTGTGTACCGTATCAGACATAAATTGACTCAGAATGATCACGACATAATATATATCAGGCCTCGAATGTATCAAGTACATTAGTGAGCCTATAAGTTGTCTATACAAAGTGGGATCTATTGGATCCGATCCATATCCTGACTGATGAAGTTTCCTCAAATTGGAAACCATCGATGTAGTCATAGATTTGCAATCTATCATGCCAAACCTATGCAATATATCCACACTGTACTTCCCTTGAGATAAAAAAAATCATCTTTTCTTTGTCAGATCTGAAGCCCAAGAAAGTAGTGCATTAGACCTAAGTCTTTCATCTCGAACTCTGAGGTGAGCTCCCTCTTGCACCAATCAATCAGATGTTCCTCTCCAGTGAGAAACAAATCATAAACATATAGAACCAATATCAACGATTGGTTCTTCACTACTTTGAAGTACAAATTTGGAAGCTTCACTCTTATAGAAACATAGTTTCTGAAGGTAGCTATCAATTCTGGAGTATCAAGCTCTGGGGGATTTATTAAGCTCATATAGATCTTTCTTTAGCTTGCAAAAATGGGAGTCCTTCCCATGCACCAGATATCCTTCAGGCTGCTGAATATAAACCTCGTCCTTAACCTCACCATTAAGGAAGTCTATCTTCACATTCATTTCGTGAAGTTTCCATCCTAGAACAGATGCGGGTGCAATCATTGATTGGATTGTGGTGTAAATTGCCAAAGGGGCAAAGGTCTCATCATAATTGATGCCTTCTTTCTTAGAGGAACCTACAACAATGAATATAGCTTTATACTTCTCAATGCTACCATCCACAGCATACTTTATCTTGTAAAGCCATCTAGAAGTCACAATGGACTTCCCATCAAGTTTGGGAACAACCTCCCAAATATCATTCTTCATTATAGTTGTACTCTTATATCTTTGCATCTTTCCAAACTTGTTTATTTGTAGCTTATTCATATGAGGATGGATCTGAATCATTGATGTGACTCATCGGTGCAACATATCCTGAATATCTGTTAGGTTTCTTGCGCTCTCTGGATGAGCTTGTTGGTGATCCATGTTTCTCTGCATTTTGTAAGATGTCTTGGCACTAAGTAGATCTCCTTTCAGTGGGAGGTTCATCAGGTGACATCTAAACTAGTTCTACCGGTTCTTTAGGAGCTATAAAATCTAAGGCATCTTCTGGTTTCTCCCTCTCAAAATATGAAGGGGGAAATCAGACTCGGGATCCTCCATCTGTGAATCACATTGAATCTCTTTCGATCTTTTGAAAGCAGCTTCCTCATGGAAGGTAACATCTCATGTTATGTCCCCAATTTTGGCTCATTTAGTCCCCATGGGTAAATGGGACAAAATAACCCCTAAGGAGATAAATTTATTTCATTTTTTATGCTTAGAATACAAATTATCCTAAGTCTAGTATAAACAATAATTTTATTAATTTTAATTATTTTTATAAATGATTATTCCTAAATTTTGAGCAAGTGGGACAAGAGGGTGCCATCATGAGGATAAGGTTGTTGAAATGGAACTGGAGGCAAGAAAATAGCAAAAGATGAAAAACAAAGAAGGTGTAAGAAGTTACCAAAAGAAGAAAAGTGGAAACATCTAGAAAATCCAAGGGAGGGTGTGGTTTCCAAAAGCAGGTTAGTTAACAAATCAAGAAACATCCCAAAGGGTGCAGTTTCCAAATTAGAGGCTAGTTTACAAAGAAGGAAACTATTTTACAAAGCATGAAACATCTCAAGTCAAGAAGAGTGCAGTTTCTAAAAGGATGAAAAGTTGTAAGAGGGGAAAAGCAGGAAAGACAATCCACTCAAGGAGGCCGAATTTGGAAGGGCTCTCAAAGGTCACCAAGAACATCAACTTGCTCAGCAGGTCATCAGGAATTTTATAAAATAATCCAAGAAAATCCTTTTCACAATTTTTTTATCATTATTGAATTTGTGTGTGAGCGCTTTAGCTTACCTAGGCAAGGAGATGTGCCCTAGCCAACCAGTGCTTGGGAGATGAACCCCAATGCAATTTATATTTTACTTTTCTCATGATCAGATCTTGATCTATTGGAGTTTGATATACATTCCATTAAAATCCTACCATTTAATAATATCATCCTACCATTGGAGAATTCAATAATCCATATATTCCATCAATGGCAATGCAATTGGAGTGAGTCACTTGAGGAGGATTCACCCAGAGGAATAAGATCCAGTCTAGCTAATGCACCCTGATAAGATCCATGATATTTTTTGTACATTCCATGAGAATACCTATTCTATTTATTCATCATTATTTCAGAATCAAGTGAACCATTCCTCTCTTCTTCTACTCTTCACAGTCTTACACTCTCATTATTGTAAGAATCCTATGTATTGGAGGCTTCCGGACAAGTCTGAGTTTAAAATACTTATATTTGATTCCCAATGTTCTTAAATTCTATTTGCATTTGTTTTTATACATATGTATGAACCATATTATACTTCAGGACAGAAATATGGAATCCTGAGAGGCTGGTATATTAAGTTCTTTTAAGACTAGCTCTCTGAGCACTTAATTTTAACTAGTTTTCCAGTTTTTGATATTAAAAGTCTTTAAATGAGTCCAATTTCAATTCTGACAGTTGTATGGAATTATTAAGACATCAATTAACACTCTCCATCCATTTACCTTATATTTCGAAGGCCTCTCATCCTGTTTGGGTGAACTTGGAAATTTACTAGTTGAGCATTCCAACATAGCGCCCTTGCTTCTTTTGCTTCCAAATTCCACCAGAACCTCCCAAATTCTCAGAATCACTTGTCCAACACCTAATTGGGATTTTAATGTCTGATATCCACCACTGGTTACATTAAGGTGTAAGCAACGGATCCTAGTATGCATATGCTGGAGTGCCTAGGAATCCTCAAAGTACACCTCAACTGCAGCTATTGTTGAAATGTAAATGGCCCCAATACTTTTTGCATAGGACTTAGAGGTTGTCCCTATTTATAATATGTTTTATACTGCACATTCACCCATACATTCTCCAGAACCTAAATATCCAAAATTCATAACCCAAAAGGAATCTGCTTGTGCCCTAAACTAGCCCTTTCCACTAGTTCCATTAACTAGTCTTCACCGGTGAAAAAGTTGTACTGTAAGCTTTAAAATTTGAGATAATATCATATGATATTAGGTCAAGTATATTATAGTGGTATCATATCACTTTCATTGGCTCATCATGTGGAAAGTAATTCTCAGTGGAAGATATCTCAGAACTGTTTTAAAGTTGCAATTGTGGAAGCAATGACAGACATGGAAGATGTCACATACCCCAATTTTGTAAAAATTATGTAATTATTTCATTATATTCCTGAGACATTATGTTAAAATTAATGCTAAGTAGGAATTGATGACTCAGCAGAGTCACTAGAAATGGAATGTAATTCAGAATATTTTATTATTAATAAATAAATTATGGAGACAACAGTATGGGAGAGCTGTTAAAAAGAGGTTACTGGTCAAACTGGTGGATGGAACTAGGTGGAAAGGAAAATGACAAGTGGTAGCATCCTCAAACACTTCCTAAGTTGTAGGTGGAAACTTCCCTATATTTGGGGTCATGATTCCCCAAGGAAGTGGAATCAGAGCAGGTGGCTCATTAATGACAGTTAACCCAACAAAGACCTAGGAAATCTTTTAAATAGTACTCAATGAACTGAAGAGGGGGTTTGAATTGTTCTGGAGGGAGAATACATTCAGGTGAATGCTATTCAGGAGTCCCATTGAGGAAGAGGGAAAGACAGTAAGGAAGTTGTTTGAGAGGAATGTTGCAGTAACTTGGTTCCATTCTAGCTATTTGGGCTGAGAGAATTACTTTGCTGCACCTAGTTCCAGCCAGGGAGACCAGAGCAAGCTCGGGGGTCTTGAGAAGTGCTGTCTAGGCACTCTCTAGGAGTTGGTAGGGAGGAACAGCCTCCCATTGCTGTTGTTGTCCACAGAAACAGGTTCTGTCATTTACTTCCTTATGTTTGTCAAGTCTGAATAAATGTATGATGAGTTTATTTCTATATGTTTGAAGAGTAATTAGTTAGTAAAATAGTATATCAGAGTAGCAGTAGATAGATTTGGTATAGTTATTGTGTTTCAGCATTCCTTAATATCATTATTATCTTACTGTTAAGGTATTTTTAATGCATGCTATACAATAGTAATATTGTAAACAATAGTTTATTATTGTAATTTTTAAACCTAGTTTAATTATAATAGTTAAATAGATAAGTAGGGTTAAGTATACAGTAATTATTCTCTGGAAACATAAACCCGTTTAAACAATCATAGGAACAGAAATAAACATAACCACATAAACTACAGTAATGATATCATTATGGATAACATTTCAGAAGAGATGTAGCTATAAGTAGAATAGCTTTATAAAGATACAAACCCTAGTCAATAGTTAATCAGTCTGAACCTATTAAATAAATTAATACCCAAACCCTAGTTAACAATTATATAGTCACTACTTGTTACACTAATGAATGTACAAAATTTCAACAGAAGGTTATCTAAAAGAATTTAACTTTTTTTTTATAATTTAGTTATTGTTTGAACAAATGAAAGGATTAGCAGAACCCTATTTGACTCAATATCGAACTAAAAACATGATAGTAATATCTTTCACTTGATTATCTACTTCGACAGAGTCATAATCACAATAAACAGAATAAGTAACTAAACGAAAATCGTGACTGTGGAATTCGATTTAAATCCTATCTTTCCAGTTTCTACAACAAGAAATTACCAGCAGAGAAATGGCCTAGTTATTAACTTTATAACAGAAGAAACAAAAAAAAACAGAACAGTATTCTAGCTCATTGTCAAGCTTCACTATCATAATAGTATCTTTTACTTTGTTCTCAATTTACCAACAGAGTCATAATCGTAGTAATGGGACAAGCTTTTAAACTACACTTCAACTGTAAAATTTAGTAGAACCATCACAGACCAGTATGTACGAGTAACAGTAATGCTGATAATGAAAGCAATGCTTCCACCTACAATCGCAGCACCAGTTCATAATTTATGTGATTTTAAAAACTTGGAATTTAAATTACACACCACACACTAGCTCAAGTATACAGGAGTGCTGATAATAAATCTTATTACCAAAGTTCTTTTACACAGTAAGGTTATTAACCAAACATACTACCAAACCATGAGTGAAAACCTTCACATTTTAACAGCCCAGTTTGAACAAACAAAACCAATGCTACAGAATTTAGACCATGTTTTCACTAACGGCCGCAACTTAAATTCATAATTTAAGCATTCATAAAAACCTAGAAGTCTCAAATACACGCGTTAAACACCAGCTCGAATATACAAGAGAAATCCTTAATAAATTATATTATCAAAACCTAGGGTGGAAACCCTGAATAGTTTAAGAGTTTAGCAAACAAAACAAAATTTCCAAGGCACAATTACACAGGAAAAACGTATTGTAAAGTCTTATTACAAAACCCTGTCAAATACCCTGAACGAGTTAAGAAGTACAGTAATAAACAACATAACGAGGCCGTAAGCTCAGACAAGCTCATAGCCTTGGTTCTTCTTTTTATACATTAACCGTCTGTAGAAAAACCTAAGTACAAATGGAAGAACAAACAGTTACCATGTCGACCGAGGCCATAATCTACTCTTACATCACAGATAAACTTATCAAAAAAAGAACTCATTCACCTCACTCAAACCAAACCCTACCACTCTAACAACCAGTAAGGAGGAAAAGCCATGGTGAAACCAGGCTTACCAGGTGAGAGCCAAGCGCCGAGGGTTGTGTCTGTTACAACTTCAAGAGTAGCCAGCAGCTGCATATGACAAACTCGAATCAGTTACATTTGTTTTTCTTAAAAAAAAAACAAACGCTTTTAAATTGAATAATGACGAAGAGATCTTTATAGCTTACCAGCAAATCGACAGAAGTTGCAAACACAGTAGATAGTTTGAAAACCACGGCTGAGCCAAGGTAAGACCCCACTCTTGTCATTGAAAAGAATAAGCTGACAGAAGCAAGTAGTAACTCCCTCAATGGAAGTTTCGACAGAACCAAACCAAGAAATGTAGCCATGCCATGACAGGGTCGGTGTTGGTAGCAAATGTAAACCCTAGGTGCCTATTTAAACTTATAGATTTCCAACAGCAAGGTATCAAGACTCCCAAACGATACAAGGGACTGGCACAAAGAACTGTAGCAGCATGGGAGCTGCTACCACCTGAACCTCAGCGAAACTGGAATAGGAGGGTTCACAGATCGACTGAGCCCAAAGGCGAGGGAGAAGTGCCCAGCTAGGGTTAAGTCAATGTTATATATCACCAACACTTGGTCCTGAAGCCACCACGTAGCACCCAAATAATTTTCATGCAAGTGGGTCGAGGTTCTAAAGTTTTACAACATGATTCCCAATGATTTGTTTTTCAAAACAAAACCATAATGGGAATAAACAAAATCATAGCAGAGGTGATTAATATCATGATATGGATATTCCATTAGGGTTGCGACACCATATTTAAACTTGTCATTATTCATGATGGAAACAATGCCTTCGAACCTTGTATTGTGAACATTCACATTTGCCCTACAATCAATAAAGACATGCAATTGTCAATAGTGTCCAAGACTCCGATGAAATTTCCATCATTTTTCCAATTAAATATCATAGCTTGGGTAAACAGATTTATCGCATGGTTATCTATATTGGTTGCAAAACCATAGTTCACTTGTTATCCTTTTAACATTCAAAACATTAGGATAATACCATGAATCTTGCTATTTATATAATGAGAATGTTGCCTTACATTCTTTTAAACCATGCAATATTGATATTGTCCAAATTCAGTCTTGAAGCACTCTATACATAGAGGAAATTGATTTGCATTATAAAAGTATTAAGAGAAAGGGTGTAATATTAAACTATAAAGTGGTTCACAATACCTTATTACTAATTTTTCCACATACCCTAGCCTCATGGGAAGAGACAATAGATATGGCATCTCTTTTAAGTCTCTAGGATAAGAGTGACGATGTTGGGTATAGTGGTTTACAATTTTTACTACAATAATACCAACTGCTATAGTTTGCACAGATGGTGTAGGACTTGTAATTTTCTTCTTTAGGTAACTATGACTGTAGGACTTAAGTTACCTAACTCACAATTTATGATTTGCATTACTAGTAGTACTTTTCACCTGTCGATACAATGTAATAACAATCACTTAATTGTTACAGATTTCTGGTGATAACAAATAGTTTCTTGTTATCCTAAAGGCTCAATGAGTTTAATCAAGATAACTTATAGCTCTTAATCCTTTGTCAATCATAGAAATCGGAATAGTTTTTCAATCCAAACAAATCCTGAAAGGTTAAAAAGAGACCTGTAACTGACAGAATACATTGTAAATGCTGGAAACAAGCTAAGTATTTATATGGATAACTTCAGGTCCTGCATAATGGAAATTGTGAACCAAAAATATATCTAACATAAAACTTGGCTTGATACAATAATTATGGACGAGTAACAACTGATCTGAGATTGGTCACCCCGTTGTATTTACAGTGCTAGTAATGAAGTACAATTGCATTACAATAATATCATTCAAGAACAAATACTCCATGGAGTTAGTTAATCCCTTCATTCTCAAGAAAACATAGCTATCATACTCTAGTAGTTTTAATTCTATAACAGTAAGATCAGAAGGAGGACATAGGATGGAAGCTACCTTTAAACACTTGATAACAGGGTTAGCATGCTTAGACCTTTTACTGAATGATTGGTACATCTATTTGACTTATAATACTTTAAATATGATCTATAGCAACCCGATCATTACCTGTATATCTGTAAGAGACAGAAAAATCTGTTGCATTAGCTCGGGAGCTAAGTAAGCCCAGTCTGTCATGGCAATTCCCCCTTGTGGTTGCAAAACAAAAAAACAATCAGTAACTGTAAATAAAACTCATATTAAAATTTAAGTACAATAATAGATACTTCGGACACATTTATGTTCATTTGATCTAATCAAAATAGTTAAATGATTGCATTTAATCATTTTACATGCTATTTTAAAAATTTTAAATTTTTTGGAAATTTTGGGTTTTGACAGAAGATGAAAGTTTTGACTTGTATGAGGAATAAAGATAATTTACATTGATGGAGGATTATCAAGATATGAGGATGGTTACATTTATTACCATATGTACATAGATCAATGGGATGAAACACCAATGGATAATCCTAAGAAAGAGTTAGCAAAGAGGATATCTATAGGTAAAAATTTGCCCTACCACTACAAGGACTATCTAGCTTTGGGAGAAGAGATTGGTAAGGCCATTTATTTCAAAGATTACTTTTATTGCAGATTTGGATTTGATATCAAGGATGAATATTTCAATTCAATAGAGAGAAGCAAACCACCCATATATGAAACAAATTTTTCCACCTCTGTGAGTAAAGAAGAAGGAAGAAAAAATCATCCAACTGCATCTTCTAGCATCAAGAGTTTGTTTGGTTTTACTTCAAGCAGATGTTGCAAAGGAGTTAAGCATGAAGAATCCATCACTAGTTCTTCTAAGGATCAACAAATTATGGAAAAAGAGTATATATGAATGGGTTCCAAGAAGATGCATCTACTAACAATTTCTCAAATTATGAAGAAGAATCTGCTGAGGGATGTTGTGAAGAGGTACCTATTGATGGGTTCCCAAGTTTTGAGGAGACATCTACTGATGGATGTCCATATCTCTATGTGGGTGACATAGAGATACCTCTTGATGAGTTTTTTGCAAGTACAAATTCCCTAATACTAAAGAAGATGAGATCCTTGCAGTCAAGGAAGAGTTCACAGGATCAATGATAAGGAGGTTTATTATCCACCCTCCATTTTGAAATTGGTGGGCTCTAAGTATGGGTGCCTAATGAGGGAAGCTAGACTAGGAGCTTACTTTAATTATCAAACTAGGGGATGTACAAACTTTAGAGGCACTGGCACTATGTGTGCTCTTATAGGATAGTCCTTGTCGATGTGGGGTGTCTGTATCAATGTTTTTAAAGAGCTTCCTAGGAAAGATTAAATGAACTGTAAACATGATTGTTAATCTATGGAAGAGAAATTCCTATGCTAAGAAATCAAATACTAAAAGCGGGAAATCTATCGATACGAATTTGAATGCAGGAAACAATAAATCTATTTTTAACAATTAACTGCTGAAAACAATAAAAATTATACTATGGAATTGAAATGCTGGGATTTAGCACAAATCTATTCTAAAGTAATGAAAGCTTGATCTTTAATCTAAGGGGTGTTTACTGGAAATCAACTGCATAAAACTGAAAGTCTGATCTAACATAAATTAATGCTAAGGTTGAATTCAGAATGCCATTATCTAATGCTGCATTTTTAATCAAAATATCTAAGAAGTGAATGTCATCATATAACTAATAAATACTGAAAGAAATCAATCTCTATGAGCAGTACTAATAATGAAATGAATACATAGGCTTAAGATCTAAATCACTGCTTCAGAAGTAAATGCAAGTACATAGAGAAATAAGTGTTAAATTATGCTTTGATGGAATGCTGCTACAGGACTACAGACACAGCATTATCATACTACAGAATGCGTTGTAATGAACTACGGAATCAGAAGTGATTAACCACTATAGAAATCGAATCGTGTTATTGAGAGGCTATTTATAATACTCTCATCTGCAATATAAATCCAACCAATGCACAACACATAATGAGAAATACCTGTACTGCAAGATCTCCTGAATTATGTGTTGGAGGGGCCCTCTCCAACCCGTGCTCAAGAGTGAAAAGAACTTATAAATGTTGAATCGTAGGTAACATAAAGTCTTTATTAAAATAGAGACTGGATAGTTTAAAACTAGGTTTGTAAATCAACTGTCTTGATAGTCTGAAACTTAAACAATAATTATTCAAAATAGCAGCAGGGGCCTCTCGCTACCCGAGAGGTCCATATTTATAAAATCCTAATGCTTAACCTAACAAAAATGTCTAATTTCTAATTCTCTTTGAACAGGAGTTCGTTCTCTATAGATTAGGGAAAACACGCTGAGTTTGGTGATGTTCTTTTAGTTCTTCACTTGATTCACGCGTTATCCTTTAGTACACCTACACCTGCTCATTCAACCTCGTTTTTCATGCAATTAGCTCATAGCAACACTTTTCAAAACATAACAGAAATAATCTTTTAAACACTTCATTAAATAATTAAGGCAAATCATTTTCCCACTAACGAGTGTATCTTTACAACCTTTCTTGTATTTTACCAGTGGGAAAAGGAATTATCAGATACCTGAAATGGGGACTCATCAGAAATTCCACTCAATATGAATCAAATAAGTATCAAGGAGGCCTTACGCACTCTCTGTGACATACATGTTTCAGTGTCACAATCTTGTTGGAGAGCTGCTTCATTGGAAGATTCACCTTTCTTTGAAGCCATGGAAAAGATTCAAAGAGAAATGACTACAATCCAAGTTAATTTTTCAGATATGCTTTCTGACAAAAATTATTTACATGAGCTTGTGTATATGTTGCAGGGAGCATCCTTGAAGGATGAAAAAGAGATCATCAAGCTCAATGATGAGTTTATGGCCACCCAAGATTCTTTGAGAAGCACTCAAGGTGCCCTCTTAGAATCTAAGATCCACATAGAGCAACTTCATCCAAAGTTGCAAATATCACTCATACCAGTCAACCAGTCTCTTATGATTGGTTGTATTAATATTTCTTTGGAAGAACCTCATGAGATGGTGTTTCATGAGGTGCATGATGAAATGCATGTGCTTGAGGAAATTTTATATGTAGAGAAAAAGTTCCAAGCACATATAGTTTCCTGGAGAAAAATTGAGCTCCTGCATGGAGTAAGTCATTCCTCCACTAAGGAATCAGAAGAGATCATGTGTGATGGACCAGCCTATGATAGAGTTGATTCATCCATTAGTTAGGTGGATGAATTTTGCAGAGAAGACATTTTGGTCCATGATCCCACATCAAACCCTTCTACTTCTTCCATGACATTTGATGATGAATTTTGGGTCAATAATTTCTTTTTGATGGTGCTTGAAAAGGAGAAGAAGGCTCCCACATTCACTTCAGCTGATTTAAGGGAAGCACCATTCCCTACTCAGTAGTTGCAGAGGCATCTCATGCCTATGTTTGATGCCACATCACATAAAGATGTAGATGGTTCCCATTTGAATTCATTAAGTGGGACACAAGATGGTTGCAGACATCCTTTGACCAGTGGTAGAGAGTTGATCCATTGGAAATTTTCACATGGGGAAGTATCTTGCTTTCCATCTGGACCATTGGGTTGGAGTGTCTCTTCTTTTCCCATTTGGGAGAAAAGACACATGATTAATATTCATGCTGCAACAATGGAGAGTCCTTTGATACATTTTACACCTTCGGTGAGAAGCATGGGCATCCGTGGAATGTTGATGATGCCTACCCTTTTGGTGATTGGACATGGGACCCTCACCCTTGTGATTGGAACAACAATGTTTTGATTCTTGGTACTTGTGTGCATTGGGAACATGGGGTGAAATCTGATTTACATGAGCTTGGATTTAAGAAAGATGAAGGCCAAGCACATCTCCATTGCCAAAAATATTATAGGCTGCCCCATGGAGAAAGTTGCAAATTTTTGGAGAAGGCACATGAATTCATCTCAGTTGAACCAACCAAAAGATTGATGGATAATTGATTCCAAGAGTTGGCTCACTTTCCTTCACCCCACATACATATGCCATCCAACACACATAGCGATGAAGTTTGGATAAAAGGATTTTTCCTATGGGTGCCACATGAGGAGCAGGAGGCTCCCACATATTCTATTGATGACTTCAAGGTCAATCCATGTGGCCTAACAAGTGCACCATTTCCTTTCCATATTGATGAGCAACAACAAAGACATCTATCTAATGTCTCCATCATGCATAACATTGCATTGAGTTGGAGTGTTTTTTCATTCATTGATTGGGTGGATGGATACATATTGGAGCTAAGCACCCCCAAGGGTAATTTTTATGTCTGCATCAGGGGAGATTTGAATGACACATCATGCATTTATTTTGAAATTTCCATGGGAATCAATGGTTTCTGGATGATGCTTTTAAGACATGGGATTGCCACCTATGTCAATTTGCTAGTAGGGGTATGAGTCTGTGTATTGGTTTGCACATGGAACATGAGGAGTTCCATACTTGGTTGGAGGGACTCATTGAGGTCCATTTTTGCATTGGAAGTGATAAACTTCCAGTATGGTGAAGTGATCTAAACATCCTCCCTGATGATATATTTTGCATGTTGATTGTGATGTTTGGAAGGATGCAACTGAAATAGTGGGACCCTGGAATTATTTGGAATGACATTTTTCCACAAGTAACTGTGCCACTGGGATACATGCAACACAAATAGTGGGACAAGGAATTATTCTCAATTGTTTTAGTTGGGTTGAAAATTTTGTTGAAAAAGAATTAGACATTGGTAGAATGATTATAATCAGAGTGGTGTAGCAGAAACATGGTGGACTTTTGGTTAAAGTTGGAGTTGGTTTTTTTGCTTGAAGACAAGCAAGCTTGGGAGGGGAGGATTGTCATGTCCCCAATTTTAGCTCATTTAGTCCCCATGGGTAAAGGGGACAAAATTAACCGTAAGGAGATAAATTTATTTTATTTTTTTATGCTTAAAATAAAAATTATCCTAAGTCTTGTATAAACAATAATTTTATTAATTTTAATTACTTTTATAAATAATTATTCCTAAATTTTGAGCAAGTGGGCCAAGAGGGCGCCCTCATGAGGATAAGGATGCTGAAATGGAACTGGAGGCAAGAAAATAAAAAAAAGATGAAAAGCAGGGAAGGTGTAAGAAGTTTCCAAAAGCAGAAAAGTGGAAACAACCAGAAAAGCCAAGGGAGGGCACAATTTCCAAAACCAAGTCAGTTAACAAATCAAGAATAATCCCAAAGGGTGCAGTTTCCAAATTAGGGGACGGTTTACAAAGCAGGAAACTATTTTACAAAGAAGGAAACATCTCGAGTCAAGGAGGGCGCAGTTTCTAAAAGGATGAAAAGCTGTAAGAGGGGGAAAGCAAGAAAGCCTATCCACTCAAGGAGGGATAATTTGGAAGGGCTCTCACAGGTCACCAAGCACATTAGCTTGCTCAGTAGGCCATCATGAAGTTTATAAAATAATCCAAGAAACTCCTTTTCATAACTCTTGATCATTATTGAATTTGTGTGTGATCACTTTAGCTTACAAAGGCAATGAGATGCACCCTAGCCAACTAGTGCTTGGGAGATGAACCCCAATGCAATTCATGTTCTATTTTTCTCATGATCAGATACTGAGATATTGGAGTATGTTATACATTCCAATAACATCCTACCATTGAATAATATTATCCTACCAATGGAGAAATCAAGCATCCAAAGAGTAGATCAATGCCATTGCAATTGGAGTGAGCTATTGAGGAGGATTCACCCGGAGGAAGAAGATCCAATCTAGCTAATGTGCCATGATCAGATCCAGAAGATTGTTGTACCTTATGTGAGCATAAATATGCTATTTATTCATCATTATTGCATAATAAAGTGAACCATTCCTCTCTTCTTCTACTCTTCATAGTCTTACACTCTCATTATTGTAAGAATCCTATGTATTAGAGGCTTTCTGACAAGTCTGAGTTTACAATAATTATATTTGCTGCCCTGTGTTCTTAAATTCAATTTGAATATGTTTTTATACACATGTATGAACCATATTATACTTCAGGATATAAATATGGAATGCTGAGAAGATGTTAGATTAAGTTCTTTTAAGACTAGCCCTCTGAGCACTTAATTTTAACTAGTTTTCCAGTTTTTAATATTAAAGTCATTCTATGAGTAAAATTTCACTTCTGATGGTTGTATGACATTATTAAGACATAAATGAAAAACCCCCATCCCTTTCCATTATATTTTGAAGGCCTCTCATCCTGTTTCAGTGAACTTGGAAATTTACTAGTTGAGCAGTCCAACATAGTGCCCTTGCTTCTTTTACTTCCAAATTCCACCAAAACCTCCCAAATTATCAGAAGCACTTTTCCAACACCTAATTGGGAGTTTAATGTCTGATATCCACCACTGGTTACAATTAGGTGTAAGCAACTGATCCTAGTATGCATATGCGGGAGTGCCCAAGAAGCCTCAAAGTAGACCTCAGCGACAACTGTTGTTGAAATGTAAATGGCCCCAGTACTTTGTGCATAGGACTCAAAATTTGGCCCTATTTCTAATATTTTTTCTGCTGCGCATTCTCCCATACATTTGGAAGAAACTAAAAATCACAAATTGATAACCCAGGAGGAATCTGCTTGTGCCCTAAACCAACCCTTTCCACTAGTTATGCTAACTAGTCTTCGCCGGTGAAAAAGTTGTACTGTAAGTTTTAAAATTTGAGATAATATCATCTGATGTTAGTTCAGGGATATTACATCTTGGATGAAATCAATGTGTCTCTCACTAGGCACATATATTCGGTATGCTTTGGATGACTCGCTATAACCGACAAACGTGCCTTTCTTTCTAGAAGGCTACATCTTTGTTATATTTTATTTTGGTACATGAATGTATACTAGGATCCTGAAGATCCTCAAGAGTGATATGTATGGCTTATCGCTAGTAAACACTTCTTCTTATGTCTTTTCATCTAGAATGACATGCAGGCTTCTATTCTGGATGTACACAACTGTACAGGTGGCTTATGCCCATAAGGAGGTAGACATATCTTGATCATGCATCATGGATTTTGAAGCCTCACATATGTTTATATTCTTCCTTTTGGAAACCCAATTTTGTTGAGGGTTGTAAGGTAATGTTAACTATCTACATATTCTTGTATCACTACATAGATCATTAAATTCATGTGAATCAAATTCACCTCCATCATCAGACCTTAATGCACGAATGTCCTTTTCTTTCTGATTTTCAACTAGGGCCTTAAACACTTTAAATTTGGTAAGAGTTTCACTTTTAGCCTTCATGAAATAAATCCATGACTTCCTAGAAAAATCATCTATGAACAATAAATACATAATATAAGAAGCCACCCAGGGAGAGGGATGACATGGGACCACATACATTAGAATGTATTAAATCTAAAATCCCTTAATATCTAGTAGTATTGCTGGAAATTTTTTTCTTAACATTCTTCCCAAGTGCACAACCCCAACATACACTATCATGCTCAAAATCAAATACATGCATACCTTTTACCATCTATCGAAGTCTTGGTAGTGATTTGTAGTGTAAGTGTCCAAGCCTTCGGTTCCATAGATCGTATGGAATGATAGTGTGGTGAATCATAGCTTGAATGTACTTCCCAATTACCTTGTAGAGTCCTCCCTCTTGAACTCCAATCACACAAGAAGATTCTAGGATTTTGTTCTTCGACCATAAAAGTGCTTTGTTATCCATGAAGATAAATCAGAAGCCTTTGTCTTCAAGAACCGAAACTAAAAGCAAGTTCTTCTTCAATCCCAGAACATATAGAATGTCCTCCACATGTAGAATATCATCGATGCTTAACTGGAATGAGGTGGTTCCAACTCCTTTGATCGAATAAGCTGAGTTGTCCCCCAACTCTACAATGCATGTGAATTGTTTCTCCTTTAGAGATGTGATGGCACTCTTGTAATCAGTCATATGTTTGGATGTGCCCCTATCAATCAAGCATGTGTCTACATTTGTGATGATGGATTCCAAAAGGGATGAGACGAGGCAATACTCCCTTCTTGTATATTTTTCTTCAGATGCATTCTTTTGAGTGATTTCATATTCTATGGCGGTAGAAGCATGAAAATTTCCTTTCCTCTTTGCTTTGCACTCTCTTGAGAAATGGCCTTTCTTGATGCAATTGAAACATCTAACTTTTGACTTTTCAAAGCCTTTGTTGAACTCCTTCTTCTTTGAATGAGAGAACTTCTTTTGGAAGAAGGGTTTCTTTCATTATTCATTATTGCCGTGAGGGAAGGGTTTTCTTATTTGATGCACACTGACTTGATCTGGATTCTCTCATCCTCTTGGAGGTAGTCATGCTACAACATTTTGAAGTTAGGTTGTACCTCTCGGCCATTTATCGCAGCAAAGAATGTCTACCATGAGGATGGGAGACCATCAATAATGGTTTGGAGAAGATCATCTTCATCCACCACTACTCCAATAGTATCAAGTTGATCTCTTACTTGAGAGATCTAGGAGAAGAAGGAGGCCATTGTCTCATCCATATCCATATTTAAGTTTCGAAGCTTATTTTTCAATGCCCTCTTTTGACTCAGGGATTTCTTCTCATTTAGATTAGTCAATGTATCATAACATTCTTTCACAGTCTTCAGTAGTGTGATCAGGAGCATCAAGTTATCTTTTACCAAATCATAGATGATCCATTTGGACTTAACTTGATTCTCCTTGAATTTGATGTGCCCTACCTTCGATGTAGGCTCCTCCACCACAGTGGATACGTAGCCATCTAATTCATGTTCCTCTAGGATGTTGAGAATCCTAGCCTTCCAAGTGTTGAATTTTGAGGTGCCCTCAAGATGGTCTTCTGGTTGTACATAGAATAATGCCATAGTCTTCAAATCTTGTGCTCAACTTCTTAGGATCAACGTAGGCTTTAGCTGGCATGCAAAACTGAGCTCCTTCACTCCTTGAGATCTGATACCTTGTTAATATTTGGTTGAACTTTGATATTTAATTCTTTTAGATGTAGATACTTGAAGCAATGAAACAGTTCAATCCATGAAATTCATACAACTATAACACAATATATACCATGGGGAAAATCCTCAAAATTATGAGAATGAAAACCCCAACAATTCTTCTCAGTATCATATAATGCAAAGTAGAGAATGATTTCTTTTACAACATAGAATATTTCTTTTGGAAGATAAGAGATCACTGAACACTCTTGAATGAAGATACATAAGAAATAGAGAAGAGATAACAATCAGATGTGTTCCCAATACAACAATAACAAGCACAGACAATACCCTTCACAAAGAGAAGCACCTTGCATTCAATGGAGAAGAGAATTCGCTTCACACTAGATTCATCAATCCCGTATAACATATTTATACATTCTTCTCTTCTATTTTTAACTTCTAACTTTAGGATGAAAGCACCCTCAAATTGTATGTATTAATCTTGCATGCAGAGGTGTGCCCCACTTCTCATGCAATGCTTTATCTCACTGAGTTGTCACTTAGGATGAACTCGCCTCTTAACTGAAATATTTCCCACTTAGTTAGGTGGATAACTTAAGTGTCGACATGCAATTGTCACAACTCAGGTGCCATCTTTTAGTTTAACATAAGTGTTGTCAATAACACTTAGTTAAATAGATCTTCTTTTTTGTCACTTAGTTAACTAATTGAAGTGAAAACTGTGAGTTCTTTATTTAATTGGGGCATATCTTTAACTGATGCTTTAACTGAAGCATTGATACTTAACTGAAGTTTTATAACTAAAGCTTTAACAATTCAAGTTCTCTTTAATTAGTTGAAGTGATTGTTGTTACACAAAAATATCATCATCATGAGTCATGTGTCATCTCCATGCATTAATCCACGAAGTTCCTTGGGCTAAAACATCATAAGGAAGGTTGTTGTGTGAAAATCCTCACAGCAGATCTAAGAGATGATGTATAACTCACAAGAGTAATTATGATTAAGCAGGAAAATAGAAGAAGAGTGAACAATACAGTATAATGAGCAACAGAATAATATGGTACAGTAGAACTCAGATAGAAGCAATAATACTTCACACACACTAGATTATTAATCACAAATGGACATATAAATAATACAATGCATGAGGAATTCGAATGCCTAAGGTGGCAATTCGAATTAGCCTTCATGGAGTGATCAAAGGATCACTGGAGTGTCATTGGAGCACAACTAGGTGTCCTCATGATCATCGGAGTGCAACTGGAAGTCTTCATCATCATCAATGGAGTCATCAATGCTCAAGTATCTGTCAACCATCAGTCAAACTAACTCTGGTAGGTGTAACTCAATGTAACTGAGTGTAACTCAATGTAACTAAGAGTAACTGAGTGTAACTCAATGTAACTAAGTGTAACTGAGTGTAACTCAATGTAACTAAGAATAACTGAGTGTAACTCAATGTAACTAAGTGCAACTGAGTGTAACTCAATGTAACTAAGAGTAACTGAGTGTAACTGACTGTAACTGACTGTAACTGAGTGTAACTAAGTGACAACTGGACTGGTAGGTGAAGAAGGGCGAGTTGCTCCCTAAAATCAAGGAAGAAGGGCGCACTAAGCAACTAGAGGGCTAAAACTGAATAGTAAGAAGCTCCTGGGGGCTGGCTAACTGAGGGCTAGGTGCTGGACTGATGACTGGGATGCATGCAAAATGCTTGCAAACCCTAGAATGCATGCAAACCCTAAAAGTGCATGCATGACTGAAAATGTAAATGATCAAAATACTGGTGGGACTAGGATGGAGTATAGGAATATCCTAACACCCCCCCTTAATCCATCCTGGGCCCTGGTAACTAAGACCAAAGGTCACCCAATACAATGAATAATAACAATCAATAAACCAAGGAAGTGGGAAAATTTCATGGGAAACATACCCCCTCCTCAAAAAATAGACTGTAAGGCACACATAAAAAAATGAATGCTCCAAACTCAAACATGTGTGATGCTTGGTCATATGTCTGGAGGTATCTTCTTCTTGGGAAGACGTGGATCATGCTCAAAAAGCATGTGCTTGTACTTGCTCTTCAGATCGAATGTGATGAGAACAAATCCAATAGTATGAGAATGATCCTTGAACCTGTGATTCGAATCAGCTGAGGTAGGATCAAATCTGTGAAAGTGCATATAGTCTTTTGTCTTCTCCTTCGAACCACCATGGGTGAGATTATGCCAAAAATAACTATCATATGATGCATGAGAAATTATCTCAAGCGGGTGGCAATGGCCATATTCTTCAATAACCTTTTGAAAGCATGTGCTAATGATTATATAGTAGTAAATAAGAGATGTTTGCTGAAGAGGAGTGAATGCATTACCTCCAATAGCTGATGTTACCTCCGAAATAATCATGTGATCATGATGCAAACCAACAAACTCTGGTGCAAGAGAGGATTTAGGACCTTCTGCAATATCTAGAGTGTGAGCTGGCACAGAAAGAGAAGAAAGTTTGAGCATGAGCGGAGAATCTGCAAGTTCTTTTTCAACAACTTCAATATGAGATGATACTAGTTCATGATCTGAGAGATCATCAAGGGGAGCGAATGCAACATGATCTGAGAGACCATCAGGAGGAGTGAATGCATCATGATCTGAGAGACCATCAAGTGGAGCGAATGCATCACCTTGCTTGCTTTTGAAGGGATTTGGACCAAAACCATCATTCTTTTTGCCGAATCTTTCATCCAGATGAGCCCATAACTCTTTTGGAGTTTCAATATCAAAGATGGTCAGGTACAATATGTAATCAGTCATAGTAAGCTTCATTCTTCCAATGTGCATGTCACCTTTATTCAACCATTTAATCTTCTTTGTAGAGGATTCGAACTCTCTTTCAAAATAGCAATCAAAGAGATCATGGCTCTTTAAATATGCTATTATTTTTGGTTTCCATTCATCATAGTTGAATAGAGAAAGAGGAGTGATTTCTTCTAATTCAGGATACATTGAAGCTATAGAAGACCTGCAAAAACAATATAGAATAACTGCAACTGCTACTGCTGCAAAAATGCAGATTCTGCTGCAACTGCTGCACTCGAAATCTTGGTAATAACCTGCAAAAAACTCTCAAGAATGGAGATAAACAATACTCTCAACATGCTCTGATACCATGTGAAAATCCTCACAGCAGATCTAAGAGATGATGTATAACTCACAAGAGTAATTATGATTAAGCAGGAAAATAGAAGAAGAGTGAACAATACAGTATAATGAGCAACAGAATAATATGGTACAGTAGAACTTAGATAGAAGCAATAATACTTCACACACACTAGATTATTAATCACAAATGGACATATAAATAATACAATGCATGAGGAATTCGAATGCCTAAGGTGGCAATTCGAATTAGCCTTCATGGAGTGATCAAAGGATCACTGGAGTGTCATTGGAGCAAAACTAGGTGTCCTCATGATCATCGGAGCGCAACTGGAAGTCTTCATCATCATCAATGGAGTCATCAATGCTCAAGTAACTGTCAACCATTAGTCAAACTAACTCTGGTAGGTGTAACTCAGTGTAACTGAGTGTAACTCAATGTAACTAAGAGTAACTGAGTGTAACTCAATGTAACTAAGTGTAACTGAGTGTAACTCAATGTAACTAAGAATAACTGAGTGTAACTCAATGTAACTAAGTGCAACTGAGTGTAACTCAATGTAACTAAGAGTAACTGAGTGTAACTGACTGTAACTGACTGTAACTGAGTGTAACTAAGTGACAACTGGACTGGTAGGTGAAGAAGGGCGAGTTGCTCCCTAAAATCAAGGAAGAAGGGCGCGCTAAGCAACTAGAGGGCTAAAACTGAATAGTAAGAAGATCCTGGGGGCTGGCTAACTGAGGGCTAGGTGCTGGAATGATGACTGGGATGCATGCAAAATGCTTGCAAACCCTAGAATGCATGCAAACCCTAAAAGTGCATGCATGACTGAAAATGTAAATGATCAAAATACTGGTGGGACTAGGATGGAGTATAGGAATATCCTAACATGTTGTCCTTTCCATTTATCTTTCGTAGTCACCGTATGCACCCTACCTTCATGCAGGGAGCGTCGAACTCAAGTAGACACACTCTGCACCTTAGCAAAGAGTGTTGTTGATGCAGTGTGTCTTTTTTATAGAATGCGATGATCTACTGCTGTCGCAAGTTTCCTTCATGCAAGGTGCGTTGGAGTTGGTTAAAGTGATTAAAAGGAAGCTTCAAGCGATTTATCAAAGCTTGGTGATGTGGAGGCTTAGCCCTGGATATGTGGATAGGTGTCCTTCGGTTCCATAACCCATTGGGATAATCCCTTAGATATCTCCCCTAAATATTCAACCTAATCTATCCATCTATCCCTAAAAATACAACCCCTCTCTCTCCATTGAGAGGAGGAAGGAATATGCACCCTCATGCTGGTGGAATTCACTCAGGATCATCTTCTTCATCCATAAGAATTTAGGAGGATTTGGATATTTGAGGAAAGATCGTCCATGTTAGATTCGTGACGTCGAAGCTTTGGTTGTAACTCCTCTCACTTTGTATTTGCTGCAATTTATATTAATATAAACATATTTACATAAATGTGTTATGTCTTGTAATATCATTTATTATTTGATTCTTTGACCGCTTCTCTAGATTCGTAGATATATGCTTTCACGTCGTTTTCTTGTTTCCATCTCTTCTGTCTTGTTTTGCAGCCAGAGATCGAGGGATTGAAAGCAAATCAAGCAAAGAGAAAGGGATTACAATCATAAGGTGATTCATCTACCCTGCAATCTAATATAACTAGGAAATATTTTATGTGGTGTACTCTTTTGTGCTAGATCCATATCATTTAGGTCTAGAGAGATCCGTTTCCATCCGCATTAATAAATTGTCTACACACAAAATGGCGACCATGCTGGGGATTTATAGCCTATATCTTTGATCATTTCTTAATTTTTGATTTATTTTGATCGATCCTCTCCTCTCCTCTCCTTCCATTGGATCCATCCTCTAGTGAGTCTTTGGGTTATCCAGACTTTGCTTGGGATTGTTATCAGACCTTTTGCCTTTTTTCTTGAAGAATTTTTTTTTGTGATTTGGATACCGCCCAACGCACCTGGGTTGTTTATCCCTTGCATCACTATGTTTCTGACGCTCCTTGCTGGCTACCAATCTATGTCTTTGACGCTACCTTTCTGTCTGCAAATGTGTGGCTGAAGCGACCTACTCATTCAAAGAGTGTGTTGTTGGGTTGTCCAACGCCCTGGTGTACACTTGCAGGGTGTCTTGCCCTATGTTATTTGTCACTTGGTAAAAAAATTCTTCAAGTTGGTTTGGTTTGGTTTTTCCTTGAGTTTTGTGTTTTGTTCCTTGTAGTCACAAAACCCCCAGGCACAACATAGTGTTATCCTTGGCTTGATTTCGAAGTTTGAGTGTTGATTAGGGTTTTTCCAATCAAGCGAGTGCTTTGGTTGTTGTGGGAAATTTCAATCCCACATCGATCTGCTCAGTCTTGTAGCTCCCAGTCATTTCACCAGATCTATTTGATCTAAATTCCAAGCCTTCTCATCCATGTTATTGTGATTTTTCCTTGATTGTGTGTGCTTTAAGTGTTATTGAGATTTTGAGTGCTCTTTCTTCTTTGAGATTTCTTCATTATTTAAAATTTGTAGTACTTTCTTCTTTTGTTTTCTAAACTTGGATCCGGAGAGTGGCATCATTCTCGGATCTTTAAGCGCATTTGTGAAGAAGATTAAACATTTCCCATTATCCTCATTTCGAGTTTCATTCTTGACATTGTTGTAGAGTTTTGTCCTACTTTGGAATCTATCATCAAATGATCTTTGAAAAGTTTTAGATCACCATTGTTATCTCGCATTTTCTTATTTATGAAAACTGGTTTCTCATTTCTCTGCAAATTTCACAGTGCGTCAGAACTTTTACGAAGCATTTCCAAAGATTGAACAATTCTTGCATTTTTTTTGGGGGGGGGTTTCTTCCATTCATTCATATTTGTTTTAGAAAATTGAAGTTTCTGCATCTAAGGAGAATTATCCTTTTCATCTTAGCACAAATTCGTTTAAATTTGAAAAGAAGAAAGAAAAACATTTGAGATTTGGTGTGTGTTATTTTATTGTTTTTGTTGGCTTAGTAAAAAGAGTGCTTCATTTTCCTTTTGGTTGATTTTGAAGTATGGGGGTACTTGTAAAATTTTACCATCGGAAACAAATGAATTTATCCTTACCATAGATAGATTCCATCGAAAAGAAAATAAAAGCTTTGCATTTACATATAGCTTAGGTCTGCATTCTTTTTAAATTCCTCTCTACACCTCATGCATTCACCTAACCGCAAAAGATAAAAATTATTGGAAGTGTTACGTTAAAACTACATAGGAACTTGTGTTTTAGGTTAGAGATGTGTTCCGATGTATTTAAGCATGGCGGCAGTCATTCTTTTCCTGCACTGCATCCTGGGGGCTTGTAGTTCTTCCACGTACCAACCAATATATCAAATGACCTTTCACGTACCCTTGGGTTTATCAAAAGATACTTCATGTACTCAGTAGTATATCGAAAGGATCATGTCATATGGTTGTGCATTAGACAACACCACTACAGATATGATCTCCCACGTACCTTGAGTATATCAGGAGACCCTTCAAGGATTCCTGTAACCATCCAAGCTAACCTATTGGCCGTCTTGGTGTGGTAATACATCGATAACAACACTCGGGGAGGTACTACGCATGTGCTTCAGGTAGTCGGGTTATACGGTTAGGGGTATGGTCCTAATCCTCTCTAGTTAGTGCTCTGAAAGATTGGGCCGAGTATAATTGTTGGACCCTGTGGTATATTGCGAGTTGCACAACCTTGACAATCCCGCGAGGTTCAATACCATTGAATCCACACCTATCACATAAGTTTGCTTGCAGATTTAGCTTGTGTCTATCTTGGATTGCATTTTCCTTTTTGTATAGAAAACACTTAGGAGAAATTTTGGTTCAATCACTCTGGTTGATCAACCTTTGAGAAGATCCTGAATGATTTTGAACTTGCCACCTAGATATCCCCTTAACTAGGAAGAGAACTTGGGAGAAAACATGGATCAACCTACTACATCTATGTCATATGAGGAAGATACTTCTACCTTAGAGTCAGGAATGAACTTCTCATCCCCCACAAACCCACCTATATTTGATCCTACAAGACCTTTGATAGTGGAACAACCTACCTCATATAACACATCCTTCCATCACTCAATGGAAGGACACCCTGGAGATACAGATTGGGTTTTCAGTTAGCCCCAAGATGACCCTGTATTAGCAGCGTTTGGTCCAACTGCATCTTTTTGGAACACGTCTCTAGGACGACATGTTGCCGATTTTGGGTCACTTCCCATGGAAGAAACTATACCTTGTTGATGGATTTCGAACGATGAGTTTCTTGCACAACTCTACGAGCACATTAACTATTTACACATGCCTAGCGAACAACTTAGACGTCAAAGTATCTGATGTAGAGCAAGTTCACAAGTACCAATTTTTCGATATTCCCCTGTAAGTTCTTTATATTTTACTTCACTAGAAACATCCATACCCCACATGACCACTTATGAACTAGGTCAACCCTCGTTTCCTATGAGTACACCTCAAAGTTAGGCGACTAGTTCTACATCTCATCTAACCCCAACTTCTGAAGGGAAACCTTCAACCTCTGTTAACTATGGTACGTTACCTCCACCTCCCCCACCTCAAAATTCGAGGGGAGGCTATAATCTACCTATTATTATATAGTTAGGAGGAATTAATCCTTTCGTTAGCATTCAACCATTTGTTATGGGTCAACCCAGTATTAGTGGTCAACATTTGGTTATTGTGCACATTCCGGTAGGGGGTAATTTTCCACTGAGGGAAACCCTTGGTTAGTGGACCTAACCTGTATGGAAGAACCACCCAGTTACTAGTCATAATGTGAGTAGAGGATATACTTCAAATCCAAGTTACAGTATGGTTGGAATCCCTCTTCCAACCATGGGACAATCTATGTGGACACATCATATGGGGGGGCCATCTATTTGGACCCAACCCCCGTGGGGGCATATTTTTCCCGGACACCATAACCTTAATGTTGGACAAAACTATCAAGGAAACGTTTTTCCTGGATTACCCTATCCTGGGAATACAAATACCCCATGGGGACACCATAATGTTCCACAGAATGGACCTCCGACCGGTGGATCACCCCCACCTCCACAACTAGTTATTCCACCACATCCAACACCATCCAGTCGAACACCACCACCACCACCCCATTCCGGAGGAGGTGAACCCCACCTTACGATGAAGGACCACCCCATTTCGAAGGAGGAGGAACCCCACCTTATGGTGGAGGACCACCCCATTCTGGAGGGGGAGGATCCCCACCTTCGGGCGGAGGACCACCCAATTTTGGAGGAGGAGGACTCCCACCTTTTGTTGGAGGACCACCTTACCCTTTAGGAGGAGAACCCCACCTTTTGGTGGAGGACCACCTTATTCTAGTGGAGGCGGACCTCCTTCAGGTCCCCCTCCCAACCCAGGTGGCCCACCCCCATATGGTTAATTTTCGATGGGGGGACCTTGCGACCAATTGGTCCATGGTCCTATTGGTACATCAATGCCCTATCAGTACTACCAGTATCCACAGTCTAACCAACAATGACCATTTCTTTCTACACTCGATCTGCCAGATTTGTCATGGTTAACTAATGATCCCATATATCATGGCACAAATTGGCCAGCAATTCTAGTGAAATTACCGTCTGACATCCCAAATTTTAACTACAAACCTGATGAGCACCCCAAAAAAAATGTAATGACTTATCATTTTTGGTGTTCGTCGAACTCCTTAAAGGATGATTCCATCCATTTGAGGCTATTCCACGGAACCCTCACCGACACTACTACCAAGTCGTATATTGAATTACCAACATACTCTTTTCCTGACTTTCGATCTTTGGCCATGTCATTTTTGGCACATTTTTAGTTACCAATCCGTTACGAGACCAATACATATCTTTTGACCTCTCTCTGGTAAACCACATCCACTCACATTTCTGATCATATTCACAAGTGGAGGCAGAGACAAAATCTGATTAAAGCTCCCATTCTGGACCAACTCCTTGTAGATTGGTTTACAAAGTCACTCCTACCTGTCATAGCCAAAGATGTTGTTATGGGTGGGGCCATCACAGAAGAACAAGCTATATCATGTGCTTAGTACTTAGACTTGGTCTATGCCCAATCAGGAACTTTATATGATATTGTTCCCAATGCTCCCCACCCTACCTACGACCCAGCAAAACCACCCATGGGACCTCATTTCGATGACATCATTGGTTCCGTTCAAAACCATCCTGCTTCACAATCTGGTGGATTACATAGCCACAATGGCTCGAATCCACCCCCATCATAGGCTGGGAACAACACCAACAGATCAACCAGCCCTGCTGCCACCGAAGAAGTGAATTCATTCCAATCTTCTTCACCTCAGAAATCCGGTGGTAACAAGAAGAACAAAGGGAAAAACAAAAAGTATTCTAATCAATAGGAGCCCAAACAAAACAATGTTGACAACACCAAACAAAATCAGAAGGTTAAGTATCCTTGTTTACTGTGCGGTGGTGACCACTTTACTAAAGAGTGCCCACATCGGGACGGGGTCCAAAATTTCCTAAAAGGGAACCTGACACTTGTAGTTTTAACCGATCCCTTCCCCACACAATAGAAATAGATGATCGTGCAACAACCTTCTCCCTCTGAAGGAGAACCATCCTCTACCGCTCATGTTCTCATGATGTGTAGTGAAACTGTCAAGCTGAACACTCGATCACGTTCTTATGAATCAGTCCCAACTAAGGAATCTAACGAAAGTAATACTAAAAAACCTTCCACCTATGCTTCGGACATTCCCTTGCCTCAAGTTCCTCTCAAGAAAACTTCATTTGATTAAGTGCTACATCCACCCAAGAGCACAATTAGAAAAGTTGTTTTCAATCCCAACACTTGGGTTGCTCAAAACTACAACATTGTAGAGGACCTAGCACAAGCATATTGTGCTATGTCGATGTTGGACGTCTTACAAAACTGTCCTAATCAGCATAAGACTCTCCTCACTGCTATCAACGATGTAGATCCTGATTCCTCAAACACCATTATGTTCCGACTTGAGTATTTCAAACTGAGGATTTCCCACCAACTTTCGGTCCAAAATGTCACCAACGTTGTTGCGAAAAGCATCCATCGTACTGTTTTAGGTGAAGGAGCCTCCACCTCGGTAATGTTGTTATCCTGTTGGTGAGCCATTGGCTCTCCCAAGTTCAACCGTTCCCCTACCACTCTGAAATCATTTGACGGTCAAGGATTCCAACCACATGCACTGTTACAATTTTTGGAAATAGAGTTGGGGGGAAAGATCTTTTCCATTAATGTGGAGGTAGCTGCCACCGCATTGGATTATAACCTACTCCTCGGTCATAATTGTTTTTATGCCATGACCGCGGTCGCATATTCTATATTCCGCATCGTACAATTTCCCCACCAAGGGAAAATTGTTACCATTGACCAACTAAATTTTTGTACACCGAACACAACTACTCACCTTGCAGAAAATGTACCACTCTTAGGTCATTCGTCGCAGATATAGGAGAGTGTGAGAGTCAGACTCCTTAAAGATTCATCCCTCATGGGAGTCTTTCCATAATCAGATCCCCCTTCCCATGTTGCCACGGTAAACATGATTTCTTCTATGATCCCATCATCATCCAACCCCATTTACCAATGGCTCATGCCCAATATTGACAAGTTGGAATCGATTGGAGATGTTATGCCTCTCACATTAGAAGAATCTACTTATGAGGCTATCCAATCAACACCTGATGACCACTCTTCAGTGGCATCTACATCTCGTTCTCCACCCCAACAGCGGAACTCATCCCAACCTGATCGTCTACTACAAACTTTTCATTCTGATGAGTCCATTATGGAGATAATTGTTGATGTATATGTAACTTTGGAATGCATTTCACATATATGTATATTGTATTCCTATAAAGATGTTATTATTCCTCTATACGGAAGTGGTTGTATTCCTATAGAGATGTTATTATTCCTCTATACGGAAGTGTTGTCATTTATATTGTAAGTGTCGTAACTTATACTTGATGGGTTATTTGACCACCTTGTTGGGGTCGGCCCTGTATAATTCATGTGGGTCAAAGGGTTATTAGACCACCCTATTGGGGTTCGGCCATGTGGGTCAAAGGTTTATTAGACCAACCTACTGGGGGTCATCCCATTCAGCATTATGTTAATTGGTTAAGTTGAGGCCGACCTAGTTGAGTAAAGGTCAAGTCAAGTTAGTGTATAAATAAAAAGTGTGTCTCTCTCATTTCACACATTCTATTCACTTACTCACACTTTGGAGAGTGCGCACTTGTGGAGGAGGAGGCTCTGCTGCTAGGAGAAGACTATCTCTTGTATTCTGGTTGTATCATTTCTCTATCTATCTCTGAGGAAGTTATTGGGGTTTTTCACCTTTATGGTTTTCCCCAAGTAAACTCTGTGTCTCTTGTGTGCTTGTATTATTGTGTCCATGATTGATATGCTGTAGATTTGTTGTACATGTTGTTCTCTCAGCTAAGATCCTAGATCAGATTGAAGTAAATTCTGAAAATTTAACATGGTATTAGAGCTATCCTGAAAGAAGGCATAATATGGCATGTATGACACTTGTTGCACTTACGATGCTAGGGCTTGATATAGAAAAAAACAGTCATCATAGAACTTTCTATATAAATACATTTTGGAAAAAAATTTGGATATGAAACTTTTACAAGTCGAAGATCCGATCCCCATGTACCTTTTGTCCAAAGGACAACTTCTAATTCGTTGTACTTTGTGATTTATTATCTGTACAATATAGGGTTTCTGCCTCTTCCAGATCTGAGTCAAAATCAGGTGACCTTGGGAAAAAGGTCATAACTTGGGCTAGGAAGATGCAAATGACATTTCATAAAAACTAATAGGTAGTACACAGACTGTACTATCTCAAAAAAAGTGTTCATAGGCCGAAGCTGAACCAGTGACATGTGACATGCCGTACAAGTTCACTCTCCTGTATTATCCCATAAACCGGTCACGTTGCGACACTTGGCATAACTCTCTCTCAGAGAATCCAATTGAGGTTAGACCTATTGGGATGGAAAGATAACAGTTCGGGATATCTCAAAAAAAAATTTGAGACCCTGTGGATTGAAATGCTCAGAGTTACACCAGAAACAATCAGGTACATATTTATGTCAAAACATAATTTTTTTGAGCACCTTCATTCATGGCTTTCGGAATTTAGGGCTTCGGAGAAAGTTGGAATTTTTGTAAATAGAGACCACGGCTGGATGATACTCATCAAATTATAAATTTAGAGACCAAGATCATATTTTTTGGTTGGGCAGAAGGCCGGGCTTGATCAAACCCCAGTTCGGGACTTTGATCGGAAAGATCGAAAATTAGGGCTTCTACAAAAATTGGAATTTTGGAAATCTGTGACCATGGCTAGAAGATCCTCAGAAAAATCGAAGCTTAGAGATTTGAATCAAATCTTTTGGTTGGGTGAAGCTCCGAGAAACTCAAATCCTAATTTAGGGTCCTTCCGAGTGAATCTGGAAATCTAAAAGGCAATTTCGAGGGGTGAAACTTTGCAGTTTTCAAATTCTAAATATACCAACTTGATCAACTCATCAAGGCACATATTTCAATCCTTTTGGAAGTTTGAAATTCAAAGTTTGAATTTTTGGGGTTTTTTTGACAAACCCTAATCCAGCTCCAGGTCCAGTTCTTGCAAATCAAGTGGATTGGGTTAATCCTAGAAGAAGATGGATTGGTCACCTGCATAAGTGAAGAAGTTCTTGTCTCAGAGGGAGATGAGGCTAAGGCCTTCCATAAGAAGATTACAAGCAATCTTGAAAGGTATGGCTTACAGGTATGTTTTGAATTATGTTCATGGTTAAGTTTATAATATGTTTGTCTTCATATCATTACAGCACAATCCTGATTAATTACTAGACTTGTCGTATCAGCTTAACAAAACTATGAATGCATTCATTAGGGTGTTGACACTTATGATTGTACTAATGCATTATGGTGTTGTATGAGGTTTATGTTGTCTGCTAACATGAAAGGTACACCAAGAAAGACAAATCATGTTCTGGTTCAAGAACATATGATCACGATGACATGAGGACAAAGATTCATCCATTGTCATGGATCACTTAGAAGATATACTTACGAGGTATGTATAACTTGGTCCTACAATGGATAACTTATGAGACATGCAGGTTAATAGCACAAGTCATTGAAGAGAACCCGAAGACATTATGTGGGTATGTTAGACATAACTAGCTAGCATGCTAATCCAGGTATGTTTTTCTTATATCAAGATAGAATCCTACCTTGTGTTAGGATCTTATACTGTTGTGTTGTTGATAATGATTATTCATGATGTCATAGGTTTGAATAGTCATGGTTGTATGCATATTATGTTTCTTACCATAATTGATGATACGACTAACCAGAAGAATCATGAAGGTATAGGTTTGAGTAATCACGGGTTTATGCATTGATGATTTAACTAATCAGAAGAGACCTATGATCAAATAAGAATATGCATGAGTAAAAGAAGACTTCCCTGAAACCTTGAATACTAATGTTTATTATCTGTGAATGATCATGACTATACATGTTTAAGATGAATGTGTTTTTATAGTATTAATATTATACTAATAAATGTGTGATTATGTATGAGTCCTCAAGGATAACATAATGATGATACTAATAAGCATGCATAGTGATTAAGGATGGATATAAGTTCAAGGACATGTAATCCAGGAAGCAAAGATCAAGAGGGAGCACACTCCAGTTGTTCCTGCAAGAAAGCAAAGGAGCACACTTCAGTAGTTTCTACAAGGATAGATTGATTGCCGACATGCAACGGAAGCTTGCTACCAAGTTCGAGTTGAAGAACTTGGGGATGATGCACTATTTGTTTTTTGGCATGGAGGTGTGGCATAGTGCAATGGAATCCTTTTTGGAAAAGGGAAGTATGTAGTAGAGATCTTGAAGAGGTTCGGGATGATGGACTGCAAGGCTATGGCCACACCTATGGCATCGAACCTAAAGCTTCTATGTGATGCTTCATCTAATCCAGTTGATGCCACTGTGTATTGTCAGATGATTGGGTCCTTGATGTACTTGACGAACACGAGACCAGATATTTACTTTGCGGTGAACACATTGAGCCAGTTGCTGACGGATTCGAGAGATGTTCACCTAGTTGTTGTAAAGCATATTTTGAGATTGGGCAGGCAGTGTTGCAGATAGGAAGAGCACATATGGGTGCTGTTTCAGTATGGGATCAGGTGTGATCTCTTGGTTTAGCAGGAAGTAGTCTTGCGTAGCACTGAGTACAACCGAAGCAGAGTATGTTGCGACGGATGAGCAGGTTGTAGATGTATTGACCAATCCATTGGCCAGAGTGCAGTTTGAGTACTTTAGAGAGAGGCTTGGTGCACTTCAGATCGAGGTTCCTTCCAAAGGGAAGTGATGAGTCCGGAAGATGTAGATGCACACGAGATTTTCTGACATGGTTGATGTGTTCTCCCTTGGTCATGATGTAATTGCTGAGCCATTTTTCACATGGTAGTAGATGTGTTCTCCCATGGTGAAAAAGTAAGGGTTGGATCCTTCCCTGAATGGTGGTAGATGTGTTCTCCCATGTCGGTGGTGTAAGTGCTGGATGATGTACATCTGGGCTGTGCTTCGTGGATGATGCAATGATCTGAAGAGGACGATGCTATGATGATCAGGAGGATCATGGATGATGAGCATCAGGATGATGCTCCAGTTACTACTCTGTATATGTATATGCATCATGTTGGATGCTTGTTATGATCAGTTGGATCATTTATATATATATGCATCATGTTGGATGCTGGATATGATCAGTTGAATCATTATGTATGTATGAATCATGTTGGATGTTGGATATGATCAGTTGGATCATTTGTATGTATTTTGTATATGCACCATATTGGATGCTTGGACCATGTATCTGTATATGTATCAGGTGGATACTGAGATCATGTATGTTGATATGTATCAGGTGGATACATTGTGTGGATCATGTATCTATGTATGTATGAGGTGGATACATTGTATGATCAGGTAGATACTTGGTATGCATCAGGTGGATGCATTGTATGATCAGGATGATCGTGGATGACGAGCTTCTCCAGATGACATGCATCAGGATGATGCAGTGATGATGATCATAATGATCATGTGTACATCAGGATGATGTATGGTGAGTATTAGGACGATACTTTGTGGCTGTGGATCAGGTTGTGCAAATGAGCATGTCTGGGAGATCCTATAGGTCAGAGTTGTGTACCCGTAACAGATTTGTGTACCCGTAACAGCCTCGGATGCTCTTTCGAGACATTGCTCTGGGAGGACATGTAATTTGTGCCCTGGGATATCTTCATGTCGGAGTTGTGTACCCGTAACATCCTAGGATGCTCTTGCAAGGTTTTGTCCTATGGCATGTAATTTGCTCCTGGGATATCTAGACAGGATGAAAAAGGCCTTAGATGCTTCAGCCAGGTTTTGCCATGACCACATGTAATTTTCTCTTGGGAGATCTGGACAGGATGAAAAAGGCCTCAGATGCTTCAGCCAGGTTTTGTGGTGGACCACATGTAATGTGCTCCTGGGAGATCCAACAGGTAGAGCTGTGTGCTCGTAACAGCCTGGGATGCTTCAGCCAGGTTTTTTGGTGAGATCACATGTAATGTGCTCCTGGGAGATCCGACAGGTAGAGCTGTGTGCTCATAACAGCCTGGGATGCTTCAGCCAGGTTTTGTGATGGATCACATGTAATGTGCTCCTGGGAGATCCAACAGGTAGAGCTATGTGCTCGTAATAGCCTGGGATGCTGCAGCCATGTTTTGTGACGCACGTAATAAGTCCTGAGGATTCCATAGTATGGCTAGTGATGACGAAGACCTGCAGGTGGTGGGCCTACATCCAGTATGAAAAAGGACTGGCTCTGTAGAACTTCCTATGACGAGTAGATTCAGAGATTGATTGAGATAGAAGCAGCAGTGACGATGATGATGACTCGATGACGATTATCCAGTGACGATGATATAGAGAAGATTACTTGTGCTAGAAGACCTGTGTCGAGAAATACCTTCCTAGTTAAGAGGGAGTGTTGGTGTATATGTAACTTTGGAATGTATTTCACATATATGTATATTGTATTCCTATAGAGATGTTATTATTCCTCTATACGGAAGTGGTTGTATTCCTATAGAGATGTTATTATTCCTCTATACGGAAGTGTCGTCATTTATATTGTAAGTGTCGTAACTTATACTTGATGGGTTATTAGACCACCTTGTTGGGGTCGGCCCTATATAAGTCATGTGGGTCAAAGGGTTATTAGACCACCCTATTGGGGGTCGGCCATGTGGGTCAAAGGGTTATTAGACCACCCTATTGGGGGTCAGCCCAGTCAACATTATGTTAAGTGGTTAAGTTGAGGCCGACCTAGTTCAGTAAAGGTCTAGTCAAGTTAGTGTATAAATAGAGAGTGTGTCTCTCTCATTTTACACATTGTATTCACTCACTCACACTTTGGAGAGTGGCGCACTTGTGGAGCAGGAGGCTCTGCTGCTAGGGGAAGAATATCTCTTGTATTCTGGTTGTATCATTGCTCTATCTATCTTTGAGGAAGTTATTGGGGTTTTTCACCTTTATGGTTTTCCCCAAGTAAACTTTGTGTCTCTCTTGTGCTTGCATTATTGTGTCCATGATTGATATGCTGTAGATTTGCTGTACATGTTGTTCTCTCAGTTAAGATCCTAGATCAGATTGAAGTAAATTCTAAAAATTTAACAATAATGAGTGTGGATGAACCCCCATGGGAAGACCTCCACCATCGATCGTCTTTCCTCCCACCGCTCGATTTGGTGGAGAACCACATTGAAACAATCATATCGCTAGATGTATTTCCTTACCCCCAATATCCTATCCTCACTTGTGATATGATAACTGAGGGTAACATGGAAAACATCACGCCTACTTTTCTGATCGATATCTCAGCCACACCCGGAGTCATGGAACATATTCATATAGGCCAAAACTACTCTCCTGAAGAGATTATCTCATACACGACCTTATTCAAACAATTCCGCGATGTATTTGCATGGAGCTATGAGGAAATACCAAGGATTGATCTTGATATTATTATACATGAGATTCAAACATATCCCTATTCTAAGCCCGTCCGACAAAAACTACGTCTAATGCACCCTAGGAAAACTGCGGCTATAAAGGATGAAATTGAAAAAATGTTGAAGGTTGGTTTTATTTATCTTGTCCCCTTGACAAAATGGGTCTCTAATGTCGTCCCCGTTACCAAAAAATGGGGCACCATAAGGGTTTGTGTCAATTACAGGGACTTATATAAGGCTTGTCCTAAGGACAACTACCCTACCCTGATTATCGACCAGATCATCTACAACTGTGACATAAGCGTATATTCGCATTCATGGATGGATTTTCTGGCCATAATCAGATTGAGATCCACCCGACCGATCAACATAAAACTGCTTTCATATTCTTGTGGGGTATGCTTGCATATCGTAAACTCCCTTTTGGCCTTAAAAATGTTGGTGCCACATTTCAGTGGGTTATGTCATACGCTTTCCACGACATGAAGGACTTTGTAGAATAGTATGAGGACGATATACCTGCTTGTTCAAATCATCGTGAGTTCCACAATGACCATCTGACGACAATATTCCTTAGATGTAGATGGTATAACATCCGTCTAAACCCTCACAAGTGCATATTTTGTGTCGAGTTTGGACGCCTCCTACGTTTCATCATTTCGAAATATGGGATCCAAATTGATCCCTTAAAGGTGGAATCTATCATTGATATCCCACCTCCAACAAATATACCATAACTTCAGAGTTTGCGGGGGAAGGAAAACTACTTAAGGCATTTTGTTTGTAATTTAACCGAGAAAATGCAGGGATACATGAGATTGTTAAAGAAGGATGTCCCATTCATTTGGGATGATTCTGCTCAGCAGTCCTTCGACAACCTCAAACATGCTATCACCCATGCACCTATGCTTCAACTGCCCAATTACATCAAGGATTACATCCTCTATCTTGCTTCTTCCACTAGCACTATCGCTATTGTTTTGGTTCAAGAGGATAACAACTCCCAAGAACATGTGATTTACTACCTTAGTAAGGGTCTTATTGAATCTGAAACGCAGTATTCAATGATGTTGAGAAACTAGCCCTCAAAACAATCATTGTTGTCCAAACATTTCACTATTATATCCTCCTCTGCACTACCACTATCATTGTCGTTTCTAACCCTATGTACCACGTTCTTACATGTCAGGTGTTGGGGAGAAAGTATTCGCATCGGATCACAATTCTTCAGGAATTCGACCTCCAATTTGAGAAGGCCAAGTCTAAAAAGTCTTTGGTTTTTGTGGAGATTATCTGCGATCTTCCTCGTACTGATACGGAAACTGAGCCCATGGAATCTCTCCCAGACAAGTCCTTGTTTCTTATTAGTACTTCTGACCCATGGTATGGAGACATCACTTTATATCTCCAAAACCAATGTTTCAGTCCTCAGTTATCTCGTGACGACCGTCGTTGTGTGCGTCACCACGCAAAGTACTATCTAATCATTGGTGATACCTTATACCGTCGTGGTGTTGATTCTATCCTCTAATGATGCTTAACTCATGAGGAGGATGAACATGTTCATAATGATTGTCACTCAGGGGCTTGTGGTGGTCATCTTTCTTGGATGGATACAACTCAGAAAATATTACACGCTCGATACTATTGGCCTTCCATCTTTAAAGAATGTGTTGAAACAGTCAAGAAGTGTCCTCCTTGTCATCTTTTTCATCATAAAAGGCGCTCTCATCCGGCCCACTACATCCCGTTATTTCCATCAGCCCCTTCGCTAACTGGGGCATAGATTTCATGCATTGTAAGCCTAGCTCGGCCATGGGGCATGGTTACGTCATCGTTGCCATTGACTATTTTACCAAGTGGGCCGAGGCCATGCCTACATGCAACGAAGATGGAAAAACTGTTGCACTCTATATGTTTAATCACATCATTGCACAATTCATATTTCCTCAGGCCATCATCATTGATCATGGAAGGAATTTCTAGTACAAGATGGTGGATGAGTTAGGTGCTAGATTGGGTTTTCGACATAAGAACCGAACTCCATATTACCCATAGTCCAATGGAAAAGTAGAGTCCATCAATAAGGTCTTGAAAAACATGATCCAAAGCATGGTGGGTACAGATAGGTCTAACTGGCACAACATGATTTTTTCATCCCTATGGGCATATAGAACCTCCATTAAAACTACCACCGGATTCACACCTTTCCAATTAGTCTACGGACTGGAGGTAGTCTTACCTATTGACTGCGAGATTCCATCATTAAAACTCACAGTCGAACTTCTACCGAACACCAACGCCGAGGAATAATGTTTTCTCTACTTGGATAAACTCAACGAAACCTACCCCGATGCAACCCTTTCTAATGAAGGACATAAGAAGCACATCAAGGCCCAGTATGACAAATCAGTCAAGCCTCATATCTTTAACGAGGGATATTTCATCCTTACCTAAGACCACAAACATGATAGTCTGGGGGCAGGAAAACTTGAGTCTATGTGGCACGATCCATATATAGTTATATGTGTTTTGGAGAAGGGAGCATATGAATTAGACGATTATGACGGGATATCTTGAGGAGAGCCTCGTAATGGACTCTTCCTGAAGAGATACTATGCCTAAGTATTTTATGCATTAGTACTATGTATATATTGTACATGTTGTGTGTTTTGTGTGGTGTGACACTTTATTTTAAGTGTGTTAGGATCTTGTTTTTGCATTTATACCATGTTCTTCCTGGATGTGCAGATGGAAATGTGTTTTGGATTTGCGGATGGCACCAACCAGCATACCCATAACCTCGCTTTTGTAGCATGGGTAATCTCTTTCCCTACCAGTGATCTCATTAGCTCAGGAGGGATTTGTATAGGATACGCAACCAACAATGTCGCTAAGTATCATGTAGTTATTGGGTTGTTGACTGATGCTCTTTCCCTGGGTATGGACCACATTAATTTTCATCTTGACTCACAAATAGTGGTCTTTGATCTTAACTATGTCTACGCTATCTGTGATCCTATTTTGCTCCGTCTATTTCGATGAGTACGACTCTTAGAGAGGTCTTTTGACTCCATTCAATATCTACATATCTCTAGAGACATGAACACTGTCGCTAACTCCTTGGCCAATTTCATATTGGATTGGTACATTGCACATTCATAAACATTCTATCAAATAGTATAAGATAAACATGCAAAAGATCCCATAATCATTAATGAAACAAAGTATATAAATCTAGGAATAGTGTTTTCTATATATAAATATCATCATGTCAGTATAATACAAAAAATGTAGTACTAGTACAAAATCTAAAGCATGTGAGCTTTCAGTAAGTCATAGATACAAAACGTCTGAAGCTCACAACTTTCAGTACATATATCATGTATGATCTATCCCTGAGGATGCTCATGATAGCATATGATCGCTCGGGCTACTCTATGAAGCAACCTCCCAAAGCGTCCAGAAAATCTAGTTGTACAGCACTGGTACCCGTGAGGAAGATCATCGATGGACATGTCTTGTATATCCACCGTTAGCCCCTGGAGGTTCTCCTCCAGCTCATCTAGCTCCTCCATCGCATCTCATTGTGTAGACCCTATGTCTCGTACCACTCCTCTTGTCTCAACGGGAGAAGAAATTTCTGGTCGAGATGGACCAATATCTGCATCAAAAACACATATGAAACATCAGTACTACTCAAAAAACTATAAAATACAAAAAAAGAACATAGTGTCATTCTTACCAAGGTTCCGCCACTGCTCACCCTTAGGTAGGGTCAATTCTAGGCCACCTCTGAAGTCCATGCCCACATACGGATAGTCCTCGATCATGGGGAGTTGTCTGTGTAACCACCTGAAGAAGGTGGGACCGTAGCTAATGATGGGACCCCCACTGCCATGGCGGGCCATAACTTCGAACCACTTGACCATGTGAGGATCTCGCAGATCTAGATCCTCTATCTCCTCTTGTTTCCTTAGTAGTGGAACTCGTTATAAGAAGAATGAGACCACGATCGACCCATATCCGAACTATTTTAGCTCACCCTGGTGGCACCTGGTGAGCTGCTCTCTAACATTGGTGAGGATCCCTTCAGACCAGTTGAAGACTATGGGCTCCATGCACTCAATGGCATAGAGCATGTGGGCCTTGGTGTCCTCATAAGGAGCTCTACTCCCTGTCACCCTGTCAATAGTAAACAAGACCATCCACAATGGTATGTCTCATATGTTCTTGATGGAAATTTTCCCAGCAAGCATTTGGGTACCAGGTGTACACCACTGAGCAACCAAGCTCTCTGTAAACTGATCGTTGCCCCGTGGACCAGATAATGAAACTGGGGCTCCCCTCCTGGATAACCCTGTCAGAATGTATATATCCTCCACATCCAAGGTAGGGATGTGGGCACCCACACGGAAATGTTGTTGATCCGTATCCCACAATCCGATTAGGTAGTCTAGTAATTGTACTTGGGCCCTCATTCCCTGTACATGGAAAAAATTCAACAAGCCACATTTGCACAATGCGTTCATTGAGTTTCGGTCATGTGCTGCCTGAAAATCATCCATTTCATGCTCTCTCTCCCTCCATTGGACCATGGTGTGAGTCCAAACCAATCCAAACACCAATTAAATAAGCATTAGCATCATTCTCAACCATTGGATTAGACAATGTTTGCCCCATTTTTTAGTTTTTCTCATGGGATTGCGCTGACGCACCCTTCCTTTGTATACAAGGCACCGATGATGCACTTCCACCTTATGAGAAGTGTGTTAGAGAGCCCTCGACGCACTTCGCATAAGGGGAAAGCGCGTCGGCTAGAACGCACATAATCCCCTCATTTACAAGCCCAAAACCCTAAAAAATTACCATAAATAAAAAATCTAATCCACTAGAAAGATGTTGGACAAATTTTAGACTTACCTATCGTTGACGTGGCAAAAAATGGTGGATCATAGCCTCCACAGTAGATGTTTGAAAATCGGCTCCAAATGGTGTTTTCACTCCTCCAAACTTGGTAAAAAGTAATAGTAACTAATTTTTACTATTTGACCCTTTTTATACCCAAAATGGGATATTCCTTTTTTATTTTATTTTTGGTGGGTCATTTTTATTATAGTTGGTAACATTTCTAGGTCTGAACACCTGATTTTTTCATTTTGTCTTAGTTTTTTTAGTCTGCAGTTGCGATAAAGTAGTGTTCTAATTTTTCAATGGTCATCAGGGTTATTTCATGCTTGTTTCCAAGTGTGAAAGGCTCTTCTAGTGTTTGTTTTGTGCTATTATCCCGCTCATTAAAGTCAAATATGAATGGAATTGAGCTTACTTTTGTCCTTGTGCTTGTAAACAATGAAAATAAGTCACCGAGTTGTATTTTATCACTTTTTCGGGCTCGTAAAACTCCTAGAAAAAAGGAACCCCTCAGAGTTCCCCTTTAAGCTCTTTTCAGACTTCCTAAATATGAAAAGATCACCAAGCGAACTTGATTCCTTCACACTTGTAAAAGTATTTGAATAATTGTCTTTCTGGTGATAGTTTACCCTTTTTTCAGACCAGGAGGCACTATTTACGAAAAAGGAACACTCTGGTTAATCATGACTGAAAGAGTTCTTCTCATATTGTTTTATCCTTTTTCACATGAGAAGACTAACTTTTATGAAAAAGAACCTTTGGAGTCTTCTTTAATTCTTTTCAAACTCTCTAAATATAAAATGATGTCGAGTTTACCTTCTTTGGACTCATTAAAAACTAACATTGAAGGGTCCATTTTGGGATGAACCCCTCCTAACTCAGGTTCGTAAAACATTTGGGATTGGAATCATTAGAAGGATGAGCTATACCGAGCATCTGTTACCCTCCTCGATCTCGTTAAAAAACAAAAGAGGTACTCATCAATCATTATGGGGATAATGAAAGAGTTTATGTTTCATAGTAATTATAGGAGTACTTAGTCACTCTTAAACATGGCACTTATTTTCATATGCATCCAGTACTTGGATAATCTGTTTGTCCTCGACTCTGTAAAATTAGTCACAACAGATCTAATGAACAAGTAAATCAATCACAACAGATGAACATAGAAAATATGGTGCAAAACTGTGCAAAACATGCAGCAGTGCTCTCTATCCCAGAAAGGGTGAATGAATTACAATACAAACTGTCACTGAGCAATTTGAATTGACTAAGTAGGCCATTCGAATCACTGAATGGAGTAGCTTGACTCTGTCTAGGATTCCTCATAAATCATCGGTGGTACTCATCAATCACAACAACCAGTCATCCAGGTGTCAATCTGAGTCTAACTGAGCATAATAAATGTAACTGAAGTGTGTAGCACTGATATAGGATCTGGAGGCTCAGTGGGGGCGCATGGGAGGCTAACTGAAGTCAGAACAAGTCACCTAATCGAACTGGAGGTCAAACGGAAGTGATACAGTCAGTCGGGAGTGAAACTAGCCTCAAATCAGGGAGAATCGGAGCTAACTGAATGTAACTGGAGTGAATCTGCAGTGGTAGGTGAACAAGTGCGCCCTTCTCTGGCAGTAGGTGAGAAGAGGGCGCCTTTCAGCTTAGGAGGGCTAAAACTCTGTGGTAAGTGGCTCCCGGGTGCTAGAAGAAGGTGGATAAGGTGCTGGAGGCATCAAACTGGTGACTGGGATGCATGCCTGTGCATGCAAGATCCTGAAATAGATCATATCCTGAAATAGATGATCCTGAAATAGATCATATCCTGAAATAGATCATGCAAGATCCTGAAATAGATGATGTATCCCGAAATAGATGATGGATATCCGAACACCCCCCCTCAAGCTAGACTATGATGTGCCAACAAAAATAATGTGGGGCCTTGGTAACTAAGACCAAAGGTCACCCCAATACAATAATCCAAAAACTAATAACAGTCAATAAACCGAGGAAATGGGGAAAACCTCATGGGAAAAATACCCCCCCTCAAAATGAACTGTAACACACCAAAAGATTTAACTGCTCCAAACTGAAATAGATATGTCTGGAGGTATCTTACTCTTGGGAGTAAATGGATTATGCTCCAAAAACATGTGCTTGAATTCTCCATCAGTGGATGCAAGCGAATGTGGAGGCTTTATGAACTTGCTCTTCATACCGAAAATGGTGAGAACAAATCTGAAAATATGAGGATGATCCTGGAACCTGTGATTCGAACCAAGTGAGGTAGAAATAGCTCCAATCGGATCAAATAGATCTTGAAACTTGAACTTCTTATCAATAGAAGTTAAATCAGCTCCAAAAATAGATGAATGGTTTCTTGAGATCTCCTTTGAACCAACAAGGGTGAGATCAAAACCAAAATCAGCAAAAAGTGCATGAGAATTGAACTCAAGCGAATGGTAGTGCTCTTCATCTTCATTAAAACTCTGAGAAACTTTGCAAATGATAGAGAATAATTTTATAGAAGGCATGCAATCAAGGAGGGCGAATGATTCACCTCCAAAATCATATTTTACCTCCAAAACATCAAGTAGATCATTATTCTGCATGCCGACAAACTCATGTGAAGGAGAGGATTCAAAAACCTCTTCGGAATCTAGAGTATGAGCTTGTTTATCTTGCTCAGAATTCGAAATAGAAGACTTTGAGAGAATGAGTGTTGAATCTACAGTTTCTTCTTCATCTTGAACAATTGTTGAGGCCAACACATGATCGGAAAGAACACATAAGGAGATCTCACTGGGCTTGTCCTCCAAAAGGCTAGCATGATCCTCTTCTTCCTGCTTTCCAAATTCTCTGTCAAGTTGGACCCATAGATCACTTGGATTTTCAGCAGTCTTACTGAGGTAGCGCATACAAGGAGACATAGCAAGACATATTGCTCCAAAATCTCTATCACAATCATTGAGCCAATCATTCTCCTCTTCATCGGAATCAAAAACTCTTGTATTACCAATGCACATATCAAAAAGACATTGTCTCTTCAAGAATGCAATCATCTTTGGTTTCCATTCATCATAGTTGAATGGAGTAAGAATATTTTGTGAAGAAGAAGTCTCCATCTTTGCATTAGCGAATGCACATGGAGGAAGTAAGAAACCTGCAAATCACACACAAACAAACACTATGTTTTCAGCCTTGCATGCACATGAGCGAATGCACATGAGCGAATGCACATGAGATTTTGCATGCCGCTGCTGAAATATATTTGTGAGCAAAGATTGCTCTCTCTTCATGTAGAACACCTGTAGAAAAGAAATCTTGTCCCTGTCATGGCTCTGATACCATGTAAAATTAGTCACAGCAGATCTAATGAACAAGTAAATCAATCACAACAGATGAACATAGAAAATATGGTGCAAAACTGTGCAAAACATGCAGCAGTGCTCTCTATCCCAGAAAGGGTGAATGAATTACAATACAAACTGTCACTGAGCAATTCGAATTGACTAAGTAGGCCATTCGAATCACTGAATGGAGTAGCTTGACTCTGTCTAGGAGTCCTCATAAATCATCGGTGGTACTCATCAATCACAACAACCAGTCATCCAGGTGTCAATCTGAGTCTAACTGAGCATAATAAATGTAACTGAAGTGTGTAGCACTGATATAGGATCTGGAGGCTCAGTGGGGGCGCATGGGAGGCTAACTGAAGTCAGAACAAGTCACCTAATCGAACTGGAGGTCAAACGGAAGTGATACAGTCAGTCGGGAGTGAAACTAGCCTCAAATCAGGGAGAATCGGAGCTAACTGAATGTAACTGGAGTGAATCTGCAGTGGTAGGTGAACAAGTGCGCCCTTCTCTGGCAGTAGGTGAGAAGAGGGCGCCTTTCAGCTTAGGAGGGATAAAAATCTGTGGTAAGTGGCTCCCGGGTGCTAGAAGAAGGTGGATAAGGTGCTGGAGGCATCAAACTGGTGACTGGGATGCATGCCTGTGCATGCAAGATCCTGAAATAGATCATATCCTGAAATAGATGATCCTGAAATAGATCATATCCTGAAATAGATCATGCAAGATCCTGAAATAGATGATGTATCCCGAAATAGATGATGGATATCCGAACAGACTCACATCAGTTCCATGAGTCCTTTCACTCCTTTGAGTTATCCAAAGGAGTGATTCCATTATCAGTTTCATTATAGGTTGGTTCCATTCTCGTCATGCCAATACTGTCAGGTCATGCCATGCCCATGTTCAGGGGAGGTCTGTTTTTCTATTCATTATTTGCAGTCATACTACCTTCGATCATGTCAGTATCCCCTGAGTTAGTCTCAAACATTGCTTTACTGTCCGATTCACTTCCAAACATCTCTGATCTTGTTTCATGTCGATGGTGGGGGATACATCATGGCCCTCCTTCGATGGACTCATCATTTTCGACTTCAACACATCATCCAAGGATTGAATCTAGAAACCAGTAAAGTACCTTGGGCGTGCATGCATTAATGGAAGGTTACCTCGCCTTCAACATGAGTTCACATCATTGGCTCTTGATTTAAATATTCCATCAAGTGTTCGACCTGAGCTCGTTGATTCACATTCGATGGTATGTACTATGATACCTTGGGAATCATTGACATCAATGGTGATTTCCCTTATGCTTGTTAACGATATACATCAATGACTGGTAATCAAGTGGTTTCTACCATGTTCGACTCCAAGGCATTCTAATCACATGGTTAGATTCGTGTCATTGCAGGTTCGGCTTGAATACCCTAGGTTAAGTTACAAATCTCATCCAGTTTGCGATGGAGATTGTTTTGAGTCATATTACATGGATCCACTTTGTATTGTTTGTGTCTATGTTGTCATCTCATCATGGATCTACGATTGTGTTTAGTAGTCATGATTGTGTTTAGTCGGTCCTTGCTATCATGGATTTGCAATGTATTGGTCAGCAACCATGTTATGAGTCATGTGGGACATATATCTCAGAGTCAATTGTACTGCAGAGTTCTGTTTCCAACCGATGATTCTTTCCTCATTCCTTCATATTACAAAGCACTTCACCCATTCTATTTTACCGCATTCATGCTTTGGGGGGCATTCTATTACACCAAAATATCGTCATCATGAGTCATGTGTCATCTCCATTCCTTAATCCTCGAATTTCCTTGGGATAAACCATTAGAAGGAAGGTTGTTGTCCTTTCCCTTTACCTTTTGTAGTCACCCCGATGCACCTTCCTTCATGCAAGGAGCACCGAACTAAAGGTGAGACACTCTGCACCTTAGTAGAGAGCATTATTGATGCAGTGTGTCTTTTTACAGAATGCGGTTATCTACTGCTGACGCAAGTTTCCTTCATGCAAGGTGCATCGGAGTTGGTTAAAGTGGATACAGGGAAGCTTTGAGCGATTTCTTGAAGATTGGTGATGTGGAGGCTTATTTTGGATATGTGGATAGGTGTCCTTCGGTTCCCTAACCCATTGGAATAATCTCTTAGATATCTCCCCTAAATATTCAACATATTCTATCCATTTATCCCTATAAATAAAACCACTCTCTCTCCATTGACAGGAGGAAGGATTATGCACCCTCATGCTGGTGGAATTCACTCAAGATCATCTTCTTCATTCATAAGAAGTTAGGAGGATTTGGATCTATGAGGAAATATCATCCATGTTGGAGTCGCGATATCGAAGCTTTGGTTGTATCTCCTCTCACTTTTTATTTGCTGCAATTTACATTAATATAAACATATTTCCATAAATGTGTTATGTCTTGTAATATCATTTATGGTTTTCTTCTTTGACCGCTTATCTAGTTGGATTCATAGATATATGATTTCATGTCGTTTGCTTGTTTCCATCTCTTCTATCTTGTTTTGAAGCCAGAGATCGATGGATTGAAAGAAAATCAAGCAAAGAGAAAGGGATTGTGATCATAAGGTGATTCATCTACCCTTCAATCTAATCTAACTAGGAAATATTTTATGTTGTGTACTCTTTTGTGCTAGACCCATATCATTTAGGTCTAGAGAGATCCGTTTCCATCTATGTTAACAGGTTGTCTACACACAATTGCATGGGAAATTTTGAATTCTCTTGATATCTATGCTTTATATTTTATTTATTTATCTCTTATTGCATGGTCAATATGTGCTAACTTTAATTATCCATCACATTACATTATACTAAGAAGAATTATCGGATGGGGTGATCATATTATATTATTCTGGACCAAATGATCATATGCTAAAGTAATTAACTTTATAAGTGATCAATCTCTAAAGGAAACTTAATAGCAATCTGGTTATCATGGTTAATAATACATCACACAACATTAAATGATTTTCATAAGTAAAGCATGAACTTTATACGGAAGTTCCATCTCATGGATACCTTTATACAGAAGGTTCAAATTATAATCATGACTTGACACACACGTCCGGAGTCTTGTCCAACAAGACTTTACAACATCATTACTTTGATCAAGTACCTTTATACGAGAGCAATAACCTTTACAAAGAAGGCATTTAAAGTACTCACCTCTATATGGGAGGATCAATATTGGCTAGACAAGATTGGTTTGGAGAATGTTTCCTGATGTTGTATATTTAACAACCCAAGGGCTCAGTGTTGTGATAATATTAACATTAATACAATGCTAGAATTTATACCTAAATCTAATAGTAATATTAAAGTCAATAAATCTTGAAACAATGATGTTGTGTGTGCACGTCACACTTGAGCAGCATAACATAATAAAAATTTTATTTTTATTTTGTAGATATTAGTTTCTACTAGTTCAATAGATAATTTCTTTCAGAAATGGTTAAACCCATCAAAATTTATAGTAGAAACAATAGAGCATTGTATTTTAAATCATGATATGTGTCACTAGGAAATTAAAAATTGAAAACAATAATATTTTTAGACAAAAAATATATATTTAGAACTCATAGAATCTTTTATACAAACTTCTTTAGTGTCATAAAATGTTATTCTGTTTTGCATAGCTAAAAATATCATTGAAATCAAGCACCTTGATAGAGCTCTAGAGGAAAATTGGTATCCATGTTGTTTTTAGTGCTAGCCAGTTGACTTGTTAGGATGAACCTAATTTTGAACCAACCATGTTGACTACTAGGCCTATCATATATTCGAATTGAACACTTATACTGCTTCAAATTCAAAATTCACATAATGCAGTGTATATATGCTACAATTTAGTGCATATGCACTATAAGGTAGCACATATGATTTTTATAATGCATAACATTATGTAAACCCTAAATCATGATCTTAGTTCTAAATTAATAGCATAAAGGCGATGAATAATTAAATCATTTAATATATAGGATATATAACAATAAGGTAAGGTACAACATAAGAGATAAAGCATATGGGTAGAATAAAATATGTATTGGTATATAAGCAATGGTAGGAGGGTGGTGGATGATGCATGTAGAAAGAGAGGATTAATGATAATAGTAATTAAAAGGTCGATGCGGGGAGAATGGTAAATAAATAAGGCATGAAGGAAATATATCATGAAATATTTGTTTTTATTTTTATTTAGTAGAGATTGCTTTTTATTAGTGCAATATATAATTTCCTTTGCAAATAGTTAATCCCATAAAAATATAGTTGAAACAATTTCAAATCATGATGTGTGTCACTAGAATGCTTTTTGGAAACAATAATATTTTTAGAAAAAATTATATAGAATATGCAAAATGCCTTCTACAAACTTCTTTAGTTTTATAAAAAGTGATCGTGTTCGCATAGCTAAAAACATCATTGAAATCGAGCAACTTTCTTATAGGTTTAGATCAATGATACACATTTCCCACTATCTGCAAAGGTCTAAACCATGCAATACACATCGCAATACGAAAATAAAAGGTTGTTTTGTTCTGCATAGCTAAAAACATCATTGAAATTGCACAACTTGCTTATAGGATTGGATCAATGATCCTTGGGCTTCAAATAAAAATTTTGTTGGATTTGGCATTTTTGTTACATAGGTAGTATTTTTATCACATTAAGCTTTTAGAGCTAATTCTCTCATATTTTAATATGGGTATGAAATTGCTTAAATGGCTTATTTATTTTCTCGAGCAGTCTATACATAGTGTGTTGTGACAATATAGTACTTGTAGAGATGTCCCTTAGTGGAAAATTTTTTGACCTAGTTTTTTGAAAGGATGTTGTTCAGTTACATTAGATTATAAAAACTTGGAAACTCTAAATAATATAATAGATCGTGAACTATTTTTTGAGAAAAAAAAGTGTAGATCAATGATACACATTATCCACTATCTCCAAAGGTCTAAACTACATGACACACATCGCAACAGTTTTAAGGTTTACATATAGCATTTTGTTCAAAGTTATAAACACACATTCCATAACATACAATGTTAAGTTTGTAACAATGAATATTGCAGTATCCACCAATTTTGGTGTCCATCATCGATAAGTACATCACACTGCATTGAAAATAAGCATAATGTGATAATAAAGTGATGGAAATTGCATTTTAACCAAAAACATCTGGGACAATATGATACATCGCTTCACTTATAAAGTTTGGGACAAAGCAATAAAGTTCACACTACTCATAAAGTTCAACAACCCATGATACATACATTGCACCACTTGCAAATAATGAATCAATCGCATCACTTCCAATGAATGAATTAATACGATAGCAAAGATAACCCTTATCAAACTGTCCATAAATATTGATATCAAGCGATACATATCGCATCCAACATGAAAGTGTGTTATCAACAATCATGCAATTATTTGACAATTCAATTAGTTGTTAAAGTGGGAAATGAACAAACCCTTACTGCTTGGGATAAAGAAGTCATCTTGGAACCCAATCCTAGGGAAAAGACCTAGTTTGCATTGATTTCAATGTACATCGAGGACACCTTATATCAAGGATGTAGGTATTTGTTTTTTTAAACTATTTTTTTTTACACTCATAAAATACACAATTACTTGATGGGAAATCCCTTTCAAATGCATTAGTTTAATAAAAATTACCTTATTCCTAGGGTTTAGAGCTTTAACCTTGTTTACATAGTTTTTCTGTCTAGTGAGTTGTATAAACTATGTTGAACAAAAATCTATTAGGAACAAACATCAAGCCATTATTATAGAAACTTATACCCAAGAAAAACTATATAATATTGAAAGTATGGTAGATTCCTTATTTTTAACAAAAAAATTTTGAAGGACCACTCGATTTGAAATTAGGGTTATACTTTTCTTAAGGGAGTGATTCCTTGCTTACAAAGACGAAAGAAAGAGGTAAAGCAATATTGCTTGTTTTATTTAGTCTAAGTTGGAGTTTGAAATTTCCATATATCCAATGAACATGGAAAAGGGTTCCATGTGACTTCTCTTAGAGTGAATTGAGAAATTGGATGTGCCATCAGAGGTTTTCCATATCATTGTATTAATTATTTTGGCTTATGCAAAAATCCTCCATATCCTGGTTGATGCCCATTTCCTATCTTGTGGAAATTATCCATAGTTGATAATGGACGGGTTTATGAGGGAATTAGTAGGATTCAAATTCACTATAAACACACCTATAAAATGCTTGAGATGATGAGTAAAATCACAAAACTCAAACATGGCCTTTCCTACTACGGTTTTTCAAAGTCCAACTCATTTGATAAATCACACAAAAGTTATTGATCCATTCCAATTATTTTTACTAACAATATTAATGGGTGAAATGGATTCTTGTGTGAAGCATAGGTTGGAAAAATGAAACAAGAGAAGAAAACCAACAAAAAGAGGAAAACACCTCATATTGTGCTCGTCGAGAAAACTTCCATAGATCTAGTGGTGGAAGATAAGGCATGCCATATTTTGGTGATACTTAAGAAATATATCTACAAACCAATAGCTACAATGGGATGAAATTGATCAATTTTTCAAAAATTAAAATTATCCAAAGGACATTGACCTGAAAGTATATCAATTAATTAAAAGATCCCACTTTCATTGGGTAGCACCTAAGCAAACCCCAATTCCCACATCATAGTTAGTTTCATGGCTAGTTAGTCACGCTAATGTTGACATTAAGTTGATCATAAATGATAATGGGAAGGAAATAAACTCATCCAAACCTTCAAGTTTGAACATATAAATAAGTTCCGAAAGATACAAGTCAACATGAGAGACATATACACAACTAGGTTCACCACTAACAAATATTATCATGATATTTTTAATTTTTTGTGGATTGTGGACAAGTTATTTAAAGAAAGGAATAAATGTGTTTATTCAAATTCAAATCTCTAATTTGCTTATATATATGTAGTGGCACTATTTAAGAGGCTATATGGTGACAAGCATGCCTTATATTTAAAGGAAGCATGGATACCACTACTACATTAGGGAGATGAAACATGAAAAGTTTTTAATTGGTCGAGTATTTAATCCACCACCTTGAGTGATCATGCTATCTCTAGGGAAAATATTTTATTGTAGATAGTCCCACACTTTTCTATATGTCATCTTTCATAGTGGATATTATTTGCACAAATAATCACTTGCTAGAAATGGGTGGGAAATGGAAACCAAAATAGAAACATATTCATGTTTATTTACAAGTATTGTGGGAATACAAGTATGAGGTTGAGAGTATGATAACTTATGATTATTCTATTTCTTCCCTATTTACCTCAGTGTTTTGCAAGCCATCTATGTGTAAGATAGAAGAGGCAATGTAAGTAGTTAGTACTAGTGGTGAATGGTACATGATGGATACATAGAGTTATCTTACAATATCTGGAGCATCCAAGCCTCAACATATTCAACTAAAGTTCATCCTTGATAATATTGTTATTATATATATTTCCTATCAAACGTTTTTGCATGGACTTGTAGGATTATTGATAAGAGATTAGAAAAAAATGACCTTCATTACCACTATCCATAGGATCCTATTATATGTATACCACCAAAGTAGCAGTAAGATAAACAAATACACTGGTTACCTCTAATTTCAATGATTAAATATTCAAGAGATATGATCCCATAGGAAAATCTATGCATCACTATCGACAGTATCAAAATGAAACATGGAAAAATAAAATTATATACAAAAGGGGTAGGTCATGAAATTTATATGAAAAAATGATCCAAGTAAAAAAAAGAAAAATAAAGAAGAAAAATGGTTTAGCAAGAGGCCAAAGAGATAGCAATTGAATATGAAATAATTCATAAAGAAGAAGAAGAATATGCAACTATCAGTGCTAAGGCTAAGAATGATAAAGAACAAGGAAAACAAAACCCAAAAAACATATATGGGATAATTAGAGATTCCTGGGCCAAATGTTGCAAGTTAAACCAATTTTCTAGAGTTACAATAAATAATAGGATGCCATCTTCCATTCCTTGGATTGAGCTCAAGATAACCCTCACTAGAAGACACAAAGTAAGGGGTTTTTTTATGCTTGTTCATTTTTTTACAAGAATAAGAAAGAAGTGGTGAAAAAAAATCATAATAAAATGATGATATCATAATATCAAGAATTTATTGTGACCATTAAGGTCCTGTTCATTAAAGAAACCGATGAAAATCATTTAGTTGTAATATCAGTAGGAGTGCCCTTTTTCCAAGCTACAAAAACCAATGTGACTATTATGATGAAGGATTTGCAAGAAGCAAGGAAGAAAATAGATATTTTGGAGCATCAATTAAAATACAATTAGGATGAGATACCCATCTTGGTAGAGTTTAAGGCTTGTTCCATGGAAGTACAAAATGAATTGAATAAAACACAAATGATTTCATACTATAAATTGTTAGAATTGCAAGAGAAAGCATTTCACCTCAATTAGTTTTATAATGGGATAAAGGTGAAGAGATATCAATAGGAAGACACCTATATCATTTTTGATAGGATATGAAAATGGAAATATGAAGAGAAGGATTCTCTCAAAGACTTGCCAAGAATGAATACAAAGGAAACTGACTGCACAATAGTATCACTAGTGAACTATGAGTCACCATGTATCTTGTGTTTATGGAGTACAAATGGGACACACAGGAGTTCCATTACATCCACTTACTTTATAAAATAGCATGATAGAAAATATAGGCTAAGCTAGTGCATGCTACTTAATATTAATAAAATGAAGGGCATAAAAATAAACAATTAACCATACAACTAGAAACAAAATCTATCACATACCTAGTAACCTCTTTGCACTATTGAGGCCATGGGGTAGCTTAGTTTCACCATAAAAATTTTACCTCAATTTTCCAATTTGAATTTCATTGGCTAGATGTAGAATTTGACAGTGGAAGAAAAAAATACAACAACCCAATTATTTAAATTACATCCAAAGACATTTATGCAATCCTACCATGAATTTGTCCATGATTATGTACATTAAATTCATGCATTTAGAACTGAGAAATAGAGAAGTTAATAAAGGCCAAACACAAACATATATAAGATGGAATTGTATCACATATTCATAATGCTTGTCTCTCGAAGAGATAATCGTCCATCTAGATGCAAACAAAGGATGTTACTCCCATCCTTAGGCTCTCTACAACACATGCAACTAGATGCAAACAAAGTACATTGTCCCCAACCTTAGGCTCTCTAGCACACATAATATCTCTATTATAGAATCCCCTAATTTTAGGACATCATTCCACAAGGGTGAAGTCCCTAATGTTTTGATCCATGTCCTCTTGCTTATAAGCCCATAATACATCAAATTCACTAGTGCCAAATATACCCTCTACAATTACCCCAATCAATTGTTAACTTTTCCAAAAAATTGCAAGGACAAACATATAATTAAATGTAAATTTATCATATTAAATGACATACTATTTTTTTAATATAATATTAGAAAGATAACACAATTTCCTACAATTTGCTTTTTATTGCACCACATTGTAATTCACAAGGCTTGTATTAGTTTCTAGGGCTTCAATTTAAAAATGTAAAATGTAAAATTTCCATTGTTGCATTGCACTAGAAAGTGGGACACATTTTTATAGATTCATCCCTTACCACTCTCCTACAAATTATTGGTTTCTTTCTTTAGTGTTCTTTCATTATTCTCTTATAACTAGTTGTGAGTAACCTATCATGCTCTTATAACTAGTTGTGACTAACCTATCATGCTCTTATAACTAGTTGATCTCCTAGTTCTAGAAACATTGGAATTTTGGTAGCCAATGTTGTCATGCATATATAATCTGACACCTTTTTTTAGCTATAGTTTTATTTATACCATTGTTAACCCCCTTTTTATGTATAATTTCTTTTTGTTTTATTTCCTTTCAATGGCTTTTTTTTCGTCATGCTCCAGTGTGTGACTTTGTGTTCCTTCATCGGCACTTCTGATGTGTTGTTAAGAGGAACCCCAATATGGCATGTTTCTTTCGATATGAGATTCTTCCTTCTTTATGCTAGGGCGCCATATCATTCCATAATTTTTTTATGGGCCTTCCCCCTCATGCACCATTCCATTTAGTATTGTTACTTTCCTGTTTTATGTTTGTATTCTTTGTCCTTTCTGGTCAATTTCTCTTTTCATGCCACCTCAATTTTATATCTTCCAATATCTTCCATGGATAGCATCTCCTACCATGGGTTAAATTTATAGTGCATGAATTTTTCATCATGTACTCAAATCCCAAATATGGCCATGAGGCCTCCCACCATCTCAATGATAGGTTATTGTTGGTGATAGTTACTCCGTCGGTATCCCATTTCCCAATCTCCCAATTTTTAGATGTGTGAATGTCTTTTTATCATTTTATGTCTATTGGTTAGAAAAGTTATTTTTGTTATTTTCTTGGGTCATAATTTGGTCATGTTTATTACTTATGGCTTCCTTATTTGACTATTCTCTTCCTTATGTTGGATCAATATTGACATGTGTACTTGATTTGGCCAATCTATACTTGATTTGGTCAATCTTTTCTAGTTAAATATTATCTTTTCATTGTTCTTAACATCCACATAATTGTTATGAGTGAACACAATTCTTAACAAGGTCAAATATTATATTTCATTTTCTCATCATTCTCGTACACCATATGTGGGTTGTATGACACATTTAATCTTATATCCTATGGATAAATGGACTAGAGAGTATCATATCAATGAAAACTTTGTAGATTTATTTTTCACCTATGGATCCATTAATTTCATTCATAGGTGAGTCATTGACCTCCCCAACTTTTCCTTGATGATTGTTTATCATTCCTTGTATACACTTGTGGGTTTTTTTGGTTTATAAATATCCCTATTTTTTACTTTGTTTACGATCTACTTTATATTCTCAATTATTATTGAAACTTTTCTTGACTTCATTGGGACTAAACTTACTCTTCACTCAATCAGATCCACTACATGAACCTACAACCTCCATCAACTACCTCACAACATAGAATTATCAACATTGTTATGTGCATCCCTCTGATTGGATCCTTCCCTTTGTATCCATCAATTGAACATAGATATCAGGTTCACCCTTGCGATTTTCTCTTGGATCCTCTCAATCCCCATTTTGAGGAGAATTATTAATGCCATATTATTTGTAATTCACCTCACAAATGAGGGCCAACTTTATATGGAAATCAACAATAAAATAATTTATCTTACCTATTTGGGATATTTAGTCTATTTGTGTATATATTCAATTCCCATTGAAACCTGTATTTTCAAAGACAACAGTGAGGAAATTGGTTAGGCTTGGAGCTTGATCAAAATGTAACCTATTTGTTGGGTTTATCAAATATTGCAGATTCTCCTTTTTCAAGTTTGTTATTTCCTCTTTCCCTCCATGTTTTGGGTGTTTCCCTTCTTGTAGTGCCCCGCTAGGCACTGGGTCTCTATTCCATTTATCAGTAAATACCTAGTTGTTCCCTTTAATATTTTCTGGAGAAAACAAAAGATCCAACCATCTCTGTTTAAAATATCTAAATGATTAAATGTCTGCTTTCTGTATGTTTACATGTTTCTGCAAATTAAATAAACAAAAACTTAAATCTTCATTACAGCTCTGTTATTTTAACACACATAATTTAAAAGTAAATAAAATACCTTTTATTCAAGCTAGCTCGGTAAAATACTTGGACTTGTAGATTTGCAGTGAGGTAAGAAGATTCCTGTAGTGGGTTCTGTAGGTTACCTTAGCAAACCCAAAATGATGTGTCCACCCTGCCGATCAGCTATCATCTTGTTGACCCTAGGAAATCAATGGATTTCCTAGCCCCCGAGCGCACAGACCGATAATCCCGACAGCCGCTTTTCATCGAACCTTTCCATGGTAATATTTTTGCTGAGTTAACCCCCTCCTCAGTCTTTTCTTTTGATTTTCCCATTTCCTCAAAGCTTCAAGTTAACCCCCTCCTCGGCATCGAGTTAACCCCCTCCTCGGCATTCCTCCTTTTACACAAACAAAACCTCACCCTTCTCCCACAATCACCCCCTTACTACTTTGTTAAAATCCCTCTTTATAGGAATCCACCTCCTTCCTAAAGTCAAACTTCCTTATCACTCCACCGCCCTAGCTGTCATGGTCCTTTTTGAAAGTACAAATCATTAGTGCATCCCCTTTTAAGGCAAAAAGGTGGATTATATATTATTTTTAAATCACCCAAGTTCTCTCGAGCAGTGGGACCATTCCATAATTTATTTAAACAGATCCTTTTTATTTTGGAAATTATTACGTCCCTTAATTTAAATGAATAGTCTATTTAATAAATTATTCACTCCTCTATGCTTTTATAAAAAAAGGTTTATTATCATTATCATTATTAATTAAATAAAAATAATAATAACAATAATAGTTAATAATAATAGTAATTAACTTAAGTGGGAATAGTAATTAAAATATTTATTTGTTTAATAGATAAGTGTCAACATAGTACTTCTGGGTATAAATAATGAATTAAACTAAATGGTTTAATTAATCATAATCAACAATGATAGAGTACACTCTTCCAGTATTAGTGTTTAACTATCATACTTCATATTGGAGACACATTCATTTGAGGATACTTGCAATTAATGACACTTATTTTAATCGTTCATTACCATGTTCACATACAAAGACTAATTAACTTCTTTCACACATTAGAACTTGACAGTCCTTTACTAATTAAGTCATTCACTGATTACTCAATTGACTTATCTATGATAACTTATAACATTTTTAAATCTTCATAAGTATGTTGTAACCAATATTATCGCGCATTTGCATAATATGCATGCGTGGCTAGCGTATGCACAAGACAGACATGTACTATAAACATATGTCATATATATATATCCTATGCATAACAGCTAACTAACACTAATAATACTTTATGCAAACTGAACAAGTATACATTCATCATAATATTACTAAAACATCATCTGTTATTTTATCAGTTAACCTTTAAGATTTCCTTTCGTTATTTTTATGATTACATTTGATCAATTATTCAGGTGCAAGGGGAGCTACCTACTACCACTAACTCCGGGTCAAGGAATACCCAACCCTCAAGAGTACTAACTATCATATCCTCCCATCCTAACCTACTGCCACATCCTCCCTATCCCTCCTCTGCTAGTACAAAAGTGGATGTCGGACTCATCAACCTGACCACATAGAACTCAAGAGCGATAGCGTTGGCTGAACATCGGACCTATCCTCTCCTAGCAGGCATCCGACCATCGTCATCACACATACATGGGGAGCGTGTCTCAGCACGGCCCTCCCACAATCTCGGGTATCATAGGAACATAGGGTGGGAAACACATCCATCCCTCTCAACATACTGGGCCTACGCCCTTATCAAATCATACTCTGCTGCTCTCGAGATTATCGGTCCATGTCATCGTTTCATCAATTTCAGTTGCTAAGGTTTACTGCATGGATAGGTTCTTCTCCGTATATCAGATCAAGTGCTCGGCTTTCCCATAGCCCTCGTGTCCTGTAGGCTAGTATTCCGCAAGATACACCTTTTATAACAAGCATTTCCATTCGATCACCAATTGATCCATATCATCAACATCATTTTATTTCACGTCACAATTTTATCGCATCACATGTATGCATGTAATATAATAGTTCTATCAATTTCATCATAGGATGGCATCCATGTAAAACACCATATATTTCACATTTCATCAATGAAAACGCTAAAACATATATTTCCCATTATATCATTGTCTGATCCATATTGTCAGCATCATTTATTTCATCACATAAAATCATCAAATCGATCACAGCATAATTACCACATCATATATATCATATTTCCTCCAGGACGATTATCAAACATACACTGTCATTATGAAATAAAAGAATCTCATGATAATCATAACTTTAATAACTGCATGAATATAGTAACATCATTAACACAGTAGCAACATATCATCATGTCTAACATGCCGAAAATATGGTTCACTCTGTCTAGCTGAGTCAAACAGATAACAAGCAATAAGGTGAAAGGTGTCTAATTCATAAACATGCCTAGTCAAAATATGGGGCGTTACACTTCTTACTTGGTTTGAATTGATAGTTTTCATTTATGTATTGGAACTATCATATCGTTCCAATAAACCCTAATATTTAAGCAAAGTATTCTTTGAAACTAATCAAAACCATAATCAAACATTAAATCAGATTTTAATAATTAGGCTTAGTTGTTTTCCTCCTTTCCTTAACAATACAGCCTTTAGCTCTTGGTTTCCTTTATGAATTAGGTGGTTAAGCCACTCCCTTCTTCCTTCATCATGTTTGTCAATGCCAAATCATCTTTTCTGCATTATTTGAGTACTTTAGTCTAACCATTGTGCTACACAAAATCCCTAACATGCAATTATACAACATATTAAAAGATAACAACTATGAACTATTAGGGAATGGTCTAATTATACTTCTCATTTATATGTACTTCTTTTACATTGATTTTGAGATTAGAGAGCTTAAAGTTTGAACATAACTGTATGTTTACTCAGCAAATATGTTCTCACCATTACTTTGAAGTTTCACATCAACCGTTTATGAAATTTACATAGTCATAAGTTATTGGTTAAATATTTCACTAGAGTATTCAATGTCACTCAAGAAACTCATTTTAATCAATTTGAAATTTTAATGGAACTACATAGCTATTCATTTTATTGCATCAAAAGAAGTGAAATACATTTTACAACCACTGTGGATAAGAAGTATAATATATAACACTTGTAAATCAAGTTTAAAAGAATTAAAATCCATAATATTAAAATATACATAAAAATATATGTACATATAAATTCATCTTAACCTTCAATATTTTCAACATCATAATGTTTTAACTTATATTTATTTTTGAATTCTAACTAGTAAACTATGCTAAATAAGGAAATGCTATATTAAATGCAACACCTTATTATACAAAATAAAATGAAGTGAAATTGTGGTGAAATTTCACTAAAGTTGGGTTGCAATATGGTATTAAAATTTTTGGCAATATTTTTTAAATTCTAATTTTAGATTTGATTTGGTCTTGGTTTAATTTTATCTCCAATAAATAGAGTAATAAAGGTTGATATTTAGTGAACATATAATACCTTATGTTATTGGTATAAGGATTTAATATTAAGGATAAATTATTTAATACAATATATATAAAGGTTGATATTTAGTGAACATATAATACCTTATGTTATTGATATAAGGATTTAATATTAAGGATAAATGGTTTAACATAATATACATTGTTAGAGTAACATTTTAGATTTAAATCTAAGCTAAAGTAGGATGTAAGGTAGGGCCTTTAACTCCTCATTCTAAAAACCATTAAATTTCTTATTTAGTTGGTTTGATGTTTTCATACCTTATGTTATTGGTATAAGGATTTAAGTTTAAGGATAAATGGTTTACCATAATATATATGGTTAGAGTAACATTTTAGATTTAGAGCTAAGCTAAATTAGGATGTAAGGTAACAAGCCTTTGTCTCTTCATTCTAAAAGCCATGAATTTTTTATTTAGTTGGTTTGATGTTTTCATAGCTGTAAAAATATTTATTTTATTAAATATTTTCAATTTAATGTTTACTTTATTTATAAAATGAACAAATATTTATGAGATGCCCTTTATCATCAATGGTCAAATTTCTAACCGATAGATTGAATATCCAAAATTTTAGTTAGAAAAAACATTATTTTAAGCCTTATAATATCTTTAAATAATTACTCATAAGCATCAAAGATATATATGACCCTTTACTCTTGCAAATTTTCTATTAATTTTTGTTGTTGTGGAAAATATTACATTTGTCAAGCTAGACACTTAATCCAAATTCATTCAAAGAGAATATCATTGATGCCTTTCTTATCTTATCTAACCCTTTACTCTTACAAATTTTCTATCAAATTTATTGTTCTTGTGTCAAATCTGACATTGGTCAGACCAAACACTCAATCCAAATTTACTTTAAGAGAATATCATTGATACCTTTCTTATATGCCTTTCAAAATATGCAATTGTAAAATATTATCATATGACAAAACAATTAATTTGTTTTGAGTGGGTTTAATGGTTAAGAACATGTTTTTCCTCTTAAGAAGTCATAGGTTCAAATCCAAAAAAGATAATATTTCCTTCTTCTTAACCTACTTTGCTTTAATAAGAATTTATATCATTATCTTCATATATCATTGTTTGATTTTTTAAATCTAGTATCTAACATTTAATTCTATATTTATTTTATTATTATATTTAATTTTAAAATTTATTTTAGAATAAAATAATATTTTATTATTATGCTCGTTCTTTAATATTTTTATTATATAATCTTATATTTACTTATCTTAATTTTTGCGATGTTAACTAACGTTAAATTATTTTTCATATTAATTATTTTATTGATTCAATTTTGGTTGGTTGTTCTTCCCTTTTTATTCTCTTAATATTTTTTTATCATCATAACTCTATTCTTCTTCTGCTTCATCTCTCTATATACAAGCATAGATCCATCTTAAACCCAGATCTATCAAGCATCGAGAGGGATCCAATGTATTGAAGTGTAACTTTTTTTTATCTTAATTTTTTTACACATCCAAACAAATTTACACCTTGTGAATTTTGATCCCTCTCCGTGCTTAATAGAACTAAGTTTAAGATGAATCTATGTTGGTTTTAAATTTTTTATTTTATGAGCCAACATGGATTTTTCTATTTACTTTTAATTTGGTTTAATTTTTCATTTTATGAGACAAAAAGATTTTTTTTAATTTCATTTTATTTTTGGTAATTTCATGTTACATGTCAACATATCCTCCATACTGGGTTGTAGAGCAACTTAATATTTGAAAGGATATCATCTCACAATTAATTCAGAACATAAATTATCTCATACAAAAACTAGTCAACAAACTAGTTGTAGAAAATCTAGTCTTTGACACTAGTAGATTCCAACAAGTTATACAACTTGACGAGAACCCAACATTGTTCTCATTTTTTGGGGATCAATTTTAATATATTTTTTTTACCTTCGTTTCAAAAAGTGTGTATGCTGGTAGTACCATTTTCCATTTTGATTTATTTTTTTGCAATTTTGAAACTTATTGGTCATAAGAAAATTATAACTTTTATTTACAAGGGCATTTTTTCAAAGTTTACAAAAAAAATACATTTAGTAACTAGTTATCATTTAGAAATACATACATTTTTGAATTTTTTTTACATTTAGAAGCTCAAACATACATATATTTTGGAATTTTTTCTCTTAAACAAGTCATTTTTGGGGGCAAATTTGTAAAAAGATAGAGAAAATAAATACATTTTAAACCATTTCTAATGTATTTTTAAAGATTTTATGTATAAAAATTATATTATTTAACTTTATTTCCATAAAGTGATGATTCACATAAACTCAAGAAAAAGTATACCATATATTTGTAAATAACATATTAAAAACATAATATTAATTCTCAAAATAAAATATTAAAGTGGACGCATTACAAAAATATCTTATCCAAAATTTATCAAATTTGACATTTTCCTCGATGACATGGAATTAATGAAAAAAACTATCCAACAAAAATTTTAATTGAAATTGACATTTTCTAGAACTTGGATTTCTTCCTAAACCTCAATATACTCTTAATAAACTTTAAAAACCATATCAAATTATCTAAACACCCTAATAAAATATTAAAGCGAACAAATATAAAAATACACAATTTAAATTTAAAACATAATATCATAAAAATAACTCATAATACAAAAAGTTTTAAATATTTATATAATTTAATATTTTAATGGTTTAATAATATTAAAAAAAACAATAATCCATATATATATATATATATAACAAAATAAAACAAATAATATAAAAAATAAAAACTAACAAACAACAAATATATATAAAATATAACATAAAACATAAAACAAATAAAACTAGCATAGATCCATCTTAAACCCGTATCTATCAAGTACCCAGAGGGATCCAATTTCTTGAGGTGTATTTATTTTTAAATTTAAACTCAAGAAATTTGATCGCTCTTGATTGATAGATCCGAGTTTAAGTTTTAAGTTTTTATTTTATAAACTAACATTGATTTTTTAATTATTTTTCACAATATTTTATTTTATGAGTCAACATGGATTTTTTTAAATGCTTTCCATAATTTTTTATTTTATGAGGCAACATGCATTTTTTAAATTATTTTGTTATGACCAAACGTTACAACATCGCCCCCATACTAGGTTGTAGAGCACCAAAACTCGGTGCAAGAAAATATGTTTACCAAGGTTCACATTGAATTTTATGTGATAAGGGGTTACCAAGGTTTGAATTTTTATCTGGTAAGGGGAGAGGAATGGGGGAGGGAGATTCTCAGAATCGTGCCACCCCCAAGTGGTGGTGCACCACCACTTGGGGAGTGACATGATTCCGAGAATCGCCCTCCCCCATTACCACAAAAAATCCCACATTTACGTGTTATATTATTTAAATTTTTTTGTTTTGTTTATTGATTTTTTTTTTTATATATTTTTTTGTTTCTTTATTATTGTTTTATATATATATATTTTAATGTTTTGTTATTTTTTATTTGTTTGATTTATACTTTAGTTATATTATTTTTTTCAAATATTTTGTTAGGGTATTAAAGTATGATCCAAATATTTTAAATCTGTTCTTAGAAGAATTTAATTTTTAAAATTTAATTGTATTTTAATATTTTTTAATTTATTTTATTATTTAATTGTTTTTAAGGTGTTTTATATTTTTTTTTTTTTAAATTGTTATTTAATTGTTTTTAATATGTTTTATGTCTTTTTTGTATTTTTGCATTTTTTAATTTTAATTTTAGGAGTTTCGATTGAATGATGTCGGTTGCTAGGGTCACAGTTTGGAACAAGTTGTAATTTTAACCCCCTCCTATAAAAGAGATGATTATGGGAGCACCACTTTTTCATTGAGGGGTTAATTTGGGGTTTTGATTGCAATCACATCGGTCAGGGTTTCAAAAATGTTGTAATTTTAGCTCTGAGAAAAAAAAGGGTGCTACCAGTAGCACCACTTTTCAAATCGAGGGTTGTTTTTGTTGTTTTCAACACAAAAATATGAGTGAGGGTTTCAAAAAAGTTTTAATTTTAGCTCTAAAAAAAGGGTGCTACCGGTAGCACCACTTTTCAAATCGAGGGTTGTTTTTAACACCAAAATATGAGTTTTATGGCTAGATTTCTTTTTTTGAGTATAAATTTTTCGTTAAGTTGTATAACATGTTATATATTCATATTGAAAATGTCACGTTGTATTAATTCCCTTGTTTTTGTGGAACCAGGTACAAATTTGCGATTTCATGAAGAAATTCTACCAAAAGACCGAGCAGTGTGTACAACATGTCCATGTAGCGCGATGGCAGGATGAACAATACAGATAGTGCAGGGACACCTTTCCCAATGGAACAATATTGTCTATTGTGGAATTTGCTAAAAAAATACACCCTGCAGCCACATAATGAGATTCAAAATCAATACTACCATTCAGACCAAGTTAGCATAATGGTCCATATCACCTATAGGCACATGCCAGAGAGAAGCAATGACATGAGGATAATATTGAAAAAGACCAACCTCTACATTAATGACGATAGGTGCCACGACCTGCATTATGTGCAACAATGCTTCAGAATTTTCTATGAACAACTGAAGAAGAGAGGTATACAGATGGATCAACATTGAATATGGTAGATGGTTGTGCAGGCCAGTTCAAAAATGCATGTGTATTCCAATGGTTGAGTATTTTGCACAAGACTTATGATGTGCTGCATATATGGAACTATTTTGAGACCGGGCATGGAAAGGGAGATCATGATGGGGTTGGAGAATGTCTCAAAACTGCCCTATGAAGGGAGGAGATGAGGTGCATGGAAAACCATCATATTTAGGATGCATAATCCATAGTTAAATGGTGCTATGACAAAATGTCAGATCGAACCACAGAGCAACATAGGTCAACAGGTAGAGGACATGTTGTCAGAAATGTCTGGCATGTGGTTGATATAGATTGATCACGTTCTTATAGTTGTAGTACTGTAAAAGGCACTCATGGATTCAATTTGAAGATCAAACAACCACTTATTTGAAATATGAATGCGGAAACTTGCTTGCTTTTGTTGTCCTTGAAACAGTTGTGAGTGAGATGAGTGTAAATCAATGGATTGGGTTGATGAATGGGATCATGTATCACCTGCAGTGGACCCATGTGTAGTTGTTGAAACAATCCATTTAGAAGAAGCCTAGTCTTCTATTTCAAATGAATATGATCATATATCTGATCTTGTACATCCAGGTAAACATTTTTGCATTCATATCTCGGTTCCCTCCTTTTTCTTTTAATTATCCAAGTTATCAAACCACTACTTGTTGGAATATGATCGTAAAATGCAGTTTTGCACGACACATATACGTAGTTGTCACCTCGACAAACAATGCAATTGGCACGAATTATTGGTTGGCACGATGCATCCAGGGGAAGCAAACCCTCCTCACATCATTAACCGATAGTGAAGGAATTACCTTTCCGATTGGATTGATGGTTTTTCAAGGATAATATCTTACACTAGATGGAAAGGGACCAAAGAGTAATGGCTACACATACATGAATTATAGACCAGGTTCACTGGTGTATCACTTTACGCATTTGATCATTGGTACAAACATCCAACTACAAACAATCTCAATGAATTCATCAAACAAGGTACGCTACTTAATATGTCATGCTAAGCACGAGAGGTTGTTTGAGACAATAAAAAACAGAGAGGATCCAGAAGGCCTAATTGATTGAGGTACATAGTATAGTCATGTGATTGTTTATTCATGCATGTCTAATGTTATTCATGTTAGATAGTTTATTTGATATCGTTATCTTATATTGTTTATTTGATGTTTGAGCTATGTTTAAGTTACTATTACAATACATTGATTTTTTACACCAATCACTCCAATTCAAGTTCCCATCCCTTTAGGAAAACTTCACATGCATAAACAAGATTGAAAACTCATCCTATATTAGAACATTTACCAATATTCAATATAAATTATAATCAATACACATTAATGAGTACACATTTGTCAATCACAAATCACAATGAGACACATAGATGCATTGAAATTTGATAGGCATTGGGAAATAACTCAAGATATCGGAACCATATTTCTCATTAAGTCATCAAAATCAAAATGTATTACATAGATTTTGGAATGCCATTAGGCATTGAAAATTCCAAATAGACTAATAGTAAATATAAAAAGGGGTGGATCAAGATGGAAGAATCTCATATGTCAATATTCCTCCTACATGTTTGAATCAACAAACTCATCACTGCCATGATCATAATCCTCTGCCTCCTCCTCCTTCTCTCTTCCCATCTCACAATCTGCATCTACTAGTGTGGATGATTTCAGTGCTAAATTCAAGGAATGGGCAATGCAAGGTGTCCAAATAACCTGTAAGGGAAATAAAATCATGTATAAATGACTCTACGACACAAAAAATTCAAATGAATGGTGTCCAAAATGAACATACATGTGGATATTTAGCTTCCACAATCATGCCAACAACCTTGCAAACATGTGCATTTTCCGTGATGATTTGTACACAAGAATCAACACCTACTTCTTCAATGGTTTATACAATCAATCTCAAACCATTCAAAGGATAATCCATGGCTCTATACTTTGGAATACTCACATTATATATGGCTCTTGAATAGCCATCAACAACATCCTCCATTAAGGCATCACACTTCTCTAATGAATAAGTAGAATGTGCATGGATGAATTCAATCTCATCATCACACCTCTCCTCCGCTATATAATTGGAAGTATCATGGATGGAAGAAACAAATGATATAAATATCTTGGGTAGTACAATAACCCCTACATGCTCCTAAGCCACTAGATAAATAATGTTTAAATTCACCCTTATCACAAGAGGAAATACTAACAAACTTAAATATATCAGAATCACACTACACCGGTTGGAAGCTAGATCTACATGTTCCTTCTAAGAAATAGAACCTAATATAGATTAAAGACCCTAACCTAGCTCTAGAAACTAGAAAAAAAATAAATAAATAAATAAATAAAAAGTAAAAAATAAAAAATAAAAAATAAAAATAAAAAATTGTACCCCTGGAAAGCATAATGTGGACCTACAACCCTGGAGACCTAATCTAGAATACTTATCTATCCCTGGAGACATAAACTAGCCCCAGATACCTAATTTATCCCTATAGAACCTAATCTAACTTATAGACCCTGATCTAGTCATAGAAACCAGACAAAAACAAATGTATCCCTGGAAATCCTAACCTAAACGTACAACCTTGGAGACCTAATCTAGAATAATTATCTATCCCTAGAGATGTAACCTAGCCTCGAAGACCTAATCTATCTTATAATCCCTGATCTAGCCCTAAAAACTAGACAAAAAAAAATCTAGCCCTGGAAATCCTAATGTGGACCTATATCCCTGGAGACCTAATATAGAATACTTATCTGTCCCTAGAGACGTAACCTATCCTCGTAGACCTAATCTAGCGCTATAGAACCAAATCTAGCTTATAGACCCTGATCTAGCCCTAGAAACCAGATAAAAACAAATCTAGCCCTATAAAGCCTAATGTGGACCTACAACCCTGGAGACCTAATAAATAATACTTATCTATCCCTAGAGACTTAACCTAGCCCTGAAGACCTAATATATCCCTATAGAACCTATTCTATATTATTGGCCCCAATTTGCAAGATTATCATGGCCTTCACTGAGCAAAACCCTAGTTCCGGAGATGGCACAACAACACCATTTTCGGGAGTTGGAGGCACAGTGTGGGGGGCAGAGGGGCTAGCTAGAACCTAATGTCCTGAATCCATAGAATTCAACTGCTTCGTGATTGTAGTCACGGTTTTGGTGCTATGGGAATTTTGGTCAAGGACCCCATTGCCATTCAAGGACACTTTGAAGATTTGCTCAAGGGGCACGAAACCCAAACCGGGAAGCAGAGTTGTGTTCTATCAGCTCCCACACGTGCACATGGCCATTTTGTATGTGTTCACGATGTCCATGCACACCCGGGAGCATTCGGATGAGAATTGAACCCCTTGAGAAAAAATGGAATGGCCTTCACTGAGAGAAACCCTAGTTCCAGAGATGGCACAATAGCACCATTTTCGGCATTGGAGGAACGCTGTGGGGGGGGGGATAGATAAAATCCAGTGTCCTGAATGCACCAGAATAGATGGCTTCATGATCGAAGTCACGATTTTGGTGCTATGGGAATTTTGGTCAGGCACCTCATGGCCATTCAGTGACACTTTGAGGATTTGCTCTGGGGAAACGAAACCGATACCAGCGAGTGGAGTTATGTTCCATCAACTCCCACATGTGCACATGGATATTATGGACATGTTCATGATAGTCAAACACACCCAGGATCCTTCGGATGAGAATTAACCCCCCTAAGAAAAATTGGAATGGCATTCACTGAGCAAAACCCTAGTTCCGGAGTCGGTACAATAGCACCGTTTTTGTGCATTGGAGGCACGGTTTGGGGGGTTCCCCAGTGAGAACTCAATGTCTTGAATCTACCAGAATCGACGGCTTCGCGATCAGAGTCACATTTTTTTGCTATGGGAATTTTTCTCAGTCACCCCGTGGGCATTCAGGGATAGTTTAAGGATTTGCTTTGGGGGTACAGAACCCAAACCGATGAGCGGAGTTGGGTTTTGTCAGCTCCCACATGTGAAATGGCCATTGTGGAAATATTCACGATTTATATGGATGCCCGGGAGCCTTCAGATTAGAATTGAACCCCTTGAGCAAAATTGGAATGGCCTTCACTTAGCAAAACCCTAGTTTCAGAGATGGAACAATAACACCATTTTCGAACATTGGAGGCAAGGTGTGGGGGATCCCCTAGCTATAAAATAACATCCTAAATCCACTGGAATCAATGGCTTCGAAATCCTAGTCACGGCTTTGGTTCTATGGGAATTTTCGTCAGGCACCCCGTGGCCATTCAGGGACACTTTAAGGATTTTCTCCTGGGGCACGAAACCCAATCCAACGAGCAGATTTTGGTTCAATCAGCGCCCACATGTGCACATGTGCATTTTGGACGTGTTCACAATGGCCATGCACACCTGGGATCCTTCGGATAAGAATTGACCCCCTTAAGCAAGATTGGAATAGACTTCACTAATAAAAACCCTAGTTACTAAGATGGCACAATAGCACCGTTTCTGGATGTCGGAAGAATAGTGTGGGGGGACCCTCAGCTGAAACCCGACATCACAAATCCATCAGAATTGATGGTTTCAAGAGTAGAGTCATGGTTTTGGTGCTACAGGCATTTTGGTGAGGCACCTCGTGGCCATTTAGGGACACTTTAAGCATTTGCTCTGGAGCACAGAACCCAAACCAGCAAACAGAGTTGGGTTCCATCATCTCCCACATGTGCACATGGAAATTTTGGATGTGTTCACGATGGCCACACACGTCCGGGATCCTTCATATGAGAATTGACCACCTTTAGAAAAATTCGAATGGCCTTTATTGAGAAAAATCCTAGTTCCTAGGATGGCACAATAACACCATTTTCGAGCCTTGGAGGAACGATGTGGGGGGTACCCCAACTGAACCCTGGCTCCCCGAATCCATCAGAATTGACAGATTCATGAGCGGAGTCACAATTTTGGTGCTATAGGAATTTTCGTCAGGCAAGTCGTGGCCATTTAGGGCACTTTGAGGATTTGCTCTAGGGGCATGGAACCCAAACCGACTACCAAACTTGGATTATTTTAGCTCCCACACGTGCATATGGCCATAGTGGACGTGTTCACGATGTCCATGCATTCCCAAGAGCCTTCAGATCATAAATGACCCTCTTGAGCAAGATTGGCATGGCCTTCACTGAGAAAAATCCTAGTTCCTGAGATGGCACAATAGAACTGTTTCCGAGTGTTTGAGGCACAATGTGGGGGGTTCCCTAGCTGAAATATGGGGTCCCAAATCTATCAGAATTGACATATTTGCAGTGTAGTCACAGTTTTGGTGATATGAGTATTTTTTCCAGCCACCCCGTGGCCGTTCAAGAACACTTTGAGGATTTTCTTCGGGGGCACGGAACCCAAACCGACAAGTGGATTTGGATTCTTTCAGCTCCCATATGTGAATATGGCCATCATGGATGAGTTCACAATGGCCATGCACGCCCAATAGCATTGGAATGAGAAATGAGCCCCTTGAGCAAGACTAGCATGTGTGTGTGTGTGTAAATTCCATCGCATATTTTTTATGGATCAAAGTGTTCGTTTATTTGTTTTGATGAATGGTTGTGATGATGATGATTATGATTATGATGAATATGATTATATTGATGATGATTTTTCCTCTATATATAATTGGATCTTATTGCTAATAAGTAAATAAAATATTGTTCATACTAGGAACCACATTCTATGCAAAAATTCATAACATCATCTCATAAACTATGATAATATACAACATAACACAATTAATATGTGTATGCAAAAAATAAACTAGTCAAATGAAAAATGATTCCATGATCAAAATAAAAATGGAAGAAAGTTCAAATACATAATTAATAGTCCGTAACATAATTAGAAAACCAAAATACATAGTGTCTCCAAATACAATCTTGGGTCTCATGCATGACGACAAGGATGTCTCCAAATACAATCTCAGGTCTCCTAAGACACTAATATTCTCCTTGAGGCATAGTTAAGCTCCCAATCTATATTTGTGGTGCACAAAAATTTTCATCCCAAATATGTTGGTTTCATCCTTGAACCATAGTTATGGTATAAAGAACAACCTGTGGTGATAAAACTTTGTAATGACACCCAGATTGCACTCATATGCCAAGTATGTTCTTTATAAGGAATATATGGTGGTTTCAGACCATTCTCATTGCCCATGGTCCCTAGTATATGCTAGTTCAAAATACAATGATTTTCATATTTAGAACATGGCTAGGGCCTTGTACTCATCCTTGGAACAAAAAACCTCGTCATGGAATCCATATTCATTGGCAGGACAAATAATCCCTTTATAGGGCATCTATGTTTTTTCAGGAATATTTGCATTCTCCATGGGCCCTACAATCATCATTTATTCCTTTAAATGCTAATGTTAACCTCAAACCAAATTCAAGTCCCTATGACCCATTTCTGGTGCAAAAAACGTTATAAAGGTGTTGATATTATACTCATATGAAAAAAAATCTTATACAGGGGTTGCATTGATTTTTTGGACCTTCTGTGTGCCTCATGAACCTAAAAGATTATTTTTAGTCCCTAAAGGCTATGAAAACCATTTTCATCATTATATTGTAGCTAGGGCCCATCCCTTAGATGATACATTTCATAATGGTGCCCATATTACACACTTGTCCATCCCTTAGATGATAAATTTCGTAATGGTGCCCTAAAATGTCATATGTAAAACCTTGTTGGAACTCATATTACAACCATAGAGCAAACTTTTTATTTGCAAGGAATATGTATTGGCTTGGAACCATGTGCACGACCCATGAATCCTAAAAGCATGCTTTAGACCCCATGAGACTAGTGGTCCCTAAGACCCATAAATTATGGAAAAAACCTTGTATTGACACCAATATTACACCCATGGAACAAAGATTCAGTGTATAGGGTATGTCTGGTGTTTTGGGACCCAATGCATGGTTCATGAACCATAAAATAACATTTTAGGGACTTAATATGTTGGTGTTTCACCTTACCTAACATAGGTGGCCCCAATACCCATATATGGTGCCTAAATCCTCATAATGATGTAAATATTACATTGATCATCCAAGTATTCCCTTTATAAACCATGTGCATGGCTAATGAACCCTAAAAGAATGTTTTGGGACCCAAGGAATTTTTTTTCATCACCAAAACATGGTATTGGAGATGACACATGTCCTTGGTATGAGAAAACTCATAAGTTTCTCATATTAGTTTCATGAGTCAAATATTTCCTTTATAGGGCTTGTATGGTGAATTAATATCCTACACATGTCCCAGGAGCCATGAAAACATCATCTATGCCTTGATATGTTGGTGCTCCTCATCAACTATGATCAAGTTCTTAAGACCCATATGTTGTGTACAAAACATTATAATGATGTTCATATCTTGGCAAAAAAACTTTAATGTTTGTTTCTCATCTCCATGGTTCCCATTGTTGTCTATATTACCATCTCCATCACTAACATGGTGGCCACTAGTCTCTTCATCATCATCATTATTTCCTCCATCATCATCACCACTGCCACCACCACCACCAACACCACCGCCATCATCATCAATCTACAAAAATTATACAAGAAATTACTTTGTGCAAAAAAATCAATGTCTTTTACTAGGGGAAACCCTAGTTTTCAAATTGTCAAACAAGAGGAGATTCAGGAAATAGGCTTAGAGGAGATAGGCACTCCTAGAATTAATATGATGTCTTGATTCCAACAGATTTGATGGTTCATAAATCCAAGCCACGATGATTATTTTATGGCCCATCTAAACTCGCCTCCCAAAAGCTTTCAGCGACACATGGCAAATCCCTATCGAGGGCATAGAATTCGAACTAGGTAGTAGAATTGAGTTCTGTGACATTTTGCAGCTGAAACCCGGGGTCTCGAATCCATCGCAATTGACATATTCGTGATTGGAGTAATGGTTTTAGTGCTACGGGCATTTTTCTCAAGCACCCCATGCCCATTCATGGACACTTTGAGGATTTTCTCTAGGGGCATGGAACCCAAACCGACGAGCAGACTTGGATTCTTTCAGCTCTCAAATGTGTATATGTTCATTGTGGATGTGTTCACAATGGCCGTGCATTCCCGGGATCCTTCGGATGAGAATTGAACCGCTTGATCAAGATTGACATGGCCTTCACTGAGCAAAACCCTAGTTCTGGAAATGACACAATAGCATCGTTTCTCAGAATTGGAGGCACGGTGTGGGGGGTCCCTCAGCTGAAAATTAGTGTCCCGAATCAATCGGAATTGATAGCTTCATGATCGGAGTCATGGTTTTGGTGCTATGTGAATTTTGGTCAGGCACCTCGTGGCCATTCAAGCACACTTTGAGGATTTGCTTCAAGGGAATGGAACCCAAGCTGATGAGCGAAATTGGGTTCCATTAGCTCGCAAATGTGCATTCGAACATTGTGGATGTTTTCAAAATGGTCATGCTCTCCCAGGATCCTTCAGATCATAAATGAACCTTGTCAGCAAGATTGGCATGGCCTTCAATAAGCAAAACCATAGTTCTTGAGATGACACAATAGCACCATTTTTGAGTGTTTGACGCATGGTGTGGGGGGGCTCCTAGCTGAAAATCGAGGTCCTGAATCCATCAGAATCGACGTATTCACAATCGTAGTCATATTTTTGGTGCTAAGAGAATTTTTTTCAGGCACGCTATGGCCATTCAGGGACACTTTAAGGATTTTCTCTGAGGGAACGAAACCCACACCGGCTAGCAGACTTAGGTTCCGTCATCTCCCACATGTGCATGTGGCTATTTTAGATGTGTTTGTGATGGCCACATTCAGTAGGGATCCTTCATATCATAAATGACCACCTTGATAAGATTAGCATGGCCTTCACTGAGCAAAACACTAGTTCCTGAGATGGCACAATAGGATCATTTTCGAGCCTTCGAGGCATGATGTGGGGGGAACCCTAGCTAAAACACAGGGTTCCGAATCCATCGGAATCGACAGATTTGCAATCGGAGTCATGGTTTTTGTGCTACGGGAATTTTTTCCAGGAACCCCATGGCCATTCAAGGACACTTTGAGGTTTTTCTCTGGCAAACCCATGAGCAGACAGAGGTTCTTGTGAGATTTTCAATGGCTTAGATCTAGATTCAATAAGCCAACTTCACATGGAATATTTCTTAGAATGAGAAAAGAAGAATAAAGAAGATAATTTGTGGAAAACACATTGTATCCTATTCATCAATATGATTACAATATATAATACAACTTCCATGGAGAAAAGCGAATCCATTAGAGTCAAGTTGAAAAGCACAAAAAGAAAATGCTCACTACCCCCTAGGTGTCAAAAATCACTTTCCTAAACAGTCTAAGGGCTCACGAACTGGCTAAATATGGTATGGAAGCTCATGAGAGAGGTAAATGGAATGTAATGATGGCTTTAGGAGAGAGCAAAATATGTGGAGGCAGAATTTCCAAAGTGGTAAGAGTTTCCAAGTCAACTAGCTTTTCCTTATCCACTAGAAAGTAGAAAAAACAGGATAAAGTTGTCTAAATCAGGAAACTGTCTTTCTAATTCAGGAATAGAATAAAATCAAACAGAATCCAAGGAAATCTTATCCATAATCTATCCAAATTCGTTTTGGTGAATTAGGATAGCATGTGGTGCACTAAAATACAAAACTAACCCTATTTACTTAGTCAAAACTTAGGAAATTAATCATTAATGATTAATTAATTATATCCTATGTCTAAAATGGTATAAGTGGGTTTTTTAATACTCCAAAAACCCCCCTTAAGCTTGAATTTATGTGGTGGAAATCAGAAAAATATAAAAAATATAGGGCCCAAGCAACAAGGATTATGCTCACCCCAATACAAAAATAACTAGTCCATGTAAAATGAGAAAACAGGGAAAACCTCATGGGAACAAATCGTCCCTCAAAAACTGACATGCTTGGAAGTCTTCATACTGTCTTGTTTCTCATTGGGAGGAGCTGAATGAGCTGAATGGGTTGCTTCTGAGTAACAAACTTGCATGGGGGATTCACTAGAAGGAAATATAATACCACGTTCATTCATATTGCGGTATTAAATATTCATGAAAACCTAAAAATTATTTTGCTTATATCTTAAAGGGAAAAGGGTTTTTTTTATTTTATGTAACAATACAAAAATAATTTGGGGTCTTTTTTATATGGGCGGGCTAACAAATATCCGCCAAATGGAGATGGCAGGATCACGGCCAGATGAGAAATCGGGTTGAGGAAAGGATCGGGCTTACCAGTACGTAGGGGAATCGTGTCTTAAGGCATGCTTGAGGCCAGAGGGTTTCGTGGTGAAGTGGGTTTCGAATCGATCATAGTCGAGAGACATTGTTCATTGACAGCCAATTGTTACCAATATCACTCATCCATTTGTTAACAATAGCCTTGGGAGGCTCTAAGCCTCCAGGTCCTGTTAAAGGCCCTCGATAGGCCTTGGGGGCTTGAATACCCAACCACTTGTGCCTATTATATGCCTTGGGAGGTTTAGTCAGCCTCCTAGAGCTTGTTACAGGCCTTGGGGGCTTGGATACCTAGCCCACAACAGGCTTAGTTAGAGATTGGGGAACTACAACATGCAATCTAAATGTTGTACTATGTCCATTGGCTCTAGTGACATACAAGAAGTGATCTCCTATCTCTTCATTAGACCATTAGGTGTTGCAAATCATAATGATATGTGGTTGAGTAATTGCGTTGTGGGTGAAGTAATGTGCATCCACAATATACATCAAAAGAAGCAACGTGCATTGTAGAATGCATGTGGGGTCATAAGAGGGGTATCATATCAATATACTAGGTAGAAATATAAAGGGGTATAAAAAATGTTAATGAAAAAATTGATACATATAATATCTAGTGAAAATAGGGTTTTTTTAAAATTGGGAGGGCATATTGGGAGGGGGTTAAAAAAAACGATTTTGGAAGGTATTCTCCAATATTTTGTGAAATTAGGGGTATTGTTTAATATGCCACGAACGAACGTGCTATGATAGCGGTTTATTGAGTGAATCCCTCGTGCAAACTTGATGAAGAGATTGTGAATGTCATGATCATGCATCAATGCATCAATGTGGTGTAGGAAAGAATCATGTGTAAAGGCCTCATGAAGCTCATATTATGATGATGGAGGAGAATCATATGAATTATTATTGCTTTTCTTAGAATAAATGTGCAGAAGATTATTATGTGCATCTAATGTGCAAGTCTTGTAGTATGAAACGTAGACACAAATACTGAGTATTCAAAGCTTAGTTTTGATAGAATGGTAAGGATTAGCTGCTCATCCTTGTTATCTATGCCACATTGCTTGAGTTGAAGCACTAGGTTCTTGAATTTTCGGATGAATTATTCCATTGAATCGAAATTACTTGGACTAAGTGAGATCAACTCAATCTCCAATAAATGACCTCTAAGCTCGTCCTGTTTTCCAAAGAGAGACTCTATATTTGTCCACACTTGATTTGGAGTGGATAGAGATTCAATATGGAATATAAGATCTGGAGATACAGAGAGACAAAGTAACCCATAAGCTTCATCAAGCCTATTGAACCATTTCGATTTTAATGCAACATTTCCTGGCTCAGTTTCAAGCCCCATAATGACTCTATATAATCGTTTTCTTTTAAGTTGGATGATCATATGTGCCTTCCAGTCAAATTAGTTGAAGGGAGTGAGAGTCACAGCTTTAGCTTGATTTTGATCCATGCTGATGCGCTCCTAGTGATGGAAATACCTTGCAAAAAACACACTGGAAATTGTTTTGAATCAATCTAGCTCTGATACCATGTGAGATTTTCAATGGTTTAGATCTAGATTCAATAAGACAAGTTCACATGGAATATTTCTGATAATGAGAGAAGAAGAATAAAAAAAATAATTTGTGGAAAAAAATCTGTATCCTATTCATCAATATGATTACAATATATAATTCATCTTCCGTGGAGAAAATGGAATGCCTTAGAGGCAATTTGAAAAGCACAAAAAGAAAAGGCTTACTAAAGGCAAAAAACCCCCAAGGTGTCAAAAAACACTTTCCTAAACAGTCTAAATGCTCACGAATTTGTCGAATATGGTATGGAATCTCATGAGTGAGATAAATGGAATGTAATGATGGATTTAAGGGAGAAGAAAATATTTGGAGGTCTAATTTCCCAAGTGGTAAGAGTTTCCAAGTAAACTAGCTTTTACTTATCCACTAAAAAGTAGAAAAAACTGGATAAAGTTGTCTAAATTAGGAAACTATCTTTCTAATTCAAGGATAGAATAAAATCAAATAGAATCCAAGGAAATATTCTCCAGAATCTATCCAAATTCATTTTGGTGAATTAGGATAGCACGTGGTCCACTAAAAGAAAAAATTGGCCCTATTTAGCTAGTCAAAACTTAGGAAATTAATCATAAATGATTAATTAGTTATATCCTAAGTCTAAAATGGTATAAGTGTGTTTTTTAATACTCCAACAGTTCTGTCATCTCCCACATGTGCATATGGCCATTGTGGATTTTTTCCTGATTGCCATGCTCGACCGGGAGCCTTTGGATCATAAATGACCCCTTTAAGCAAGATTGGCATGGCCTTCTACAAGCTAGGATTTATTTATTGTGTATGTGAATGATCTTATGTGTGTATGTACATGTAGATATTTGTATATGTGCATGTTTTTTATGTACAAATTGACGCAGTGGAACTTTTTTCTTGATTGAGTCAATTACCCATATTTAGAAGGACCAAATGTAATAAGAACTCAACAAAACATGAAGAGACAATTGTAAAAAAAATTAGAAAGTTTGTATTGGAGCTCCTAGGGATTGGTGACCATGCGCAAGGTATTGGAACATAACACTTGGCATCTACTAGGTGCATTTTTTCTCTATGTGGGAATATAAGAGGATTAGGTTAACCACTCGGAATTAAGGTAATTTAGAGACCTAGGAGTTATTCCCTAAATGCACAAACTAAAGAGATCAAGGGAAATAAAGGAGCTTTCAAACTACCATATAGGACATGTCTTAGGGTTCTTTGGATCCCAAGTGTTGATACATACTTCAATAGTAGAACATGTATGAAACTATATTACCTTCAATAAGAAGAACATGTATGCAACTATTGATATGGTTTCCTTTGTCCTCACATCCACTTTTAGCACAATTGCAATTATAAGTCTGAATATGCCTCACCCTAAGCCTAATTATAATTACCTTACTTGATGATCCACTAGTGTTGGTATCAATAGAGCTAATAGAGCTCAATTGTAACCAAGTGATGCACCGCTATCATCACATCTTTTGAATTGCTTCTTACACTTGTCTTTTGGATCCACCAAGTGAAAAACAACTTGAAATACATATTTGTGGAATTAAATGTGACATTCAATATTTCGTCTTAAAATTTTCACATGTAAGTGGAAGAATTTTCAAAATTATTGCTACGAAGTGTTCTTTGATCTAACTCTGTTTTATTATAAAAAAGAGAATGAACATTGCAAAAGTCAATGAGAAGAAAATTGGAATTGGGAATGTTTATTTCTTCAAAGAGGTTATTGCATTTTGTCATATATGAGCACATATCTAAGCATATTATGCATATCACATGCCAATATATAGACTCTTGAACTATCATCCAAAAGAAAACATATCTGGATGGTGCAATCCATAGCATCACAAAACATAAATATCTCCAATAATATCCAAGATTATGAAATTGCATTGCTTTGTGAAAAATTTCCAATGCCTCTCAATGGCAATGGTAACAACATGGGCATGATGAGGATGAAGGTTATATTGATGGTAGCAATGGGAATGGTGTTGATGGTGACAACATGGGAACAAGGAGGATGGTAGTGACATTGATGGTGGCAATGGTAATGGTGTTGATGAATCATGATGGTCATGGTGAATTGAGAATGGGGATGGTCACTATGAACATGGGGATGGCGTTATGGTGAAAATGATCTAAATGTCCTATAGAGTCTAGAAAATTTCAAGCTACAACAAATAATTACATATGAAAATCCTTTCCTATATTGGGATTCTATTTATAAATAGCACCATGTGCCCCCTCCTATAGGATTTAGTCCCCACCTCTACCTTGAATCTCAAAGGTGTTCCTCCAAGGACATTATTCAATGCCCTAAGATTTGATGAGACTTCCTAATGCAAGTGTTAAAACAAGGTATAAAAAGCTTCCCATGCCTAATAAGTGTTTTTTCTTAAGTGGGGGTTACATTTTTGTTATGGTCATGGTAAAGGAGTTCAACATTAATCCCGTAAACCTAGATCCTGGAGCCTAGCATAGAAACCCCAGAGCCTAGCCTAAAAACCCTAGTTTTGAATCCAAATAATTATACACTTATATGCAAAGTTTCTGGCATGTATATAGAAAGGGTGCATACAACTAAAAACAAATCAAGTGCAATCCATATTTGACCCAAAATACATAAATGGAGACGCTAAATGGCCTAGACTCCAATGATCATGATGGTGACAATGGTGACAATGAGACCAATGATGATGGTGGTGATAATGGGAATGAGGATAGGGATTGTGAAAGTGACAATGAGACAACGTGCATTAGGTTGATGGTGGATGATGAGTGATTGATGGGGACGAGGATGGTGGCACCATGAGAAAGAGGATGACGAGGCTTGATGGTGATTGTGGTAGTGGGAATGGTGTTGGTGAAAATGATTTCATGATAGTGGAGTTCAAAATTAAGTTGGTAACCCTAGAGCTTGGATCCTAGCCTAGAAACACGAGAGCCTAGCCTAAAAAACCTAGTTGGTAGCGTAAACCCTAGTTTGTATTCTAATCACAATGAAACCCTATTATCTATCCTAATCCCTTTCCTAAATTATAATACATATAAAAATTTTATCATTTTCATTGCACATATATATTCATGTGCATACATTTGAATCCAAATCATTCTACACATATATGCATAGTTTCTCATATATATAGAAAGGGTCCATACAACTAGAAAAACATTTTACCTAGCACCAGAAACCTAATTGAAATGTTTTTATGGCATGGTTGACAATTTTGTTGCAAATGATAGTGGTTGATTCTAGGACCATAACTAGTATTTATTGTAGATAATTGATTTGGCTGAGTTGTGAAGGGATTTGATAAGTGTTGGTGTAAAAAATTTCCTTGTAAAGGGGAGCGTATAATTTTTGGTTATTCTGAAAGTGTTTACAACATGTTTGGGGTGCCTTGTGACATTTAGGGTGCATGGTGTATGTTCATCCCCTCAATGGTTTGAAATTGATTGTAGCATGAAATTTTTTATATGATGGATATGTACACTTGTGACAACCTTCTCAATGGATGGAAAACCTAATATGGTCATAAAATTAGTAAACTTAGGCCAACATGTACATTCTACCATATTGTCAAATCCATGAGATAAAACCATAGTACATTCTATGAATCCATTTATTTTTACTTTCAAGACCTCCCATATTTTATATCCTGTTACAAAATATTGCATTATTGTATGCCTAGTAAAATAGAAAATTGAAGACAAAAATGTTATGGAATGAATGCATTTCAATGTGCCACCTCATAACAATAGAGAAATCTCAATATGCTTCTTGCGGTAAATCTGTCTAGAACTTGTTTTGGAGAAACATACTAACTATTTTCATCACTTAGCATTCCAAGGGGTCGGTTTAAAGATGCCACAAATTGATGTAATGAATTTTTTTGTGGGAAAGTGTATCAAGGGTGTTGCGCGTATCCCAAGTTAAGGCATTTTTGGACAAGTCAGTTTTGGAGCTGCGAAGTTACAGCGCAACCCAGCATCGGCAAAGGAAAAGTTATAGTGCTACAAAGATCCAGCACTGTGAAGTGCCAGCTCCGTGAAGATCTAACATGGAAGAATTTTGGAAGGAAAACAGTAGAAGTTCTGGTAAGATTGATTGGCGATTTATTTTGGGGAAGATGCTCTGATATTCCTGGGAGGTGGGTAAGGAGTGGCGGAGAAGGAAAGAGACCGATCGCATGAGAAAAGGCAACACTAAGAAAACTAGACACACGAAACCATCAGAGAAGGAACAGCAGGATGAAAGCAACCCGTCGGCATGCGCCTAGCAGAGGGGTTGAAAGCGACGTGACCACGCATAGTCAAAAGATGCCAGAAGCCAAAGATAATGTAGAAGGATGGCCACGACAATGAATTCGCTATCTTAACCTAGCAAATTTGGTTAGCGGGGTAACCACACCATTTTGGCCGATACCTTAGGGTTTGCTTCAGCCCACCATGAATGTAAATACGTGACCTGCGGGCACGATCTATAAAAGGGGGATTTTTGTAAAGGGAAGGGTTGGATTTTTTATTGAGACATTGATATTTTAGTGTTTTGTTGATCTGTATTTAGAGACTATTGTAAAGAGGCTCTGTAGCTGTGTGCGCAGAGACCCATTGAAGAGAGAAGAGAGTCTGTAGCTGAGTGCGCAGACTAGAACTATTGAACCATTCCCATTTAATATAATCAGCGGTTCATGTGGACGTATCTCCCATACTGGGGGTGAACCACGTTAAATCTTGTGTTGTGTGATGGGACTTATGTGAATATATTCTTTGCTAATGATTTTGTATTTTTCTTATGTACATTTATTCTTTCATGTTTTCGTTATTGTCTAGATTTCTAGAATGTGAATGAAAAGATTGAAGTCTAAGTAATCTTGCTCTAAGTCAGATATACAAGTGGTCAATACTAGTGAATGTATGCATATTTCCTTTCAGAAGACATTAGATGCAAAATAATATAAGTAATGCGCATGGATAAAGTTATAAGTTACATAGTTGCAAAGATCTGACAAATGTTGAAAGTGTCTAAGCGTCCATCCGTAGTCCTAGGTAGCGCAGCTACCCTGCACATTTGGATATACTGCACCGCGAACCCTATAGCATGTTGCTCACTAGTGCGAGAGCTGCAGGAGAAGAATCTTCATGTTGCAAGCCAGTATGAACTACACATCACCTGGTTATGGAAAGTTGATTTCGCAACCTCCCCATAACTTACCATCAGGTGAGACCTCAGTCTGATTGTAGACTGTTGTCGAAAGGGGCAGTGAAAAGGGATTTTGTTGGTTCCTTGAATCGCGCAGAACCTGGGTCAATATTGATAAGATAAAGAATAAGTATACAAGCCAACAAATGGTTCCATTGCTGGGACTAAACTGGTGATATGTTCAGAATATTGGAATCCCGATAGGAAAAAAATACAAAACTGGGTGGACAATACAGAGAAGGAGTTTGCAATAAAGGAGAACAAACATCTTCGTTTCTCTGACGAAGAATGGTTGCAGAGATATATATACTCTAATATTTACGAAATTTTCTTCGTAGCATTCAACAACGATCTATACAAGTGGTTGTTGAGACTAGCAGAATAGAAAACATGCTATTAAGGAGGAGAACCCACGGCGTGGTCTCCAGAACTGATCCAGAGGCTTAAAGCGATGGATAGCCCGATCTCAAGAGCAGTAGACTTCTTGATGGATAGAATATTAGAAGGATACGTTACAAAATTAGATGTGGACATGTTGAAGTGTTACACTGTAGCAGAGGCATATTTCTTCAAACGATTTAGAGGTAACTACCTGAGAAAGGGAAGAAAAAGAAGCAGAAAGCCATAAAGCTCATATCAGAGTAAAAGTTGTATGATGATGATTATGAGATCATCGCGAATAGGGTTAGCGCACATCTGGAAGATGCGCTCTCCCTAAAAGACAAAAAAAATGTGGAGATTCAAGCAAGTTTACAAGAAAATCTCACCACCTTACAGGGTATAGCAACAAAGATCGAACAAGTCCTATGAGATAGCTTGATTCGAGAATCTGATTAAGAAGGAAGATCAGCTGACACACCTTAGCAAAAGAAAAGACCATTATCTCTAGCCATGGCACCGAGACCGTGCATCGTCCTTGTGGAACCGCTAAGTGTAATTTTACCAAGCGATGAATTAACTGAAAGCACAAAAAAGCTAGCACATGTGGATATTGATATCGCAATTTTTCCACTGGAAGGCCTACATAATCTGCACTTGCAGGTTGTGGAGGAAATGCATGATAGAGATATGGTATCTTTGATCCAACACCATAGCTTAGAAGCAAACTATAAACAGTTGCAAGAAGAAAGTGCGAAAAAGGCCAAGGAACTTGAAAGTGCACATGAGCAGCACCGAAGAATAGAAGAGACTGTTGCTTCAGTTTACGCAAAGATACCAGAGTATGACGAGCAACCAAAACTCGAAGACACCATCATTAAGATCGTCTCTATGGTAAGTGATGTTAAGGTTGAAATGGCCAAAATGGAGATAGAATACAAAGAAAATATTTCCAACATGGAAGCACAGAACCTCCCTAAGACACCGCCAGATCAAACATAAATTAGAGCAGTAGAAGTGAAGGTTTCCACAAAAAAATATATCTAGTGAAATAGCTAAGTGCCATAAGTTATTGATGAAGCAACCAGAGTATGGACTACGCTACAAGAGGACCCTCAGCTGATACAGGTCCAGATAAACTTACAATAAACACAAGTAGAGTTAGATTCTCTAAATGCGCAGATGAAGACCATACTGCCAATAGAGAGACTCTGATGATTTGTGGAAGTCATGGAACTAAAGATGGAACTCCAAGTTTTGAGAGAAAAGGAGGCTGACACCACGAAAAAGTCACAGCTCCTATAGGAAGAATCTCTTTCCATATCGCAATAGATTGAAGACAAATTGTAGTAACTCCACGCATCGGAGACAACAGTACAAGAACAGGCAAAGGAATACCTGTCACTAGATATGATGGAAACTATCAAGGAAGTTGAGTAGGAATCTAAGGACACAATTGCAAAGCTAAGAACAACTTATCAGGAGTTCACTGCGAAGATAGCTTAGCAAGGAGAAGCGCAGCCCAATGAACCTACCAAAAGTGGCTCGGGGACGAGCCACATGTAAGTGTTAGGGGCTTGTCGGGCACAACCCAAGTTAAGGAATTTTTGGACAAGTCATTTTTCGAGCTGCGAAGTTACAGCGTAGCGCAATGTCGGCAAATTAAAATTTACAGCGCTGTGAAGTGCCAACTCCACGAAGATCCACCATGGCATAATTTTGGAAAGAAAATGATATAAGTTTCGGTATGATCGATCGGTGATCTATTTTGTGGAAGATGCTGCAAGATTCCCAGGAGGTGGGTAAGGAGTGGTAGAGAAGGAAAGTGACTGATCACACGAGCAAAGGCAGCACTAAGTGAACCAGATGCATGAAACCATTGGAGAAGGAACAATAGGATGAAAGTGACCCATTGGCATGCGCCCATCATATGGGTTGAAAGCGACGTGACCATGTTCAGTCAAGAGATGCCAAAATCCAAAGATAGCGTAGAAGGATGGCCACGACGATGAAGTCACTATCATAACCTAACAGATTTGGTTAGCGGGGTAACCACACCATTTTGGGTACCTTAGGGTTTGATTTATCCCACCATGAATGTGAATATGTGACTTGCAGGCATGATCTATAAAAGGGTCATTTTTGTAAAGGGAAGGGTTGGATTTTGTATTTAGACATCGATCTTTTAGTGTTTTGTTGATATTTGTTGAGAGACTATTGTAAAGAGGCTCTGCATCTGTGTGCGCAAAGACCCATTGAAGAAAGAAGAGAGTCTGCTACTAAGTGCGCAGATTGGAACGGTTTAACCCTTCCCATTTAATATAATCAACAGTTCCTGTGGATGTATCTCCCATACCGGGGATGAACCATGTTAAATCCTGTGTTGTGTGATGAGACTTATGTGAATATGTTCTTTGCTGATGATGTTGTAATTTGTTTTTTCACATTTATTCTTTCATGTTTGTGTTATTGTCTAGATTTATAGAATGTCAATGACAAGATTAAAGTCTAAGTAATCTTTCTTTAAGTCAGATATAGAAGCGGTCAATACTTGTGAATGTATGCATATTTCCTTTCAGAAGACATTAGATGCGAATAATCTAAATAATGTGTATGGATAATGGTATAAGTTACATAGTTGCACAGATCTGATGAATGTTGAAAGTGTCTAAGTGTCCATCTACACAGTCCTACGTAGCACAGCTACCTTGCACATTTGGCTTACTATAGCGCAAACCCTATAGTGCGTTGCTCGCTAGTCGAAGAGCCACAGGAGAAGAATCTTCGTGTTGCAATCCAATCCGAACCACGCATCACCCGGTTGTGGACCATTTTATTGTAGATGCTAATTCACCAACAAATCCTAAATGGACTTCTAATACCTTGCAAGCAGCAAGTGAACTAGTGGGAAATCCTCAGGCCACAAGGAGGACTAGATCACAATTTGAGACTGCTCTCAATGTGAATGACCCCTACCTTTCTGAGAAATGTTATATGATGTTATATTATGATCATCTGACATATGAGGAATCCTCACATGACCCAATATGGTAGATTGCTATGGATGAAGAGTTTCATTCATTGCAAAAGAATGAAATATGGGAGCTAGTCGAGCTCCCCGCAGGCAGAAAATTGGTAACTTGTAAGTGGAACTACAAAAAAATGTACAACTGATGGTACAGAAGTGAAATAGAAGGCTAGGCTAGTAGTAAAGGGATTTTCCCAATTCCAAGGCCTTGAATACAATGAAAATTTTGCACCTGTTGCATAGAAAGACTCGATAAGACTAGTTCTGGCAATTTTTGCATCCAAGCACTGGGAAGTGCACCATATGGATGTCAAGAGTGCATTCCTCCATGGGGATATTGAGGAGGAAAATTATATGCAACATCCAGAAGGGTATACATCTGATCCTAATATTTTGTGCAAGTTGAATAATTTTTTATATGGGCTTAAGCAAGCCCCTAGGGCTTGGTATGCCAAAATGGACAATTTTCTCTTGTCACAATCTTATGTTCGGTGAAAATTTGATCCTAATGTTTATATGACGCTGATTGATGGTTCAATAATGATTATAGTGCTGTATTCTGATGATTTTCTAATCACAGGTAGCTCTACTGATCAAATAGCTTCATTGAAGACAACTTTGCATCAAGCTTTTTCCATGAGTGACTTGGGAATTCTTAAGCAGTATTTGGGGCTTGAGATTTCTCAAACAGAGAATGGAACAAAGGTATCTCAGTAAAAATATGCATCTAATCTATTAAAGAAGTTTAAGATGGATGATTGCAAGCCTTCTAATACTCCATTACTTTCTGGAGTTAGAATGGAAGAAGCAGAATGTACACCCTTGGTTGACAACACCTTGTATAAGCAGCTTGTTGGCAACTTGCTATACTTGACACACACTCGAAATGATCTTGCTTATGCTGTGAGTGTGGCATCAATATGCATGGAGCAGCTGCATGAGCTCCATTGGAGTGCTGCAAAAAGCATTTTTCACTATGCGCAGGGCACCAAGAGAGATGGGATTCACTATGTTGTAGATTCTAGCCTAGATTTTCTAGGCTTCACTGATTCAAATTGGGCTGATGATAGCCTTGACAGATAATCCACATCTGGATTTGTATTCATGCTTAGAGGTGGTCCTATTTGCTGGTCCAGCAAGAAACAGAGTGCCATAGCATTATCCTCAGCAGAGGCAGAGTACAGAGGAGAAGTGAATGATTCTACTCAGTGTGTGTGGTTGCAGGGTATTCTTTCAGAGTTTGAGATTGCCTTTAGTACTCCTACTATTATATTTTGTGACAATCAGAGTGTTATAAGGGTCTCAAGTGATCCAGTACAGAGACAGAGGACCAAGCATATTGAGATACATATGGACTACATCAGAAGACTAGTGCATGACCAGACCATTGATTTGCAGTATTTCCCAACAGGTGAGCAAACTGCAGACATCTTCACCAAATATTTTACTGAGAAGACTTTCAGCTATCTTAGATCACTGCTTCGGATGGATGAAAATGTGGTGGAGTGAAGGATTGATTAGCAATCTCTCAATTTTTATATGTCCATTTTTTGAGGGAGAGTTTTTCCCATGAGGTTTTCCTTCTATCATTGTTTTGTGGACGGACAGTATTGTACAGGGTGACCAAGTCTGATATCTAGAACATAAATTCATATTTATGGGGGGGGTTGGAATATTTAAATATTCCTATCTATATCATTTAATACATTGGTAGCATTAATTAATCTTCTTATGATTAATTCCTATGTATTAGACTAGATTATTTCCATTTGAACCATTGTGTGGACCACAAAAAAACATTGGGGAACCACAAGACTTCCAAGTGTGGACCACAAGCTTCCTAGACCACTTGGGACCATTTCAAAATTATTCTGGATAATATTATGGTGGAAAAGGCTCCTTGATAAGTTTTACTGCTTTTTGTTGCTTTTTACCCATGGGGGAAAAGCTAGTCATCTAGGGAAACTTGTTTTTTGGACCACACATCCTCTATGATGTTTCTTCTTTCCATATTTGGGATTTGTAATTTTGTTTCATCACACATCAGCTACAGGTCACTAATTCAGAAATTTGTGAGCCTTTGGAGTGACTTGGAGAACACACTTGCCACCTAGGGGGGATGTGCGCAATTTTAGTAAGTCTGATGATATGAGGATCCAAATGGAATATTTAGCAATTTGAATCTCTGTTGTAATGTTATGTAACAATAGCCTATTATTTTCCAAAGCTTGGATGATGTATTTTATTCATGAGAGTTAATACAGTTTGTATTATTGTGAGTAATTTTCTGAGTTCTTTGACTAGTTGTGTGAGATATTTGGGAGTGAGTGTAATATCTTCATTAGATATTGGTGTGAACTAAATTTCACACAACCTCCCCATAACTTCGCCTCGGGTGAGACCTTAGTCTACTCATAGAATGTTATTGAAATGGCTAGTGAAAGGGGTTTTGTTGGTTCCCTGAACTGTGTAGAACTTTGGTCAATCTTGAAAAGATAAAGAATGAGTATACGAGCCAACAAAGGGCCCCATAAAATTTCTCCAATAACTACTCAATGTGTTTAATTTTACCATCAAACTTTCATCCTTGCATTGTGATGTATACAAACTAGTTGGATCTTATTAGAATTACATTTTACGATCAAAATACATTTCATAATATAAACCAATTGAAATAATATTCATTATGTCAATTATAAATCTAAAGTCATGATTAAACCTAAACGAAGGAAATCATATCAAAATCCATTCAAACTCAACCATTTGTTTTAAAAGCATGATGTTGTTTATTAGAAAACTACACACAACATGAGACACCAAGATACAAATATACACAACATCGATATAAATAACATAACTAAAAATCCATGTACATCAAGGCTACAAAACTCATCCAAACATATAAATTTTTGGGAAAATAGTGGAACATGGTTCCCAATGTACATACGATGGCAACTCGTGACCTATACAAAATCCGGAAATCCATGTCGTAGATCCAAAATACATGGAAAATCATGCCATAGATACCAAGTACATGGAAAGAGGTACCCAAAAGTGACACATTGTGGCTAATGTACATACCATGGTTTGTCAAGCATTCTTGAAGGGGGGCTTTCTTCCCACTGGTTTTTCCCTCTTTCCTCACTTTATTTATTTAGATTGTTGTATGGGGTGACCTATGGTCTCAGTTACCAGGACCCTACTATTTTTTAGTTACTTCCTCATATTTTGGCTTGCAAAGGGGTGTTCGAATATTCTCACCATCATTTATGTATTTGCATTCCTTGCATGCATGCATGCATCCAGTCATCAGTATGGTAGTCTCTCCAGCACCTAGAGCCTATTTTCAACCCCCTAGAGCCTGGGTTTAGCCCTTAGTATCTTCCTACCTACCTAGTGCACGTTGTTTTCCTCACCTAGATGAAAAATGAACCCTACTACCCCTACTTGGATTCCAACAGTTAGTTGCAACATTGATTTCCTAGTTCATGCATTTATTGCTCAGTTTAACTACCTGTAGCTTCCAATTGTCTGTATCGGAGTGCCACTTGACCTACTGACAGCCTCATGTGCCCTCCTTGGAGCCTCCTTCCCTTGATTTGTGCTCACATGGCCTAGTTAGACTTAGTTAGACTCATTTGACTAATATTTGACTATTTGTGACTACTACCACTGATTGGGTGATGTCTCCAATGCTATCTAAGCCACACATTGAGGAGAATTCGAATGACCTTAGGTGTATTTGAATTCATTTGACAATATTCAGTTTGTATTCAGTTTCGCAATGCCAGCTTACAATGGATGTATGATTATACTGCAGATTTCACCATTTCTAAGTTTATGAGTGAATATTGATTCAATTCTTCTTCTTATTCTTCTCTGCAATTCTTGAGTGGAATTAGTGAGGTTTGATCTAGTTCAAAAGAATTAAAGGAGTTCAGTTTTAGATCCATTGGTAGCTGTTGAATTTGAATTGAAGATGAATTCAAATGATGGAATAAACCTGCAAAACAAATGAAATTGTTGATTGAGAATTTCTTCAAATCGAGAGAACACTACCTTATGACAATGAGAAGATGTGACTAGATCCTTCACACCTGGCTAGACCTCACTGGATTGCTCCAGTGAATTCAATACAATTGCACTAGGAATTGTTGTGGAAATCCAGAGGCTTCTAGTGCTCAATGAAAGACACCTGCCCAATGAATTGCTACAACTACTGCAAGTATAGCTGACTCCAGATCCAATACGATGTAAAATTCTACAGGACAGATCTCACAGCTAGAGAAAACCTCACTAATTCCACTCAAGAATTGCAGATAAGAAGAAGAACAAGAATTGAATCAATATTCACTCATAAACTCAAAAATGGTGAAATCTACAGTATAATCATACATCAGTTGTAAGGTGGCACTGTGAAACTGAATACAAACTCAATACTGTCAAAGGAATTCGAATTCACCTAAGGTCATTCAAATTCTCCTCAATGTGTGGTTTGGATAGCATTGGAGACATCACCCAATCAGTGGTAGTAGTCACAAATAGTCAAATATCAGTCAAATGAGTCTAACTAAGCCATGTGAGCACAAATCAAGGGAAGGAGACTCTAAGGAGGGAACATGAGGTTGTCAGTAGGTCAAGTGGCACTCCGATACAGACAACTGGAAGCTACAAGCAGTTAAAATGAGGAATAAATGCATGAACTGGGAAATCAATGCGGCAACTGATTGTTGGAATCGAAGTAGGTGTATTAGGGCGCATATTTAGGAGGGCTGCTGAGGGCTAAAACTAGGCTCTAGGGGGCCAAAAATATGCTCTAGGTGCTGGGGAGACTACCATACTGATGACTAGATGTATGTAGTATGCATGCAGGCATGCAAATCATGCAAATACATAAATGATGATGAGAATATTCCAACACCCCCCTACAAGCCAATCTATGAGGAAGTAACTGAAAACTAGTAGGGCCCTGGTAACTGAGACCATAGGTCACTCCATACAACAATCTAAATAAATAAACGAGGAAAGAGGGAAAACCCAATGGGAAGAAATCCCCCCATCAAGATAGGCTACAAGATGCTAATGTAGCATGGCATCACACACTCTAGAAGGAGCCAAGTGACCTTCTTGACCGAAGAAGGATCGATCGGAAAGAAATGGATCACTCTGTGTATGATCAATGTGAGAAGGATGAAAAAATATATTCTTAAAATTAGATTTGGTTCTCCTCTGATCAACTGGATCACCAAAAAGATCTCCAACGGATCTAAGAGTAGTGGTTTCCCATGTAGGAAGAGGAGGATCTGCAGGTTGTAGATCATTAGGTTCTAGTGGATCTACATCTTCCATTTTCTCATATTCACTGTCAGTTACTAGATATTCATGTTCTTGTGGATCTGGATCTAGCATTCTCTCTTCATAATCTTAACTTTCAAATTCAGAATCTGAACTCTCATGGGATGAAGCTTTGCTCTCTTTCTCATCAAGCAGTGGTGGTGTGGTAGGCAAGCTCTCTTGCTCAACGGGATAAGCATGATCATGTAGTGGCCATTCCTCAAACTATACACTCCTATCAAGGAATGTTCTCATAGTAGAAGTATCAATAAGCTTATAGGCCTTTTTACTCAATGCATAACCCAGCAATATACACTGTCTGCTTTGAGGATCCAGGGCTCTCCTTTTCTCTGTTGGAATCCTTTCCCATGCTCTAGGTCCAAACACTCTGATATGGGATACATCAATTTTGTAACCCATCCATGCTTCGAAATGAGTCATATTTTTCATTCCTTTGTGAGGGACTCTGTTCTGAAGGTAGGCAACACAGTTGATGGCTTCTGCCCAAAGACTAGGGTGAAACCCTTTCGACTATAACATGCAATGTGCCATCTCTTTTAATGTTATGTTCTTTCACTCCACAACACCATTTTGTTGTGGTGTGTAGGGAACAATATGTTCCAACTCTATGACTTCATCATCAAAAAAGGATTGGAAGTCACCCTTGACATACTCTCCTCCATTATCAGTGCGAAGGGCCTTGATCTTTCTATCTAAAAAATTTTCTGTAGAATACTTGAAAAAATTAAAGTATCCAAACACTTTTGATTTTAATATGAGAAAGTATACCCATGTAAATCTTGAATAATCATCAATAAAAGTAAGAATATACCTTGCCTTGCTCAAAGATAGATCTAGAAATGGCCCTACAACATCACTATGAATCAGATATAGAGGTTGAGAGGCTATCCTTGCCTTTCCTTTCTCAAACTTATTTTCTGGATGCTTTCCCATCAAGAAACCCTTATAGTTTCCCTTGGAAAACTTTATTTTGGGTAGTCCTTCAACCATCTCTTGAGTGTGCATATCTTGCAGGTACTTGTAGTTGAGATGACCAAATATTTCATGTCATAGCCTACTCTCTTCATTTGCATGTGTGTGAAGAGAAGAATGTTTGGAGAGAGGTAGAAAGTGAGAGAACTCATAGAGTTTCGACTCGTGGTTTGCAACACCATTTGCAATGATATTTCCTGATACCATGTCTTGTATTTTGACTTCATTTGAAGAGAAGATCACCCTCTTGGGATATCTAGTATGAGTTATTTGGTAGAATGAAAGTATATTGGTAGTAAGTGTAGGAACATAGAGCACATCTGGTAAGTACCCATGATCAAGTTTGATCCTTCCAATCCCCTGAGAGGATACCTAGGAATCATTCCCCAACATGATTGAAGGGCCAACAGTGCATTCAAAACCAAAAAAGAGATCTTTGGAGGAAGACATGTGTCTTGATGCTCCTGAATCAATCATGAAGGACGACTCTCTTGATACACCTTCCATAAGGGGATGACATCTATCCTTGTCCTAAGATCTTGAAGCTTCAGCTTATTTCTTCCTAGCACATGCAGGTACTGGAAGGTTATTCTTTTCAAGTAACTGAGCCATCAAATCTATAGTCTTCTTCATACATGCACTCTCAGGATGAAATAATCTATTGCAATAGGTACATTTGGATTTATCCTTGTGAGATTTCTTTCCATTCTTGGAATTCAAATCCCATTTAGACTGATAGGGAGCCTCCTTTTGCTTCTACAAATTTCACCATTTATAATTTTATGAGTGAATATTGATTCAATTCTTCTTCTTCTTCTTCTCTACAATTCTTGAGTGGAATTAGTGAGGTTTTATCTAGTTGTGAGATCGATCCTATATAATTTCACATGGTATCATAGACGGAGTCAGCTATTTGAAATGCATCAATTGCAGTAATTCATTGAGAAACTATCTTTCATTGAGCACCAAAAGCCTCTATATTTCCACGGAAATTCCTGGTGCAATTGTCTTGAATTCACTGGAGCAATCCACTGCGGGATATCCAGGTGTGAAGGATCCAATCACATATGCTCATTGTCCTAGGCAGTGTTCTCTCGATTTGCATCAAATATCCATAAACAATCTCATTTTTTTAGTAGGTTTATTCCATCATTCGAATTCATCTTCAATTCGATTGCAACAGCTACCAATGGATCTAAAACTGAACCCATTCAATTATTTTTAATGGAAATCCAAGATGGACATCTTCATGAAGTACATAATTCTTTCTAGAGTATTGAATGGGACTAAAGTCAAAAACACTGGTGTAGTAGAGAAATCAAAGTACCTGGATAAAATTGATGAAGCAGTGGGACTTCTACTCCTCAGCATTTGAAAAGACATCCATTTCCATGTCATTGATCTTGCCACTCCTAAATAATTTTGGGACAAGCTTGAATCTCTTTTTGTATAGAAAGATGACTTGAAAGGTTACAAGTTGGAAAATGAGCTGATCTCACTAAGCCCTTGCATTTTTTACTCAATCAATGAGTTCTTACCAAGTTCAAAAATATGATTTCACAATTGAAGAGATATGGAATAGAGAAAGAAGATAAGCATCTAATTCTTTCCATACTATCAAAATTGGGCCCTAACTACTCAGTATTTGTCTCTACCTTTCAGACAGTGAATCTATCCATCCCAAAATGGAAGTTCCCCACTCTTGAGGACTTCATATAGTCTCTCACACAAGAGGAGTAGAAGTTGATTCAAATGAGGATGATAAAACCCAAGATGGATTTAGCACTTGCAACTGCTGAAGTGAAGAGAGAAAATGGAAAAGGAAAGCAAAAAGTTTCTGATAGAAATTTGAATGAGCAGAAGCAAAAGGAGGCTCCCTATCAGTCTGAGGGGGCTTCAAATTCCAAGAAGGGCAAGCAATATCACAAGATAAATCCAAATGCACCTATTGCAATAGAGGATTTCATCCTGAGAGTGCCTGTATGAAGAATACTATAGATCTGATGGCTCAGTTACTTGAAAATAATAACCTTCCAGTACCTGCATGTGCTACGAAGGAAGAAGTTGAATCTTCAATATCTAAGGACAAGGAGAGATGCCATACTCCCATCGAAGGTGCATCAGGAGAGTTCTCCTTCATCATTGATTTAGAAGCATCAAGACACGTTTCTTCCTCCAAATATCTATTTTCCTGTTTCGAATGCATTTTTGGCCTTTCAATCATGTTGGGGAATGATTTTGAGGTCTCCTCTGAGGGGATTGGAAGGATCAAACTTGAGGAGAAATCCAAATGTACCTATTGCAATAGAGGATTTCATCCTGATAGTTCCTGTATGAAGAAGAATATAGATTTGATGGCTCAGTTACTTGAAAAGGATAACCTTCCAGTACCTGCATGTGCTAGGAACAAAGAAGTCGAATATTCAAGATATGAGGACAAGGAGAGATTCCATGCTCTCATGGAAGGTGTATCAAGAGAGTCCTCCTTCATCATTGAGTCAGGAGCATCAAGACACATGTATTCCTCCAAAGATCTCTTTTTTGGTTTCGAATGCACTTTTGGCCCTTCAATCATATTGGGGAATGAATCTGAGGTCTACTCTGAGAAGTACCCATGATCAATTTTGATCCTTCCAATCCCCTTAGAGGAGACCTCACAATCATTCCTCGACATGATGGAAGGGCCAAAAATGCATTCGAAACTAGAAAATAGATCTTTGGAGGAAGACATGTGTCTTGATCCTCCTGAATCAATGATGAAGGAGGACTCTCTTTATGCACCTGCCATGAGAGCATGGAATCTCTCCTTGTCCTCAGATCTTGAATATTGAGCTTCTTTCTTCCTAGCACATGCAGGTACTGGAAGGTTATTCTTTTCAAGTAACTGATCCATCAGATCTATAGTATTCTTCATACAGGCACTCTCGGGATGAAATCCTCTATTGCAATAGGCACATTTGTATTTCTCCTTATGAGGTTGATTTCCCTTCTTGGAATTCAAATCCCCTTTAGACTAATAGGGAGCCTCCTTTTGCTTCTACTCATTCAACTTTTTGTCATAAACGTTTTTCTTTCCTTTTCCATTCACTCTTTTCACTTCAGTTGATGCATGTGTTGAATCCATATTGATTTTGATCATCCCCATTTCAATCAACTTCTCCTCCTCTTGTGTGAGAGACTGGATGAAGTCTTCAAGAGTAGGAAACACCCGAGAGCCTTCAAATGAGAATTGACTCCCTTGAGCAAAATTGGAATGGCCTTCATTAAGCAAAACCCTAGTTCTGTAGATGGCATAATGGCACCATTTATGGGAATTCAAGACATGGTATGGGGGATCACCAGCTAGAAACTGACGTCCTGAATCCACCAAAATCGATGGATTCGCGATCGGAGTCATGGTTTTGGTGCTACGGGCATTTTGGTCAGACACCCTTGTTAAAATTTAATATGCTAAGACAGAAAATAGTAGCATTACATTCCATTTTGCAATAATAGCATATACAGGATCACTGAAGAAACAACAAGCATAGCATAAACACAAGAGACACAGATTTATCCTGGGAAACCCTCATGGGGTAGAAAACCCAGTAAAGATTCCTCAATATAGTTGACCAGCAATATACAAAGATGCAAACCAAAGACATGATCTCCTCCTCCACCATAGCAGACCTCTCCTCCACAAGTGTGCCTCTCTCAAGTGAGTGTGTGTATCAAATGAGGAACACACCTCCTCTATTTATACACTACTTTGACATATATTTTACACAAGTACATGTAGGCTCGTATTTAACCATTAGGTTAAATACCCTATTATAACTGACTTGGTCGACCCCCACATGGTGGGTCTAATAACCCTAGTTACCACAACTCCTCGGAGGAATAAACATCTCCGGATACATAATAGAATCACCTCGGAGGGATGGAACATCTCCGGAATAAGTAATGTACAAATATAATATTCTTAGAAGTTACAATATTCAACACTCCCCCTTAACGAGAAGGATATTATAACAACATCTGCAGGAGCAAGGAGTCATTGACTACATCATCTATATATCATTGGAAGCTTTCTTCAATTCATCATCATCAGTAACTCAACTAGTTACTGGAACATCAACATCATCAGAGTTGATATTACTCGATCATCAGCATCGTCATCATACGATCGACATCGTCATCACACGATCATCAGCATCGTCATCACACGATCAGCAGCATCATCATCATACGATCAGCATCGTCATCACACGATCATATTACAAGATGATCAATCCTGCTCTCTTTAGGACATAGGTCCATGGATGATGCAATCCAGATCAAGTTCCAGGATGATCAATCCTTATCTCTTTAAGACATGTCTCATGTCTAGGGACGATCCAATCCCAACCACAGAGCCAGTCCTTTTTCATACTGGATGTGACCTAGATCAGATCTAGGATTTACCGTCACAGAGCTAATCCTCTTTCATACTGGATGTGTCACATCTACAGAGCCAACCCTGTTTCATGCTAGATGTATCACATCTACAGAGCCAGCCCTGTTTCATGCCGGATGTATCACATCTATAGAGCCAACCCTGTTTAATGCCGGATGTATCACATCTACAGAGCCATCCATGTTTCATGCCGGATGTATCACATCTACAGAGCCAACTCTGTTTCATGCTGGATGTATCACATCTACAGAGCTAGCCCTGTTTCATGCTGGATGTATCACATCTACAGAGCCAGCCCTGTTTCATGCTGGATGTATCACATCTACAGAGCCAGCCCTGTTTCATGCTGGATGTATCACATCTACAGAGCCAGCCCTGTTTCATGCTGGATGTAACCTAGAACAATTCTAGGATTTGTCATGTACATTTTGAACTGAGGTCCAGGGATGATCCAGTCCTATCATGTACCTTTTGAACCGAAGCTCAGGGACGATCCAGTCCTATTCAATTCTCGGAGACCTCATGTCTACGATTCAATTCACAGGACCAAAGTCCGAGGAAGATCCAATCCCCTTACCTGTTCATTCAGGATTTGGTCTCGGAGACATCATGTCTACGGCTCTCTTTAGGATTGAAGTCCAGGGATGATCCAATCCCCTCAAGTCCACCAAGGACTTCATTCTCGAAGACATACGTCTACGGCTCTTTTTAGGACTGAAGTCCAGGGATGATCCAATCCCCTCAAGTCCACCAAGGACTTCATTCTCGAAGACATACATCTACGGCCCTTCTTTCGGACTGAAGTCCAGGGATGATCCAATCCCCTCACATGTTCACCAAGAACTTCATTCTCGAAGACATACATCTACGGCTCTTCTTTCGAACTGAAGTCCAGGGATGATCCAATCCCCTCACATGGTCACCAAGAACTTCATTCTCGAAGACATACGTCTACGGCTCTTCTTTCGGACTGAAGTACAGGGATGATCCAATCCCCTCACATGTTCACCAAGAAATTCATCAAAACATGTGTCAATCATGTATCCTCATCATCAAAACATGTATAACAAAACATGTATCCTCATCATCAAAACATGCATAACATCTATCATCAAAAGCATGTATACATCTATCATCAAAAGCATGTATACATCTATCATAAAAAGCATGTATACATCTATCATCAAAAGCATGTATACATCTATCATCAAAAGTATGTATATCTAACATCAAAAGCATGTATACATCTATCATCAAAACATGTATACATCTATCATCAAAAGCATGTATACATCTATCATCAAAAGTATGTATATCTAACATCAAAACCATGTATACATCTATCATCAAAAGCATGTATACATCTATCATCAAAAGAAAAAATATAAGATTCCTAAATCTAAATAATTCTAAGTAACTAGGTGCAGTAAATAGGTAACCTCATCATTGATGAGACAGACTTGTTATCAGATACTATGCTACTCCCCCTTTCGAGGAGGGTCCTTCTGGACTATACCAAGCTTGTCTCGGAAGTATTCAAACTTTACTCGAGACAGAGGTTTAGTAAAGATATCAGCAATCTGATCCTCAGTGCTTATATACTCGAGCTTGATAGCTCCTCTCTGCACCATATCTCGTATATAGAAGTATCGGATCTCTATGTGTTTTTGACTTATCGTGGAATACAAGATTTTCTATCTTGATGCAGTTTTGAATGTCACACATAATCATAGTGGAATCCATTCCTAAGTCAAACACTCCATATAATAGCTTCTGAAGCCACACTGCTTCATAGCTGGCAGAGCAAACAGCTATATATATATTCTGCTTCAGCAGTACTGAGAGCCACACTAGATTGTTTCTTGCTGAACCATGAGATCATGGCAGATTCAAGACTATAACAACCACCTGATGTACTCTTTCTGTCTGAGGCACTTCCTGCCCAATCAGAATCTGAGTAACCATGTAAACGGAATATAGACCAAAATCTAATGTACCTTTTAGGTACCTCACTACATGCTTTGTAGCTATTAAGTGAACCTTTCTAGGTTCTACTAGATACTGACTTAGGGTATTTGTAGAAAAGCATATATATGGCCTAGTATTTGTTAAATACATCAATGACCCAAAGATTTGTCTATATAGGGTTAGGTCCACTAAATCCAATGAGTCATTAACTAATAACTTCAAGTTGGAGTCCATGGGAGTGGCCATGACTTTATACTCCAACATATCAAATCTTTTTAGAAACTTCACAGCATACTTACCTTGATTTAAAAGATTCCTTTTGGATCTTGCCATACTTCTAGACCTAAGAAGTAGTGCATTAATCCGAGATCTTTCATTTTCATTTCTGCAGCCATTTTCATGATCTGTTTCTCATTCCTTGTTAGAAAGAGATCATCGTCATACAATAATGGTATGATAGGTTCATCATCCATAACCTTAAGGTAAAGATTAGGATCAGCTTTACTTCTGGTAAAGCCCAAGCTTTGTCATGAAGCTGTCAATTGTCCATTATTCACACTCTGCATTGAGTGATCTTCTACATATCTATCTATGCCATCTCTCGTCAGATGGGTCTACTAATATGAGCCTCAAAATCATTCGAACTCTGCGGTGAGTTCCTTCTTGCATCCATGTCATATGTGTATAGAAGCCATATTTAACCTTGTAGCAAAGGTTGAGATCCACATTACCCATGATGATCATTAAGCTCATCAATTGACTACCAATCCTGGCTACCCATACAGAACCTGATTACATTATTAAGAGAATGGTCTTATCTAGTCCCTTGGAGCAAAACATCTCATCATGATTCTCTTCCTCTTTCTAAGAGAATCTCTTAACCACAAGCTTTCTATAGTGTGTTTGATTTGTAAATATTTTGTTGAACATCCATCGCTTGTTCAGAGTTCATCATTCATCATGATCTTTCCTACAAATCAAAATTAAGTACATGATTAGTAATACTTCATAATCATCAAATCATATTGACATGATAACCTATTATGCATACAGATATCATTTACATAGTTATGCAACTATTTTGACCAATACTTTGGCACAACACTTTCCCATATCCTGTATGCATACAGTGGCTATCTAGATGCCTTCCATCTCTACCAGAACATACTATCGAGAGTGTGCACAGCTCTCAGCATGTCAGCAAAGAGGCTTCATTTTAGACAAGCAACAATGGAATGTTTGTCCAACTTACCAATCATATGCATATTAGCAGTATATTGTTCAATGCTTTATGAATGTTTACACTAGGAATACAAATATGCATACAAGCAATATCATTTACTATTTCTAATAACAACTCAAATACTTATCTTTTATGTTTGTGTGGTTGCCTCCCGCTTGATCTTCTGTATGTATTCTGAACTTCTATTCATTCTGTACCACTGTGCATGCTCAAGTGTACACTAGTGTCATCCTCATGATCTCATACACAAACATACATTCATTAGTATATTCTCAAAATTATCAAAACATTCTAATTCTAAATAATCTTGAATATGTACAGTCATGATCATTAGTATTCAGGTTTTCAAGGAAGTCTTGTTTTACTCATGCATATTCTTGTTTGATCTAGTTAGTTAAATCATCAACCAAGATAAGAGACATAATATGCATAAACCCTTGATTACTAACCAATCATACCAAGTATACTTACACAAGGTAAGATTCTAACATGATATAGGAAAACATACCTGGATTAGTAAACCTGCTTAGTTATGTACAACATACCTAAACAATCTCTTCAATGATTTAGAGATCCTGAGCTAGAACCTGCATGTCTCGTAGGTTAAACATAATATAACAAAGTCATACATACCTCGTGAGTCTTTGTCTTCATGTTGTCATGGTCATGGAACTTGATTTGTCTTTTGTGATGTACCTGTGTCTTGTTAGCAGACAACATCAACCTCACACAACACCATAATGCATAAGTACAATCATATAACCCTAATCAATGAATGTCTTCGATCATTCACATGCATTCATATTGTTACTAGGGTGATAAGACAATTAATAACATTAATCAATATTGTACTAATGAAGACAAACACATTATGAACTTAATCAAGAATCAGATTTCAAGGCATACCTGAACCTCCTTAAGTCATACCTGTCGAGACTTTTTGTAGTCTTCTTATGTAAGGCCTTAGCCTCAACTCCCCCTGAAACTTGATCTGGAGCTTGATTAGGGTTTGCTAGAGAAACCCTAAAAATTCAATCTTTGACTTTCACACTTCTGAATGGATGGAAGAATGTGTCTTGTTGAGCTGATCAACCTAGCATTCTTCAATTTTGAAATCTCCAAAATTTGACCCCTTAAAATTGCCTTCGAAACTTCTAGATCTTCTGGACAGGAACCCGAACTAGGGTTTGATGAAGCCCACCCTTCTGTCCAATCAAAAGGTTTGATCCAAGGCTCTAAACTCTTATTTTTCTAAGGATCTTCCAGCCGTGGTTACAGACTTCAAAAGTTCCAACTTTCTCCGAAACCCTAAATTCCGGAAGCCATGAATAAGGGTGTTCCAAAAATAATTCTGTTTTGACAGAAATATGCAGCTGATTGTTTCTGCTATAACTCTGAAATTTTTGCTCCACGGGGTCTAAAGACATTTTCTGCAGTATCCTGACCTGTCATCGTTCCATCGTGACAGGTCTGACCTCAATTGGATTTTCTGAGAGAGAGTTATGCCAAGTGTCGCAACGTGACCTGTTTATGGGATAAAACAGGAGAGCTAACTTGTACGGCATGCCACGTGTCACTGTTTGAACTTCGGCCTCTGAAAAATTTTCCTGAGATATCTCTTCCTATTATATGTCCATCTTGACAGGTCTGACCTCAATTGGACTCTCTGAGAGAGAGTTATGCCAAGTGTTGCAACGTGACCTGTTTGTGGGATAAAACAAGAGAGCGAACTTGTACGGTGTGCCACGTGTCACTAGTTCACCTTCGGCCTCTGAAAACGTTTTCTGAGATAGTACAGTCTGTTTAATACCTATAAATTTTTACGAAATTTCATTTGGATCTTCCTAGCCTAAGTTATGACCTTTTTTCCAAGGTCACCTGATTTTGACTGAGATCTGGAAGAGGCAAAAAACCTAACTTGTACTGATCATAACTCATAAAGTACAACGAATCTGAGGGTTCCCTTTGGATACAAGGTACCTGGGGATGTTATCTTCGACCTGTAAAATTTTCAGACCCTGAACCTTCGCAGAAATGGATTTATAGCGAAAGTTCCACGATGACATGTTTTTGCTATGTAAAACCCTAACCTTCAAATTGTCGTAAGTAAAGCAAGTGTCGTAAGTGCCATACCTTGTCTTCCTTCAGGTTAGCTCTGATACCATGTTAAAATTTAATATGTTAAGATAGAAAATAGTAGCATTACATTCCATTTTGCAATAATAGCATATACAGGATCACTGAAGAAACAACAAGCATAGCATAAACACAAGAGACACAGATTTATCCTGGAAACCCTCATGGGGTAGAAAACCCAATAAAGCTTCCTCAATATAGATGACCAGCAATATACAAAGATGCAAACCAAAGACATGATCTCCTCCTCCACCATAGCAGACCTCTCCTCCACAAGTGCGCCCCTCTCAAGTGAGTGTGTGTATCAAATGAGGAACACACCTCCTCTATTTATACACTACTTTGACATATATTTTACACAAGTACATGTACGATCGTATTTAACCATTAGGTTAAATACCCTATTATAACTGACTGGGCCGACCCCCACATGGTAGGTCTAATAACCCTAGTTACCACAACTCCTCGGAGGAATAAACATCTCCGGATACATAATAGAATCACCTCGGAGGGATGGAACATCTCCGGAATAAATAATGTACAAATATAATATTCTTAGAAGTTACAATATTCAACAACCCTGTGGTCATTCATGAAAAATTTGAGGAAATTCTTCAGGGGCACGAAACCCAAACCAGAGAGCATAGTTTGGTTCATTTATTTCCCACATGTGCACATTGCCATTTTGGATGTGCTCACAATGGCCACGCATGCCCGGGAGCCTTCAGATGAGAATTGACCCCCTTGAGCAAAATTGGAATGGCCTTCACTCAACAAAACCCTAGTTCTGGAGATGGCACAATAGCACCACTTTTGGGAATTGGAGGCATGATGTGGGGGTCCCCCAGCTAGAACCCGGTGTCTCGAATCCACCCGAATTGACGGATTCATGATCAGAGTCACGGTTTTGGTGCTGCGGGCATTTTAGTCAAGAACCCTATGGTTATCCAAGGATACTTTAAGAAATTGATCCAGGGGTACGGAACCCAAAATCGTTAGCGGATTTTGGTTCCATCCTCTCCCACACATGCACATGGTTGTTGTGTAAATTTTCACGATGGCCACGCACGTGGGGGATCCTTCGGGTGAGAATTGAACCCCTTGAGCAAAATTGGAATGGACGTCTGTTGGCCCGGTTTTGCAACCAGGCTTAGTGTTATGGGCACCTGCTAACTAGTAGCAGCAGTTTCAATGGAAATAAATAACAATAAACTAATTAAACAAGATTATTCATGGATCTAAGCAAAGATATTAAGCAAATAATGTAAACATTTAAAAATCAAGAACAAGAAACATAAGAAATGATTTTTTGTATTGAAAAATGGGGGGCAAGCAAGTGCTTGCGATATTACCTTCAATGGTGAAGGTTGATGTTGAGCAACTCCCAAGATGAGTAGCTCCAAACTCCAAGAGGTCTCCTTCTCCAAGGTTGCTTCAATGGCTAAAAATGCTCAGGGGCGATTTCAGCAGCATAAGGATGAGATAATGGATGGATGTGAAATGAGCAGCCCCTACCACCTTTTTATAGGTTTTGGTGGTGGGAAATACCATTTGTGGTTTTGTGGAAACCAAATGGTATTGACCAACATGGTTTAGGTACTTTTCCCTCCTTTTTCCTTTTTTGAATAAAAATAATATTTTAATTCCCTTTTTAATATTTTTGGGAATTTGGACCCTTTTTGAGGGTTTTTTATGATTTTCTTGGAAAAATAATCTTTTTTAATGGAAAAAGGGGTGTACTAAGGTATTTTGGTGACCTTTTGTTGGTTTCGGAGGCTCAGATGGTGAAAAAGTGGACAAATGGGTCATGTGAATAGGGAAATGAGCTAGTGAGCACTTTTTGGGTGTTAACAGATTGCCCCCTGATGTGTGAGGGCAGGAGCTCATCGTATGGCCGATAGACATCATAGTTCTTTTGTCCTTTTTTCTGGGTTTTAGGGGAGAGAAGAGACCGGTTGGAGACTGGAGCCACGGCCCTTGGAAGCTGCAAAAACAAAAAATATTACATGGCCTCAATATGAATGAGGTATAATCTCTGATAAAGGACGAGGCGGGCATTCCCATGCTCGTATCAAGACATATACAAAACAATTAGTCCCAAGAAGGGGGATCTCATACGTAAAGAAATATACTGGTACATCATAATGGTCCAGAGGGGACATTATTGTGGGATATACTCATGATTATGACTGATCTCAATAACTGATACACTGGAATAACTGTTGAACTGCTGAAACTGAAGGTGTCCAACATCTTTATGGACTCAATGACGATGAGTCATCTCTGAGAAATAATGTAACTGTATACTCAAGGGAGTATGAAACTGGGGTAAACCTGAATACTGTCGCCATGCGCAACCCGGATCTCTATAGAAAAAGTGTAACTGGTGTTATCCATAGGAAGACTCTCAAATGTGGAGGAGTGAGGAGGTATCCGGGGTCTTCGACTAATAACTGAACGGACCAATACCCTGTGCGAGTCTCAACGATGCGATCTAGGTGTTGAAGTCGAGCATGTGAGAAACAACCATTTGGAGAGGCACTGAAGATTCCTCTCGAAATGATTCGTAGGCACTCATCATAAATGGTAATGAGCCCAAGACACAGGGACCTCTAGGTCTATCCTCTGGAATCCATGTGGTTGTCGTCGACAGAGGGAGACCAGCAACTAACAAGGAAATGATGTTTCCTTAATAGGAGCACGAGGTGTAGAACTAAAGTGATGTAGTACTGATGGTAGAACTGACATACTTGTGGGGATTGGAAATAACTGGGCCAAAAAATGGGTAGACTCAAACTTCCTTTGTTCAGAGCATGATGACATGGTTGACCTGGCAGCGTATGGAACTGACTAGTAGGTGTAGGGATCATAGCTTTTTGGGGACTGAAGGGTATGTATTGACTCCGGGGGGGGTGAAGGTGATGGTAGCTGTCGAGGGAGTTTTAGAGTGACATACTGCAGAATACTCTGAACAAAGGCGACCAAAATGGAGAAGCTGCTATGTGAGTAGACATGATCTGTCGTGGCGCCAAGAGGCACCATTGATTCCTTCTTCATAGTTTTAATGAGCTCCAAGAAGGGATAAAAGTGTGCTCTAAAATGGTATTGACCAACATGGTTTAGGTACTTTTCCCTCCTTTTTCCTTTTTTGAATAAAAATAATATTTTAATTCCCTTTTTAATATTTTTGGGAATTTGGACCCTTTTTGAGGGTTTTTTATGATTTTCTTGGAAAAATAATCTTTTTTAATGGAAAAAGGGGTGTACTAAGGTCTTTTGGTGACCTTTTGTTGGTTTCGGAGGCTCAGATGGTGAAAAAGTGGACAAATGGGTCATGTGAATAGGGAAATGAGCTAGTGAGCACTTTTTGGGTGTTAACAACGTCATTGAGCAAAACCCTAGTTCCAGAGATAGCACAATAGGACTATTTCAGGGAATTTGAGGCATGGTGTGGGGGTTCCCCCAGCTAGAACCCGGTGCCCCAGATCCATTGGAATCGATGGCTTCACGATCAGATTCATCGTTTTGGCGCTACAGGAATTTTGGTCAGGCACCTCCTGGGTCATCCAGGGACACTTTGAGGAATTGCTCCAGGGGCACAAAACCCAAATCGGTGAGTGAAGTTTGGTTCTGTCAGAACCCACATGTGCACATGGCCATTTTAAATGTTTTCACGATGGCATGCACGCCCGGGAGCCTTCGGATGAGAATTGACCCCCTTAAGAAAAATTGGAATGGCCTTCACCGAGAAAAACTGTAGTTCTAGAGATGGAACAATGGCACCATTTTTGGGCATTGGAGGCACGCTGTGGGGGATCCCCTAGCTATAAATAGGTGTCTCGAAACCTTAGGAATTGACGGCTTCACGATCAGAGTCACGGTTTTTGTGCTACGGGCATTTTGGTTAGGCACCTCGTGGCCATTTAGGGACATTTTCAGGAATTGTTCCAGGGGCACAAAACCCAAACCGACGAGTAGATTTTGGTTCCATCAGATCCCACACATGAACATGGCCATTGTGAACATTTTCACGATGGCCACACATTCCCTTGATCCTTCGTATGAGAATTGACCACCTTGATCAAAATTGGAATGGCCTTAATTGAACAAAACCCTAGTTCCGGAGATGGAACAATAGCACTATTTTTGGGTGTTCGAGGAATGGTGTAGTGGGGCCCCCAACTAGAAACTAGCATCTTGGATCCACTGGAATCGATGGCTTTGTGATCAGATTCACAGTTTTGGTGCTACAAGAATTTTGGTCAGGCAGCACGTGGCCATTCAAAGACACTTTGAGGAATTGCTCTGGGTGCACGGAACCCAAACCGACAAGCGAAGTTTGGTTCCGTCATCTCCCACACATGCACATATCCATTGTGTATGTGTTCATGATGGCCACACATGCACAGGAGCCTTCGAATGAGAATTGAACCCTTGCAAAAAATTGGAATGGCCTTCACTCAGCAAAACCCTAGTTCTAAAGATGGCACAATAGCACCATTTCTGAGTATTAGAGGCATGGTGTGGGGGGTCCCCCAGCTAGAAATCGACATCCCAAATCCACTAGAATCGATAGCTTCATGATTGGAGTCATGGTTTTGGTGCTACAGGTATTTTGGTCAGGAACCTTGTGGCCTTTTAGGGACACTTTGAGGAATTGCTCCAAGGGCATGGAACCCAAACCGAGGAGCATATTTTGGTTCCGTAAACTCCCACACATGTACATGTCTATTTTGGATGTGTTCACAATGTCCACGCATGCCCAGGAGATTTCGGATGAGAATTGACCCCCTTGAGCAAAATTGGAATGGCCTTCACTAAGCAAAACCCTAGTTTCGAAGATGGAAAAATCGTGCCATTTTCGGGCATTCGAGGAATGGTGTGGGGGGTACCCCAGCTAGAACTCAACATCCCGGATCCACTGGAATTGATGGATTCGCAATCGTAGTCATGGTTTTGCTGCTACGGGAATTTTGGTTAGGCATCTCGTGGCAATTCAAGGACACTTTTAGGAATTGCTCCGGCGGGACAAAAGCCAAATTGATGAGCATATTTTGGTTCTGTTAGATCCCACACGTGCATATGAACATTTTGTACATGTTCACAGTGTCCATGCATTCTTGGGATCCTTCAAATGAGAATTGACCCCCTTGAGAAAAATTGGAATGGCCTTCACTCAAAGAAACCCTAGTTCCGAGGATGCCACAATAGCACCATTTTTAGGAATTGGAGTCACGGTGTGGTGGGTCCTCCAGCTAGAAAACAGTGCCTCAAATCCACCAGAATCAACGACTTCATGATTGGAGTGATGGTCTTGGTGCTACAGGCATTTTGTGCAGGCACCCCGTGGCCATTCAGGGACACTTTGAGGAATTGTTCCGGGTGCGGAACCCAAACCATCGATTGGAGTTTGGTTCCATTAATCACACACACATGTACATGGCCATTGTGGACATGTTCACAACTCCCATGCACGCCCGGGATCCTTTCGATGAGAATTGACCCCCTTGAGAAAAATTGGAATGGCCTTCACTCAAAAAAACCCTAGTTTCGGAGAGGGCACAATAGCACCGTTTCGGGCGTTGGAGGCATGGTGTGGGGGGTCCCTCATCTAGAACTTGGCATCCTTGATCCACCGAAATCAATGGCTTCCTTATCAGATTCACGGTTTTGGTGCTATGGGAATTTTGGTCAGGCACCACATGGCCATTCAGGGACACTTTGAGGAATTGCTCCAGGGTTACGGAACCCAAACTAGAGAGCGAAGTTTGGTTTCATCATCTCCTACACCTACACATGGCCATTTTGGATGTATTCACGATGGCCACACATGCTCAGGAGCCTTGGGATAAGAATTGACCCCCTTAAGTAAAACTGGAATGGCCTTCACTAACCAAAACCCTAGTTCTGTAGATGGCACAATAGCACCATTTTAGGGTGTTGGAGGCATGGTGTTGGGGTCCCCTAGCTATAACATGACATACCGAATCCATCGAAATTGATGGCTTCATGATCAGAGTCACGATTTTCGTGCTACTTGAATTTTTGTCAGGCACCCCATGGCCATTCATGGACACTTTGAGGAATTGCTCTAGGGGCACGAAACCCAAAATGGTGAGCGGAGTTTGGTTCAATAAGATCCCACACCTACACATGGCCATTGTGGATGTGTTCATGATGGCCATTCATGCCCGGGATCCTTCGAATGTGAATTGACCCCCATGAGAAAAATTGGAGTGGCCTTCACTAAGCAAAACCCTAGTTCCTGAGATGGCATAATAGCATCATTTCTGGGAGTTTGAGTAATGGTGTGGGGGGTCCCCCATTTTGAACATGGCATCCCAGATCCACTTGAATCGATGACTTCTCTATCGGAGTCACAATTTTGGTGCTACGGGAATTTTGGTCAAGCACCCCATGGCCATTCAGGGACACTTTGAGGAATTGATCCAGGGGAATGGAACCCAAACCGACGAGAGGAGTTTGGTTCTTTTAGCTCCCATACATGAAAATGGCCATTGTGGACATGTTCACAATCTCTACGCATGCACATGAGCCTTCGGATGGGAATTGACCCTGTTGAAAAAAATTGGAATGGCCTTCATTGAGAAAAACCCTAGTTCCGGATATTGCACAATAGAAGATTTTTTCGTGCATTCGAGGCACAGTGTGGGGTGTCCCCCAGCTAGAACCCGATGTCCTTAATCCACCGGAATTGACGGCTTCATGATCAGAGTCATGATTGTGGTGCCACGAGAATTTTGGTTAGGCACCCTGTGGCCATTCCGGGACACTTTGAGGAATTCCTCTAGGGGAACGAAACCTAAATGAGCAAGTGGAGTTTGGTTCCTTCAGCTCCCACATAGGAACATGGCCATTTTGGACATGTTCATGATGGCCACGCATGCCTAGAGCCTTCGGATGAGAATTGAACCCCTTGAGCAAAATTGGAATGGCCTTCACTGAGCAGAACACTAGTTTCAGAGATGGAACAATAGCATAATTTATGGGCATTGGAGGAACAATGTCAGGGGTCCCCTGGACAAAAATCGACATCCTGAGTCCACTGAAATCGATGGATTCACGATTGGAGTCACGTTTTTTGTGCTACGGGAATTTTGTCTAGGAACCTCGTGGCCATCCAGGCACACTTTAAGGAATTGCTCCGGGGGCACAGAACCCAAACCGAAGAGAGGAGTTTGGTTCCGTTAGATCCCACATGTGAGCATGGCCATTTTGGATGTGTTCACAATGGCGATGCATGCTTGGGATCCTTTGGATGAGAATTTACCCCCTTGAGCAAAATTGGAATGGCGTTCACTAAGCAAAAACCTAATTCCTGAGATGGCACAATAGAAACGTTTACGATCATTTGAGGCATGGTGTCGGGGGGGCAACTAGAATCCGGTGCCTCAAATCTATCTAAATCAAAGGATTAGCGATCGAAGTCACTGGTTTGGTGCTACAAGCATTTTGGCTAGGCACCCCATGGCCATTCAAGGACACTTTCATGAATTTCTTGAGGGGCATGGAACCCAAACAAACAAGTGGATTTTGGTTCCTTAATCTCCCACACATTGACATGGCCATTGTGGACATGTTCACGATGGCCATGGACACCAGGGAGCTTTCAGCTGAGAATTGTCCCCCTTGAACAAAATTGGAATAGCCTTCACTGAGAAAAACCCTAGTTCCGGAGATGGCACAAGAGCACCATTTTTTGGCATTGGAGGCATGGTACGGGGGGTCCCCTAGCTATAAAATGTTGTCTCAAATCCACCTTAATTGATGGCTTCATGATCAGAGTCATGTGTTTGGTGCTACGGGCATTTTGGTCAGGCACCCCGTGGCCATTGAGGAACACTTTGAGGAATTGCTTCGATGGCACGGAACCCAAACCGACGAGCAGATTTTAGTTCTATCAACTCCCACATGTGCACATATCCATTGTGTACATTTTCACAATGGCCATGCACACCCGAGATCCTTTAGATGAGAATTGACCCCCTTAAGCAAAATTGGAATGGACTTCAATGAGAAAAACCCTAGTTCTCGAAATGGCACAATGGAACTGTTTCTGGGCATTCGAGGCATGGTGTGGGGGTCCCCCAGCTATAACATGGTGTCCCATATCTACAGCAGTCGACGGCTTCATGATCAAAGTCATAAATTGGTGCTACAGGAATTTTGGTTAGGCACCCCGTGGCCATTTAGGGACACTTTGAGGAATTGCTCTGGGTGCATACAACCCAAACCGAAAAGCAGACATGGGTTCCGTCAGCTCCCACACATGCATGTGGCCATTGTGGATGTTTCCATGATGGCCTCCCACGCCCGAGATCCTTGGGATCATAAATAACCCCCTCGAGCAAGATTGTGAGGGCCTTCACTGGAAAAAACCTTAGTTCCAGAGATGGCACAATAGCACCATTTCCGAGCATTCGAGGCACGTTGTGGGGGTGCCCCTAGATGAAAATCGATGTCCTGGATCCATCAGAATCGATGGATTCATGATATAAGTCATGATTTTGGTGCTACAAGAATCTTGGTCAGGTACCCCGTGGCCATTTAGGGACACTTTGAGGATTTTCTCCAGGGGCATAGAACCCAAACCGATGAGTGGACTTGGGTTGCATTAACTCCCACATGTGCATGTGGCCATTTTGGATGTGTTCACGATTTCCACGCATGCCCGGGAGCCTTCGGATCATAAATGACCCCCTTGAGCAGGATTGCGATAGCCTTCACTGAGCAAAACCCTAGTTCCAAAGATGGCACAATAGCACCATTGCTGAGCATTCGAGGCACGTTGTGGGGGTTCCCCTATATGAAACCCATCATCTCGGATCCATAGGAATTGATGGATTCACAATCAGAGTCATGGATTTGGTGCTACAGGAATCTTGATCAGGCACCCCGTGGCCATTTCGGGACACTTTGAGGATTTGCTCCAAGGGCATGGAACCCAAACTGGCGAGTGAACTTGAGTTCTATCAGCTTCCACACATGCATGTGTCCATTTTGAATTTTTTCACGATGCCCATGCATGCGTGGGAGCTTTCGTATCATAAATGACCCCCTTGAGCAAGATTGGCATGGCCTTCACTGAGCAAAACCCTAGTTCCGGAGATGGCACAATTGAGAATATAACTACAACCTTAAAGGGAACTATTTATGGAAACCCCATTTCTAGATATTAAGCCTTCTCAATTAAATCATTTTCAAGGACCTTCCACCTTTCCACTTAAGCTAATGATCACATCTAAGGAGTGGGAAAGAAGGGTTGCTAATGTATTGAGCTTGAAGTGTCACATTGAAATATGGGGTAACTCGCATGTGTGCAAAAACCATCAAAACTCCATTCCTTGATGGTTAAATAATAATCTTGAATAGTTTTTTCCTACATTAAATGAAGACATTAGCATTAGAATTCAAGAATAACACAATGATGAATAATATGGAATTAATCCTATATTGCAAAAAACTAAAGCTTGTAACTTTTATATGAAACTATTACGAAAGTTCCTTAAAAATAAACCTTAAGGCTTGGTGTACTCATAAAAAGGCCATTATTGATGCTTACTAATTTTATAGGTTCACATAATTTTCCAATTTTAGTAGTTGTAACTTCTCTTGGACTTAATGTGACCCCAATATCATAATTTGAGGTGTGTGTACCAAATACAAATGTTTAACATATTGTAAGCTTATGCTCATATTCTTAATGTATTATTGTTGAGGAACACACATGGGCCTTGATATTTTTTTGTTAGGGATGCATGGCTAGCATATTTAGATTTTATCTTAGAACTTGAGCATAAATGTTCTTCATGGATAATAAGATAAATCTTGTCCATTAATTTGGGTATAGAGAAATCACTAAAGAAGATAATTTTAGATAATGGGATGGAAAGATGTAGTAAGAAAGAAGAATGTGCATTTGGTGTTCAACTATGTTTCTTACAAGATATGATTTCTACACCTATAGAATTTGAAAAAGTAATATACAAACCATGGGGTACTTGATGAGGTTAAAAAATCATTGAATAAGTATATTGAATGTGTATTTAGTGATTTATCTCGTGCACTACAATTAGATATTTGGTTGGATCATGTTAATTAATAGATTCCAAGTACTCCTAATATATTGAACTCTCTGTCATTATCCTCTATATTGGAAGGAAGAATCTAAAGAAAAAAAATGTAGTTGAGCTACTTTAAATGGGCTATATACTCATAGGAACACTACATCCTTTTTTTCCCGCCAATGTCATTGTAAAACTTAATAACGATAAGCTTTAAAGGATGCGTGTTAATTATAGGGAATTAAATAAGAACATGAGGTTAAAAAAATGAATAGAGGTTAAAATTTATAAAAAAAAGATACACAAAACATCTGTGAAAAATATGTGAAGCACTACTAAATCTATGTACTCGTGTATTGTAAAAAGAACTAGACGGGGCTAGATCTTTCACAAAGATTGACTTAAGGTTAGGATACCAACAAATAAGGGTAATACATCAATATTGTGGCATGCACTCCTACGTCAAACATGTTATACAATGGCTACCTGATTCAACATATCACACAGTTCTCCATTTTAGGTCAAATTTATACAAGTGTAAATCACATTGAGGATTGTAAGGATACCCATAAAACTATTAATTCAAACTACATGATGATTTACAAAGGTATAGGAATATTACATACCAATTAACCATCCAGATTAAAAAAAATATCACTCAACTGTGCAATTTGAAACATAATTCAAGAAGTTGAATGAAAAAATACAAATAGAGAATAATTAAGTACTACAATAGAATGACATACTTATTTTTCTCTCAAAATTTATTTACCAAACCAACTACAAAGGGTTGATTCACCTCCCAACCATACATATTGGTTATATATTCCATCCCTAATATTGGCTATGAGATCAGAAGGGTGAAAAGAAATCTATTGGTCTCTATATGTAAATCAACCTGATCGGCAATGCTAAAGACTCAATTATAACCATACACATACCATAAATTCTCACATTGCATGCTCTTCTAGGAACCTCAACTAACCTTCAATCAACATTGAACCTCTCATCTCTTTCAACTAATCACAATGAAAGCTCAAGAATTTTGTTTCTTTTTTGTACAATCTCTCAAGAAATCCATCCCAACCAGTTCTTTCGCATAGGAAAGAAGAGTCTAAATGTCTAGTTTTCCTCTAGGAAAAAATGAAATGATATACCTTGTATTAATTATGGTCAATTCACAGCACAAGTATTTGATTGGTAGGTTTTTTTATCTTACCTAGTCTGATTAAACATTGCAAACATATATTTCCTCTAAAAACCAACCCATTCCTTCACCTTTGCATAGAAGATGAATTCCATTGTTGGAATGAGGAATGTGAGATGAATGCCATTGTTGGAATGAGGAATCTGAGATGTGTTAAATAGGAAAGGGGATGATCAATCAAGTGTGAAAGTATTATATTCAAGGGTGATTGGATTCAAGGATATAGTTGGTTAGTTGCACATTGAATTTAAATGAAATTCTTCACCAATTAGTAAGAATATCCAATAATGATGTATACAATGATTTAGGCTTCATATGTGATTTAGGCTTTATTTCATAGGTTAGATTGATGAATTTTATTCTTATTATCCTTAGTACTTGTTCATGTTTATAATATATGAATTAATGGGACTTCCACCTTCTCATGAATTCATAGATTAATGTATCTCCTTTAGTATATTATGCATATGCCCATTTAAATATGTATGCTTTTTATCCTACAAGAAAGGATCCCAAGGTATACGACTATGTATGTTTTATTTTAGATTTATTATGCACATGTTCTTTCATGTTCTTTGTTTTAATGCTTATGTTTCTAAAGTTGGCCATGTTATAACTCCATAACTCAATGGTTTTTAAACAAACCCTAACACACCATGCTCGACAACAAGATACAAATATAGACAAGCGATATATAAATCACATAACTAGAAATCCATGTACATCAAGGCTACAATACTCGAACAAACATATAAATTTTATTATCAAATAGTGGAACATGGCTCCCAATGTACATATGATGGCAACTCGTGCCCTATACAAAATACAGAAACTCATGTTGTAGATCCAAAATACATGGCAACTTGTGCCCTATACAAAATCCAACAACTTGTGTCGTAGATCCAAAATACATGGCAAATCGTGTCGTAGATACCAAGTACATGGTAACTTGTTCCCAAAAGTGCCACATCATGGCTAATGTACAAAACATGGTGTGTCAAGAATTGTGACCACCCCCATCACTCCTAGGAGCATCTAAAAAATCGAACTTCCTCTTCTTGGAGCTACTGGTATCTCAGGTCTTCTTCCATCTAGGAGTATGCCTTCTCTCAAGGATCTAAAACAAATGATATAAGATACCATCATTTTCAAGCATTTGTAACATTTACCGCATTTATAAAATGAATGTAGAATTCAAATCTTAAATAACTTGCCGCTAATGTGAGTGGGAGACGTGAGGCAAGTGTCTTGGATTTGCTGAGCCTCTCAACAATTCCAACCTACAACATTTACGACAATCATTTCATTGAAAAATAGTAATTGCCTAAGTTAATCTTCGTTAATGAATCAAAATATTTTCATAAATTAACTTGATTCTCACCGTGAACACCTCCGACAATGGACATGACTGGGCTTCAAAGCTAGCAGGTGGAGTAGTTGGTTGGACAACCTACTCCGATGCAATCATCGGGGGGGTGCAACCACTGTAGATACATGGGAGGATACTAGAAGAGTAGTTTCCACAATACTGGCGGGAACTGAAGAATATATGGTGGTATGGGGTGGAGGAGGATGTCGTGGATGATGAATCCCTACCGGCTGTATGGTAGGGGGTATCGACCCAAAAGTGCTAGGGGGAATGTGGAGGTATGGTGAATGGGAGGGAGGTCCTGGATAGAGGGAGAAGGATGGATAAATTGGAGGTTTTGGATGAAGGGGGGAAGCTAGATGGAACGTGGAATAATGGGGGAGGATGGATAGATGGGGGGGAATGGATGAATGGGGGAGTATGTATAGACGGGGGAGAATGGAAGAATGGGGGACAATCGATGGAGGGGGGAGGATGGATGGAGGGGGGAGTATGGACGAAGAGGGGAGGATGGATGGAAGGGAGGGGGTGGACGGAGGGAGGGGTAAGGATGGAAGCGAGGGGGACAACTCATGGGAGAGGGTGGAAACATGGGACTAAATGGGGGGCAGGGAACTATGCCACCTGTAGCTATTTGTGGCCACTGCATACACATTTGTAATATCATATTTTAGAAAACAAAAAAACATAAACCATAGTAAGTCGTAACAATTCAAATTAAGAGCGTGCTTTTAACTACACATTGTACCTGTGTATATGGTGATCTTTCGATCCCTGGTGGAGATGGCTGATCATTGTAGTCTGGAAATACTTGTGGACACCAAAATACATGCACGCTATGAACATATTAAGCAAGTAATTATTTAGGAAATCAAAATATTCAAAAAAATTGTATGAACTATCATCATGTATGTCATAAATATAAAAACATAAAAATAGAACTTCCATAAGTAATAACAATATTGTGTGAGGTACTGAAAATACCTCTGTGTGAGGTGTCACAATTTCAGTTGCAGCTGCCATTGCTGTGTCCATGTTGGGAGATCCTACGTTCTCCCATGATGGTGTCTCAGCTCTAAATAATTGTACCTTGAAATAATATTTTAAGTCAACACAAATACTTTAAAATTACTTTACAAATTATCAGGTGATGATTGAAAACACATTTAAAAAAGTGCTAACCTGCTCCATATAGAAGCCCTTGATCGGGCCAGGGCAAGTGTGCCCACAATGGGGACAAATATGTGGTAGTGTCCTCGTCAAACTAGAGGGCCCATCATGGCTACCACCAGTCACAGGTCTATTCTGACTCTCTTATGAAGGCCCTGCACCTAAGTCTCTATCAGGGTCAACCTATCTCTCCACTGTAGTCGCGGCTACAAAGGCGATGTGTCTAAGGAGTCCACGTGCAACACTCCTCATCGCCCCCTCGATCTGATCAAGTTTGTTGGGTAACTGAGGTGGATGGGGAGAGGGATTGGGCTCGTCCCTAGGAGCTGGTGGCCGTCTTAGTGGGTTCCTCCTGGTATCAGGTCGATCTTGGGAAGATCCACACCCAACACCCTAGAACTCGGTTATGTCAAAATAGTTGACATGTAAACCGAGCGCAAACTTAGCCCATAATTTCCAAAGGAAGTATTGTGGAACCTTCCTATTATTGCATGGAGGTTTATCGTAAACCATGAACTGAGCCTATGCATCCAATTGTCCCTCCATGGTTGGAACTGACACCAATCCATGCAGACATGTGACTTTCTAATATCCGATGGTTGTTGTGTTCTTGGATTGGTGAACATACTGTATAATTGGGCCTTTGTAATATTCAAATCTTTTATTTTCTCCTTGGAAATGCCTGTAGAATAATACTCCTGTATCCCAGCTCTATATTCAATCATGTCAATCAATTGGCGATGTGCATGGATGAGGGAGCCAATTGAGCTGTCAATTGAGGTGGAAAGGGACACTCGAGATGGTTCCCATGTGTTACTTAGTTCTCGAGTGTGCTCTCTCATTTCATTTACAAAATGGTTCAAGTCGTCTTGGTCGAAATTTTGTCGGGGGTTTTGATTTTCTTGGGCATTTTGATTTGTTTGAGGGTTTTCATTGGTTCCAAGATTTGTGTTTTCTTGTATTCCATCGGACTCCATGTTAACATTTTGTTCATTCATTGTAAAGGTTTACACTCTGCAAATGAAAAATTCTCTATTATTTTACTAATTTGGGAACTATTAAAAATTTAATAAACAAACAAAAATCAATAAAATTACAAAAAAATGAATAAAATGCCAAAAAACATTGATCTTACCTATCCAATGCACTTGATGATCACTTGGTGGATGGATTGCGAGAGTTTTTGAGTGGAAATGGTGAAAATGGTGGTCTGTAGCTCCGCGCACGCAATGGGTGAGTGAGGCTCGACCGCAATGGAAGGGAATAAAATGCCTCTGTCCTATTTTTTTTTAATTATCTTAGGAGGGGCATGTGCGCGCTTTTGAGTGCATATGTGCTAGAAACGTGCACATGCATTAGTGCGCACATGCCTCGGTTCGGTACCGAACCTTACAACGTGTGGGCATATTTTTTTTTTCCTCATTAGCGTGGCCCCATTGAAATGCTTTTGAGAAGCATCTTTGTGTGCCCTCCCATAATTTTAAAGTGGTTAATAATAAAAATAATAAAAATCCTATTAAAAAATATACGTATATATTCGAATTTTAGTTAGTAGAGATCCAAACTAGAGAAATTAAATGAATTAATATCTTAAAATATTTTGATCAAATCATAGTTAAATAAATGAGATGTTTATCCATGGATTTTATCATATGAACAAGTATAGGTATTAAATGGTTGGTAATGAAAATATTGAAAAAGCCATATATACTTGGGGAAATAATGTTGTAGGTTTTGTGAAATTGTTATTTTTACGAAGATTCTCAATTATATAAATGTTATTTTTATGAAGATTCTCATTTATATAAATGTTTAAGTTTGTATAAGGTGATGAAGTTAGTATATGTAAATTTGAATCTATACCTTATATTATTGCTAATGATAATATATAGTTATATTGTTCTTTAAAGAGATAGAGCAAGATTAGATATGTTACCATATAATATATCTACATGCCTTGTGATTGGTTAATGTAAAGGGGTTAACAAATTAAAACATGTAACCATAAATGAATTATGACTTATGCATATAAGAAAGATATGATATATTTTATGCCTACCAAATATAGTCCTTTATATTTTCGTAAGTTTTGTGAATTAAAATTTCTTCATTTATGTCTTCATGAAAGAATTGTAAATTGCGCTGAGTTTTAAGTAACTCCTCTCGTATAAATAACTAAAAAATAAAAATAAGTTGATTTAGCTAAACCAACTCACTAATTGATTATTTAATATAAAATAAATTTAAATGTCTAAATATAAGTTTATCATATATAAATTTTAAAATTAATTTTAAATTTTTATTAATAAAAAAATTAAATTGTTTATAATGATTTTAAAAATGGTAAATATGTTTTTTCATATATGTAAATAAAAATTCTAATAAATTTTTTTAGACAAATTAATATGCTATATATATTTGTTACCAAATAATATTGATAATAATTAATTTAAATAATTTTTTAAATAAAAATTAAAAAAATATATATTTTTATAAATTCTTATGAAATTTAAATTTATTTATAAAAAATACTTTAATTTTATATTTTATCTTTTATATAATACAATTTTATAATATATTTTATATAACATGAATCAATGCAATTTTTAATAACATTTTTTTCTAATTTTATTTAACATTCAAAACTTTTGGGATTTGAAGTTTGTTAAATTGATGTATGTAGTACTTATTTTGAGGATTTAATTAGTAAAAGCAAGATTGCAATTTAATAAGAGGTAGAATCTTTTATCGTCAAATTAATTTTCTTTTATTATCAAATTAATCTTTCTTTATCTATAAAAAGTCTTGTCTTTAAATTTTATTATTTATTTTTATACATATTTGTCTTAAAAAAAAAACTTTTTAAAGTGTTTTAACATCTTTTTAAGAAGAAAATTTTCATATTAGAGTCATAGTTTAGTCTACTTTATATATGAATGTTAAGACTTTGATCTCCATTTACATCAAGATTTTAGACAAAACATAACTACTTAAAATAATAGGTAGTAACCCAAAAGACTTCAAGTCCTACTATAACTCTAAAAAAATTTATAATCAACATAAGCATGGAATGAAAAGAAAAACCATAAAAATATATCAAGAAAAATAAAATAAATTCTAACTATGATATACAATAATCAAATATAAAATCAAACCCAAATATATTATAAATTATACTTATTTAATACTATATTAAAAATTCAAAATTTTAATAATTATAACAAATGCATTTAACTATAAAATTGTATGTATATAACATTATATAAAAAGTTAATTTTTTCAATAATCATAACTATTCATAAAATACATTATGGAATTTATAAATAGATTAATATAAATACACAATAATTTTGTGTACACTAAAAACAATTATCAATATAACTTTATAGTTGAAGTTCTAATAAAAATAGTTTTTCCTTGATCATAAAGAAAAAGTTAAAAAAACAAAAACCAAATTTACAATTTCTTACATTTTGAAATTCAAATATTATGAAAATTGGAAAAACAAAATCATATTTACAATCTTTTACATTTTAAAATTTAAATATCATGAAAAATGAAAAATGAAAATCATATTTACAATATTTTTCATTTTTAAATATAAATAAATAATTTATATTTATAAATCAAAATAAATACTTTCAATCCTAACAACTAAATATTCTAATTATCAATTATTAACAATTAAATGTATAACATAATTAACTTTTCAGTATTTATTATTAAGAAACTTAGAACAAGTTAAATTTTAATGCTCCTAGTAGTTTCAAGTTTGTCCCTTTCCTGAGGCAAATTGGGTATAAATTGCAGCGCTATTTGGATTGATAACTGGTACTCCTCCCTCATGAATTGAACGGGTGGATACCGATTTCACAAACTCTTAAAAATATAACAAGGCCTCAATTATTTTGATACCTTATTCAAAATTATCCTTGCTGTCATTACACGAATCAATATCTAGTGCTTTCGTGAAGAAAAAACCTATATACCTATATAGAATGTTAAATTTTACTTTAAAATCCTGGCACTGCAAAAGATGTTGTTTGTGCGTTATCCACGTCAGAAAAAGAAAAGCATTTCAAATTTCGACTAGCCGTTAACGGCGTTCTTGATTGTGTTCATTGCAAAAGATGTTGTTTGTGCGTTATCCACGTCAGAAAAAGAAAAGCATTTCAAATTTCGACTAGCCGTTAACGGCGTTCTTGATGGAGGAGAAGAGGAGCAATATTCATGCACATATTGATATTCAGACGGAGGAGAGTCTGCGTAGTCCTTTCTTCTTGTTTTCTTCTTGTTTTGATCAGTTAGGGTTTCATTCTAATCTTTAATTTTGTATTTGTCCATTCATTAAATGGAGCCGAAATAGCTGATCCTCAAATTCTTGATTAGTGCACATTGATGATCTTCGACGGTAACCACAATGCTCTGATTGAAGAGTGCGTCATCGTGGCGGTGATCAGATCGATTCCTCGGCTGCTTGTGTTAAATATATCAGTGGAGATTAATTGCCCTCTTCATGATCAGAGTGATTTCTCCACAATGCTCAGAGCGATTCCTCCACAATGCTCTGCGGCGTGGAGACATTGAACAACTGCCAACTTCTCGGCCCCTGCCGTGACTCTGGTGATAAATGGCTATGCGTTTTTTGCCTGTACCATCTTGTAATCATGGTTAAGATATCTCGAGCCAGACAGCTGGTGTCCGTGGACTATCTGCACATTCATTCCTATACTGGGCGTTTTATATATATGTATATATTCATGTGTTTTCTTTGCCTTCTAAATGCTAAGAACTGTCAGGTTCTGTCAATGCAGGGTTGTCATACTACATCTATTTTCTCCAGCGTTGCAAACCACGGTTCTAGAGGATTCGAACCCGAGACGACGACAAGGACGAGGTTCTTGAGGGTTCGAACGCGGGACGAGGACGACGACGAGGTTCCCAAGTGCTGCCAGGCTTTTCACATCGACTGTATTGAGATCTCATGCCAATTGCCCTTGCTGCCGCTCCAATTATAAATATCGTTTCCGTTCTTCAATGTAGCAATAACTCCGATAGCATATCCTACCATTCTCGACGATTTTCAATCACGTATCTGAAAATTTGATGTGTGAAAGATTTTTTCCCTTGCAGTTCTTTATGTTTTACAATTTTTTTCTTACAGTTCTTGTATGTTTATTTAGTTTCTTTCATCAAAACTGCAATCCATTCTTAACGCTGAGAAACCCTAGGGTTTGCTTTCTTGTTTACTTTCTTGTTTAACAGGCCTGGAAAATGTCTCAAATATGGTATTCTGAAAAATACTTCGATGATATCTATGAGTATATGGGTATGATACATTTCTTGTTTGAAGGCATTTGATTATATATTCTTTGAATTTCTTCTTTCAAGGTATAAAAATTAGTGTATAAAGACAATAATAATTTCCTTTCGGATTCAGCTTTAAAATTAGGGTTTAAAGACCGAAGTCATTTTTCTCTTACAGATGTGAGAAACCCTAGGGTTGTCTTTGTTGTTTAACAGGACAGTAAAATGTCTCTAATACAATATTCTGAAAAATACTTTGATGATATCTATGAGTACAGGTATGATACATTTCTTGTTTCCAGGCATTTGAATTATTGATTCTTTGAAATTCTCCATTAACGGTTTAAAAATCAGGGTTTAATCGTCGTCGTGTTTGTTTATATGTTCAGGTATGTGACGCTCGGTCGTGATATTGAATGAGGTAAGCCGTGCTTACTTATTGGTTTTGCTGTTCTTCACCTAACATAGATAACATAGAACTGCTAGAGGAGATATGTTCTGTTACCAATATTACTCCTGAAATCATATCACTAGGCGAAACTTTAGACCAACTGATTCGACCATTAATGTGAAACTTTATGCTAAACTTTGGTCGAAGTGATTACAATTATTGGAGTTTCTTTCACTGTTTGTGCGGGTCGTATAGAGGGAGGGTCATCCTGATTAGTGCATATAGCCATGATTAGTGCATACAGCCAGCGGCATTTTCATGGCTTAAAGAGGTACATTCATACCCTTGAAGCGTTTAATGAAGTATACGGCCTTGTGTTCCAAGTGTGCCAATCCTCGGAATATAAAGAAAAATATTTGATTAATTTAATTTTGTTTGTGTAACTATATCCATCCTTTTCGCATGGACCCACAATGTTGGTCTAGATCCACACATCTAATGGTAGGCGTATTTAGATGAGTCCATTCATCACTAGCCAGACGTGCAAGTATATTTGATTGTTGAATTCATGGTATAGTCATGCAAGTATAGTCATGCTTTCAATTTTATTTATTTATTTATTAGCTTGGCATGCACTTCGTATCCATGCATCTAATTTACACAGGTTTCCTTGCCACATATAAAATATTCGATCTACTCTATAAGCTCTTAGATTTAGTTTGTTATCGTCAGTTTGCATGGGCTTCATATAAATATATATATATATACTTGTGCATAAATACACGCATTTAGATGCAGCTGCGACCAGATTGACTGTCCTTTATTAGAATAGTATAACTTTGTTTACAGCCCATAATTTGATTCATGCTTTGTGAAAGAATTATATCAAAGACTTTTAATGTAGTTATGTAGTTGCACAATAATATTGTTTTCCCAAGCATATATCAATCAGTTCGACCAAAGTTTTAGCTATATTCGAGAATCAATACATCGATTACAATTCCGCCCGTAGGAACATAACTTTTTGACGTTAAATGAGCTGGAATCATAATGATAGTTTGTCAAAACGAGGGTTCTTTACATTTCTTGAAAACACTTTTGTTGACATTAGCTTTAAGATTTGTTCCTTACATTTTTTGAAAACAATTTTAATGTTATTGGCTTTAAGATTTGTTGTTTTCAAGACTTTTATTGTTATTGGTTTTAAGATTTGTTGTTTTCAAGACTTTTATTGTTATTGGACTTTTGATCCATTATTTGGTTAGTTGATTTTGATTTTATATAATAATTAATCAATATTTTATAATATATATCACAAAATTTTCGCAATTCTTTTTAGTCTGAGATTGTGATTTCAATCAGAGTATATCCTGTTATCTTTTCTTCAACTTCTTTATAATATATACATATTTTATATATAACAATTATTTAATGTTATAATAATAGTTTTAAGTTTCATTTTAGATAAATAATTTCACTGATTTTAAGATTTTTTATTTTTATTCACATTTTTATTTTTCTGTAAATTCTTAATACTCTGGATTCCTTTAACTGCTATGAGTTCCTGTTACCTTATTTGGACTGTAAAGTCCTAATACTCTAATACTATTATAGTAGCAGTAGTTTCATTTTAGGGTTTATCTCTTTCTTAATATTAATATAATATATCAAATTAGATTTTATTAATTAAAAGTTATCTATTTCTTAATATTATCTTAATAAATTAGCTTTCCATTACCCCATTTGAAGTGTAAATTTCTAATATTATAATATTATTATAGTAGAAATAGTTTCATTTTAGGGTTTATCTCTTTCTTAATATTATCATAATATATCAATTAATTAAAAGTTATCCATTTCTTAATATTATCATAATAAATAAAATTAGATTTGATAAGTTATTTTGAGGTGTCTTGTTAGAATGTGTCTCTAAAATAGAATGTCTATCTAAATGGAATGTCTATCTAATCCTTTATGAAGGAAGTTAAAAAAAATATCAAATTAAAAAAAATGTCACATTTAATTAGCTTTCTTCTATTGCCCGCAACATGACCTCCTCGACCGGACACGAATAATTTAACACGAGGTTGACATGAAATCTGAAATGAAAATCTGACATGACTTGTAATTTAACATGACGTTGACATGATATCTTAAATAAAAATTCTAATTCCTCGCGGGATTAATGAGTGCTAAATTCTAATATCAATCTCAGCCTTATGGTCAAACCTACAGGCTCTCATAAAAATATAACCACTTGTTATTTATCAGTCCCTCATTACCATTGCAACCATTTCCAGTTAAATTATGTCACTTTAATACTCTATTTTCAAAGGTCTGGAATATCTCTGTGCCTTTCCATATATTTATATTTTACAGTTTTTGCTATATATATTTGTAGTCAATTTATGTGAACATATTCATTTTCTTCTCAAATAAAAAAATATTTATATAGATTTTTCATAAAAAAACATATAGATACTTTTTGTTTTATTTAGTAGACAAGTATTTATATGGATTTTTCATAAAAAAGAACATATAGATATTTTTTGCTTTATTGAGTAGACAAGTATGCACTTTTTATTTGGTAAAATTAATTTTATGATTTTTTTTGTTTAAGTTTTGAACCAAACTTTAAAATTTGTATAAATATTATGATTTGTATAATATTTTTGAATAATTACATAGTATTTTTATGGGATGATTAAAGTTTATAGAGTTTGTAATATAAAAATTATATTATATTGGCATTGAATCTGATAATAATATAAATTTCATATATGCTAATAAAATTTGGATAATTTTTAAATTTCTTAAATATTATGTTAATGATAAGTAGTTGAAGTACTACTTTGCCACTTATAAGCAACATATAGAGACTGTGTGACATCCTTTCTGTGATTAGCTTTGTGTGGTGTGGTTAGCTTCTTAACTTAAGGTATGCACATATTTTGTGTATGTTTTTATTTTTTTTGTTTTTATTTTCATGAGATTTTTTAATATTATCATGGTTACATTTATTTTAGGATTTTTTTTTTGTGTGTATAGGTTCTTTTTAATACTATTATCATAATACTAATCACTATTTTATTAAATCTGCCATCTTTTTATATAGGTTGGATGATGGTACATATGAGGAGGAAGATGGGATTCTCACTCGATAACAAATGAACACTTTTCATGTTAAATGATAAACAAGTAAAGGTATGTATTCTCATCTGGCCTATACCAATAATCAAAGAAAGGAAAGAAATATACCAATAATCAAAGAAAGGAAAGAAATAGGTAGATCATATTAGATTTTGATAGCTTTCATCTTAGAAATGTACTAATGTATACACAATAAAAAGATATAAATGAATTAATTAATGGATCAAATTAGATTTGCTAAATTATTTTTGATATAAGTGTCTTGATGAGTTGTTTCTCTTAATGGAAAGTTTATGTCTATTAAGCCCCAAACAGGTTACAAGGAAGTTCAAAATTAGTTTTCTCTTCTATCTCTCAATTTAAATTTGAATTTTATTGTAGAAATATAAGTGTTCAACAAACGGTCCACACAAGGATTCTATCCAAATATTAGTTTCAACAATAACTTACAACACCGCTCAGCCGCCTCTACACAGCTACAATTTGGAGGTTTGTACTTACATTTAGATTCACACTTAGAATATGAATAAGTTTGTAGAATTGCTCTGTCGTTTACATAAAAAGGGTATACCACTAAAATAAAGTATTTATTTTTTATTTTTATAAACCCATTATTGTTACTATGCTCCCAATCTTAAAGTGCATTTTAGGAAATGTATGATAGATATAGTGAATGTTTTTAAAGGATTAACTGAATTGAAATATGATATAGACTCTAGAACAACATGATAGACTAATAGACCGACCCTTAGCACCAAATGTATGCTTGAGCAAATCGACGGAATCCGTAGGGTCTGACATGTGGAAAGCTTACCATCAGACTTCTTCAGTGGCTATATCATAGTTGGGCTGCTACACTTACAAATTTTTCAACGGATAATACACAGCATATATGGACTTAGTGGCACATGCAATATTATTATATTATATATACTCTACTTTACATATTATACAGGGATATAGGTAGAATATAGTTTCATCTCAGAATTTTGTGTATTGTTATAGTCATTTAACACATAATTTTATTTTACTCAACCATGCTTCCTGAGAATCGAAGATTACTCATTCAAAGCAGTAGCATTGAAAGCTAGTGACGGCAACGTCTATCCACGCAATGGGCAATGCGTTTTTTTTATCTAGTAGTGTGAATGGATTCTTCACATCTTCCATGCAATTATGTGGGATGCCATGGCAATGGGCATGAATGGGTATCATCTGCCATCCATTTCTTACTCGAAGGCATCTTTTATGGAAGTAGGAAGCGGCCTGTGCAGATGATGCCGGTGCTCTTTTAGACAGAATTTTAGGAATCCTGTGTCACATGAATTGGGGACTCCCGGTTTGACTTTATGGATGAGAATCAGCCGTGGGAACGACGTTTTCTCTTTTCATGACAACAGTGGATCAATCAATCACCGGACAATATTTCTTATCTCTGTTTCAGCCGGACGGTTTCCACCCAAGATTCAAAGCTGACTTTTTTAAGGGATTAAATTCCCGGAAGATATAGCTAGGGTTTTGAATGTAATCAAAATCTGGAACTCAACTGACTTTTTTTTATAGATTTTTCAATTAAGGCAGCATTTAGATTAATCCGAGACTTTCCAAAATCGTCGTGTCTGAACAATTCACTTAGAACCTTTATCCCAAATTCACCGAATTCGACCCAAATTAATTTTTCCAAGTCATTTATTTTTAAGTCCCATATTACGAGCTATAGCCACTTTATCCTAAATTCACCGAATTCGACCCAAATTAATTTTTCCAAGTCATTTTTATTTTAAGTCCCATATTACGAGCTATAGCCACTGCTAAAAGGAAGAAAAAAAACGACTGCCTGACCACCGTATAGTTATGGAAACCATCAGTTTCTCTATGATTTCTTGCAACTTGTTTGGCAAGTTGAATTCCCTGCCCCACTACAATTCTGGGAAAACAAAAAGCTGGAAATGCTCTTAAATTCTGGGAAAACAGAAACATGGTGGAACTTTGAAATTAGAAGGAACAAATTAATTTCAAATGGATAGGTAGTGGAGAAGGCAAGTAACAGTTGACCTGGCCCAACATTCTAATTGGAATGAATAATTACTAACATGGCCTAACATTTTAATTATGCCTTTAATTCTAATTCTAAAGGTATTTATGTAGTCTAGATATATTGCTTGACGTTAAACTTTACTGACCAGCCTGTGTGATCTCAGTGTGATGGCGATGGATAGATATATTCTTTGTCATTTTTTGTTATTGCCGTGATGTTTCTAAACCCTTAAATTTTGGATAAAGGTTCGACCCATAAACCTGTGGCCGTTCTAGAGATCCAGCTAAAAGCCAGAGCTTAGAAACTCCACTTCTGATTATTCTCTCTATCAGTCATTTGACTGATCATCCGATGCCTGAACTTGGGTTTTCTAAAACCAAGAACACACATTTCTTGGGTGCTACGAAGAGTGAAGATCTATTGGTTATGATTCAATTCATATAGATTGCTTAGTCTTCTTTGATCGTTCAAACCTTCGAAGAAACGGGAGTTGCTGCTCTGTCAGTCACCTTGTCAGCCGTCTTTTGTGTTAGCGCGATATCCACGATGTCAGTATGTTAGTAAATTCTCACCAGGGCATGTCATGTTTGCATTTATGTAACCGGGTTAATAGTTTGGAAGTTAAATTTTTTAGGTAGAAATTAATTACACTCTTTAATGAAGTTCAAAAGCTAGGCTAAGCTATTATGTATAAATGTAAATTCCTCTCATTAGATTAAAGACAGAGATGCATAAGCAAGAGCTCAAGTTCTGTAAGAGATGATAGAGATAAAAGATTGAAGAAGAAGTTAAGTAAAATTCCGCAAAGTTAATCCACTCAAAGTAAATGCTCGAGGAAGTGAAAGTCATTCGCAAAGTCAAAATTGAAGTTTCCATCAAAGTCCCCAGGGAATGTACTACACAGTTAATTTTAAATTGACTATCGTGGTATCGCGGTGCTGCCGTGTGCCTCTCTTCCCTTCATATCGACAGTCGAGTAACAAAGCAGAATGTTTTATGCTATCATCCAACAGTTATGGTTCATTGTTTTGTAGATCTCTCTTGGTCCTTTTCCCGAAATGTACATTCAATTCAAAGAAAACCTTTTCATGTGCATTCATTTAAATGCAGTTTCAGTTCAATTGATCAGTAAAACCCTTGTCCTGTACATTTAATTAAATTTAGTGCGATTAAGTGGAAAATATTTGTGTATCAGCCCAGTTAATTTTAAATTGACTATCGTGGTATCGCGGTGCTGCCGTGTGCCTCTCTTCCCTTCATATCGACAGCCGAATAACAAAGCAGAATGTTTTATGCTATCATCCAACAATTATGGTTCATTGTTTTGTAGATCTCTCTTGGTCCTTTTCCCGAAATGTACATTCAATTCAATTCAAAGAAAACCTTTTCATGTGCATTCATTTAAATGCAGTTTCAGTTCAATTGATCAGTAAAACCCTTGTCCGGTACATTTAATTAAATTTAGTGCGATTAAGTGGAAAATATTTGTGTATCAGCCCATACTGAATTTAAAATTGCCCCTCGTCGTTGCGCTCATCGCCGGCATTATACATGGTTGGTTTAATTGTGGGATTTCACGGCTCGAGTCAGTACATTATTTTCCATATATATATATATATATATATAATCTTTAGGCTACAATGCTCCTTTGAAATAAGAGATTTTTTCATGTTCGCTATTCAAAATGGAGTTAGAAATGAAAATGCAAGTTACGATTTGGAAATTTATTTAAATACAAATTGAAACCAGGAAATCTATCTCGAATTGGTAATATAAAAATTTGTTGAAATTGCAAATGTTCTTAAACAATACACAATCAAGTAGCGAGGCGGCGGGGGTATATTTTCCCTTGGTATTTCGCACAGTAGACTCGTTCCTCCCCCGCCAATAGAATAATGTGTTTTCTGAGACGCTTTCACCATCCCGCCCGGCAAATTGCACCCAAACACTGTGCCACCATGTACAAGACCGCTCGATTCAGACTCACCTTTCGAGCAACTAAAAACCTCAACTCAAATATCAACGAATCCAGAAAAGAAACAGGAATTAGTGGGATGATAAGGTCACCTGAAATTCCAGCTGTACAATATACGAGAATGAAGGTCATTCCCCCGAAGGACCAAGCGATACCAAGGGCGGCTACCCTTTACACAGATTCGTGATCTGGAAGGCGTGCCCCGTGAAGGTGGCAACCGTCACATACAAAAACAAAAGCGTGGCTACGAAGTTGGCTATGATGGCTCTGTAGAAGGACCAGAGGTAGAACTCATTTCGGTCTAAAATAGCTCACTACCAGCCCGGATCTTGATCATTATTCGAAACTCCGGTCTTCTCTGTGCATCAGATCTGCTGCAGTTCTGACCAGCAACCCTATCCCCACCCAGCCTCGGGCCTCCCTGTTTTCTGCCAGGATGAAACTGCTAGCTGCCCAGATGCCGCCGAAAGATTTCTTGGCGGCAGTTTGGTTGCCGCGCCTAAAGCCGGTGGGTGACCCGTTCCCCTTCGTGTCTTGAAATATCATTAAGAGAAGCGAAACCCAGAACCCAAATTAGGGTGGGCCCCTGATCTTAATCCTACCTAGGAGGCAGGCAGACCAAGGACGAACAGTCATCTTTACGGCATGGACTACCAGGGTATCGGTGGAGACTCATATATATATATAATTGGAATATTTAAAAGTTGAAATAATTAGAGTTTAGTTTTATTAGATTATAAATTGTTAGCATGTTTACTTTTTGGTAAATTGATTTTTCAATGTTTTTTCATAGATATATATATAATTGGAATATTTAAAATTAGAATAAGATTGTAGAAAATTTTTATTTTTTATGAATATTAAATTGTCTACATTTTTTATATTGTTTATATTAGTATGTTGACCACAAGGGTTTTATTTAAAGTTTTGTGTAGAGTATTTTCAAAGGACCATTTTGGGAAATTGCTTGGAAACAATTTCCTAACTCGGCATCTTGACACATGTGCCTTTGTTGTAGCTGGGAACTGGGATGCCGTTGCGATAGTAATAGGTGGAGGGAGGTAACTCCCAGAGAAGCCCTCCCAGTACGCCCCAAGTTGGGTGGTTGACCATGTATACACAAGGTTTTTTAAGTGGTCTAACGAGGGACCCCCCTTTGTAGACACTCTATTCATGCATCCTAGGAGTTAGGATCTATTTCCTTGACAAATAAAACTCTAATACACAAGGTTTTTTAAGTGGTCTAACGAGGGACCCCCCTTTGTAGACACTCTATTCATGCATCCTAGGAGTTAGGATCTATTTCCTTGACAAATATAACTTTAAACCCTATCACACCTAACCCCTCTAAACCTTAGTTAGTGGGTCTTGAAATAGTTTGGAGTTCTTAGATTATAAAGCGTTGTTGAAATAGTTAGAGTTTTATTAGATTATAAATTGTTAGCTTGTTCACTTTTGATAAATTGATATTTCAATGTTATATATATATATATATATATATATATAATATTGGAATATTTAAAATTAGAATAAGATTGTCAAAAAAAATTTCTTTTTATGAATATTTAAATTGTATCCATATATTTATATTGTTTACATTAGTATGTTGACCATAGGGGTTCTATTGAAAGTCTTGTGTAGAGTGTTTTCAAAGGACCATTTTGGGAAATTGCCTGGAAACAATTTCCTAACTCGGCATCTTGACACATGTGCCTTTGTTGTAGCTGGGAACTGGGACGCCGTTGCGCTAGTAATAGGTGGAGGGAGGTAACTCCCAGAGAAGCCCTCCCAGTACGCCCCAAGTTGGGTGGTCGACCATGTATACACAAGGTTTTTAAAGTGGTCTAACGAGGGACCCCCCTTTGTTGACACTCTATTCATGCAACCTAGGAGTTAGGATCTATTTCCTCAACAATTATAACTTTAACCCCTATCACAGCTAACTCATCTAAACCTTAGTTTATTTAGCCACTATATCATCTAACCCATATAACTGGTAAACCTTGAACTTTAACCCCACACAACTATAACATCTAAATTCTATTACATGTTACCCCTAAATGTTATAAGCATTATAACCATAAATCCTCAACCCCTTAAAAATTAATCCGTATAACTAGATAACAACTAACTCGTAACCCACAACCCCTGACCCATAATCTCTCTCTCTCTCTCTCTCCAAACCCATAACCACCAATTTTCTTCTCTCTCTCCCTCTCTAAACCACTAACCACCAATCTTTTTTTCTCTCTCTCGAAACCACTAATCCCCAATCTCTCTCTCTCTCTCTAAACCCTTAACCTCCAATCTCTCTCTATATCTCCCTCACTCTAAACACCTAACCTCTCTATCTCTGTCTCTCTCTCTCTCTCTCTCTCAATACCTAACCCCCAATCTCTCTTTCTCTCTCTGTCTAAATCTCTAACCACCAATTTCTCTCCTTCTCTAAATCCTTAACCCCCAATATCTCTCTCCCTAAACCCCTATCCACCAATCTCTCTCTTTCTAAACCCCTAACCTCTAATATATATATATATATATATAACCCCAAATATATATACATATATCTCAATCTATAAACCCCTAAACATCAATCTCTCTCTCTCTAAACCCCTAAAACCCTAAACACCAATATCTCTTTCTCCACAACCCCTAAATTCTAATCTCTCTCTCTCTAGCCTCAAATATCTCTCTCTCTCTCTCAACTCTTAACTCCTAATATCTCTCTCTAGACCCTTAACCACCAATCTCTCTCTGTTTATCTCTATCTTTCTTTCTTACCAATGCCCCCTCTCTCCCTCTCTTGCTAACTCATCATACTCTCTCTCTCTCTCTCTTTCTCCATCCCCACCTTCCCCTAACACCCACTTCCTCTCTTTCCCCTCCTTTCCTTAACCCCCCCTCTCTCTTTCCAGGCCCACCGTTTCCTAACCCCTACTTCTCTCTAACCCAACCCACCCCACTATCTCTCTCTCTCCAACCCCACCTTCTCTTACCACCTCCCTCTCATTAACCCAATCCCCCCCTCTCTCTCCTCCTTTCCCTAACCCCTCATCTATCTTAACCCCCCATCTTCCCTTATGCCATAAATCATAGCCCTTAACCTCACTCTTTCTCTCGCACACCCCTATTTTCCATTATACCATAAATCATAGCCCTTAAACTCTCTCTCTCTCTCTCTCAACCCCCCATCTCTCAATGTACCCTTTTTGCTACCATAAACCCTACCCCCCTACTCTCTCTCTCTCTCTATATATATATATATATATTCCCAAGCACCCACTCTTCACACTCCTACCCTCAACTTTCCCCCCCTCTCTCTCTCCCCCACCATTAACCACCTCCCCATTCCCCTCCCTCTCTAAAACCATAACCATAACCCCAATCTCTGTCTCTCTTTATACCCCTAACTCCCGATCTCTCTCTCTCTCTTTCTCTAAACCCCTAAACACCAATATCTCTCTTTCCATCTCTCTCTCTCTACACCCTTAATATCCAGTCTTTCTCTCTAAACCCCTAATCACCAATATTGCTCTCTCTCTAAACCCCTAACCACTCTCTCATTACCTAAATTCCTAAAACCCAATATCTCACTCTCTAAACCCCTAATCACCAATCTCTCACTCTCTAAACCCCTATCCACCATTCTCTCTCTCTCTCTCTAAGCCCCGAACCTCCAATATCTCCCTCTCTAAACCCCTAATATCTAATCTCTCTCTCTTTCTCTCTAAAGTCCCTAACCTCCAATCTCTCTCTCCCCCTCTCTCTTTAAACCCCTAACCTCCAATCGCTCTCTCTTTCTCTCTCTAAACCCATAATGCCCAATCTCTCTCTCTCTCTCTCTCTTGAAAATTGTAACCCCTAATATCTCTCCCTTTCTTACCCCAAAACCCCCACTCTACATCCTCCCTCTCTTTTCCCTACCACTAACCATTTCCCCATCCCTCTCTCTCTATCCATCTCCCCCCTAATCACCCCCAATCTCTCTCTATCTCTAAACCCCTAACGCTTAATATATTTGTTTCTATGAATTTCTAACCTTCAATCTCTCTCTCTCTCTCTCTCTCTTTCTCTCTCTCTAAACCCACACTTTTCACCCTTAACCCTCTCTCTCTCTCTCTCTCTCTAAATCCCTAACTCCCAATCACTCTCTCTCTTTAAACAACTAACCTCCAATCTATCTCTTTCTCTCTAAACCGCTAAAATTCAATCCGTCTCTATCTAAACCCCTAACCTTCGATGTCATTGTCTCTAAACCACTAACCTCCAATATCTCTCTATGTCTCTCTCTCTCTCTCTCTATAAACCCCTAACTTTCAATCTCTCTCTCTCTCTCTCTAAACATCTAACCTCCAATGTCCCTCCCTCTCTCTCTCTCTCTCTAAACCCCTAACCCCTAATCTCTCTCTCTCTATCTCGTCCCCAAAAACCACACTCTTCACCCTCCTACCACTACCACCCCACTATATTTATCTCTCCCCAACAACTAACAACCTTCCCATCCCTCTCTCAATCTATATAGATCCCTCTCCCCCCTTACTCCCTCGTACCCCACTGGCCTTAACAACCCACCCCTAGGCCTACAACTAACCCAAAACCCTCGATTCTCTCTCTCTTTCTATTTGGTAACACCTAACACCAAATCTCTCTATCTCTCCCTCTCCTTCTCTAAACCCTTAACAAAGCCTCCCCCTCTCTCTCTCTCTCTCTCTTTAAATATGTAACCCCCAGTCTCTATCTGTTACTCTCTCTAATTCCCTAACCTCCAATTTCTCTCTCTAAACCTCTCTCTAAAATCCTTACCCCCAATATCTCTCACTCTCTCTATCTAAACCACTAACCCCAAATCTATTTTCCTTAGTAAACCCCCAACCTCCAATCTATCTCTCTCTCACTTATCTCTCATTGAATCGCAAACCTCCAACCTCTCTATCTATAAACCACTAACCACTAATATCTCTCTTTCTATCTCTCTCTCTCTCTCTAAGCTGATAATCCCCAATCTTTCTCTCTATATTCTCCTAACTTCTTATCTATCTCTCTCTCTTTCTATCTATCTATCTAAATTTCTAACCTCCAGTAGGTCTCTTTCTATCTAAACCCCCTAAACCACAATCTCACTCTTTTTATGTCTCTCTCTCTCTAAACATCTTTCCTCCAATATCTTGCTCGCTCTCTCTTTAAACCTCCAACGTGCAATCTCTCACTCTCTTTCTCTCTCTCTCTCTCTAAACCCCCAAGCCCCAATCTCTGTCACTCTCAATATCCTTAACCCTCAATCTCTCTATCCCTCTCTCTATCTATTTATCTCTAATCCCTTAACCACTAAGTTGTATCTTTCTATCTCTCTCTTCCTCTCTACCCAATTTCCCTGCCCTCTCTCTCTTCGGTCCCACCTTTCCCTAAACCACTTTCCTTTCTCTCTCTCCTCCTTTCCCTACCCCCTTCTCTCTCTCTCTCTCTCTCTCTCTCTCTCTCTCCAATGCCACCTTTCCATGAATACACCTCCCTCCATTGTACCCAACCCTCCCTCTCTCCTCCTTTCCATAACCCCCCTCCCTATTTATCTCCTCCTTTATCTAAATCCCCTCCCTCTTTATAGCCCCACTCCCCCCTCCGTCTTTCTCAACCCCCATCTTCCCCTCTACCATAAAACCGAACCCTCTCATCTCTATATGTACCCTCTTTATTACCCTAAACCCTAACCCCCTGAACACTCTCTCTCTATTTTAAAACCCCTAACCTCAACTCTCTTCCTCTCTCTTTGTCTAAACCCCCAACCTCCAATATCCCTCTCTCTCTCTCTATAAAACCGTAACCCCCAAAATCGCTCTCTCTATCTATCTATGTTTCTCTCTCGCAAACCACCACTCTTTACCATCCCACCCCTTCGCCAAAATTTGTCTCTCTCCCCAGCAACACTAACCATCCACACCCCCCCCATGAACTCTCTCCCTCTCTCAACTACTATTAAATCCCAGTCTCTCTCTCTCTCTTAACCCCTAACCATAAATATCTAACTCTATCTCTCTAAACCCATAACCACCAATCTCTCTCTCTCTCTAAACCCCTAACCTCCAATCTCTATCTTTTTAAAACCCTAATCTCTAATCTCTCTCTCTCTCTCTCTAAACCCCTAACCACCAATATCTTTTTTTCTCTAAACCCCTAACCCCCACTATCTCTCTCTATCTTTCTCTCTCTTTCTATCTATCTATCTCTCTTTAAACCCCTAACCTCCAATCTCTATCTCTCTCTAAACCACTAACCACAAATATCTATCTCTCATTAAACCCCTAACTCCCAATCTCTCTCTATAAACCACTAACCTCTCTCTCTCTCTCTCTCTCTAAACTGCTAACCTCCAATCAGTATCCTTCTATCTAAACCCCTAATCCCTAATATTTCTCTTTCTCTTTCCCTCTCACTAAACATCTAACCTCCAATATCTCTCTCTCTCTATCACTCTGTAAAACCCTAACCCCCAATATCTCTCTCTATCTAAACAACTAACCCATATATCCTGATCTCTTTTAGTCCCAAAATCCCTAACCGCTAATATCTGTTTTTCTCTCTAAACCGTTAACAACTAATATATCTCTTCCTCTTTTCCTAATGCCCCCCCCTCTCTCTCTCTGAGATTATCCATCTGTAATTCCCTTTCTTCTCTCTCTCTCCTCCTTTCCTTAACCCCTCTTTCCTTCTCTCTCTCCAACCCCACCTTTCCCTAAAATCCGCCCCTCTTTCTTATCCAACCCCCCATCTCTCTCCCCTCCTTTCCCTAACCCCCAATCCCACTTAATAGCCCCAATCTGCTTATCTCTCTCTCTCTCAACCCCCCATCTTCCCCTATAAAATAAAGCATAACCCCTTCTTCTTTATATCTACACTCTTTATTACCCTAAACCCTAACCCCTAACCTCCACTATCTCTCTCTCTCTCTAAACCGCTATTATCCCACCCTCTATCACTAAACCCTAACCCCCAATCTATCTCTCTCCATCTAGGCCCATAATCTCCAATCTCTCTCTCTCCCTCTCTTTAAACCCCTAACCTCCAATGTCTCTCTCTTTCTCTAAACTTGTAAGCCCTTATATCTCTCCCTTTCTTACCTCAAAACCCCAAATTCTCATCCTCCCTCTCTTTCCCCTACAACTAACCATCTCCCCATTTGTTTCTCTCTCTCTCTCTCTAAACCCCTAACCCCTGATATATTTGTTTATATGAATGCCTAACCCCTAATATCTCTCTCTCGCACTCTCTCTCTCTCTCTCTTCCCCTAAACCCACACTCTTCACCCTTAACCCCAAATATCTCTCTTGCTCTCTCTATCTTTCTAAATCCCTGACTCCCAATCTCTCTCTCTCTAAACCACTAACCTCCAATCTCTCTCTCTCTCTCCCTCTAAACCCCTAAACTTCAATCTCTCTCTCTAAACCCCTAACCTCCAATATCTTTGTCTCTAAACCAATAACCTCCAATCTCTCTCTATAAACCCCTAACCCCCAATCTCTCTCTCTTGTACTCTTTCTCTCTCTATATATAAACCACTAATCACCAATGTCTCTCTATGTCTCTCTCTATATCAACCTCTAACCCCCAATATCTCTCTCTCTCTCTAAACCCTTAACCTCAAATCTCTCTCTCTATCTCTAGACCCCTAACCTCAAATCTATCTCTCTCTAAACCCATAACCCCCAAACTCTCTCTCTCTCTATATATATATATAAACCCCCAACCTCAAATCTCTCTCTAACACTTTCTAAAACCATAACCTTCAATCTCTCTCTAACTCTCTCTAAACCCATAAACTCCACTATTTCTCTCTCTCTCTAAACTACTAGTACCCCCACCTTTCTCGCTAAACCCCTAAACCCCAATCCCTCTCTCTCCCTCTGACTTTAAACCCCTAATCCCAAATCTCTTTCTCTCTCTCAATGTGTAACCCCTAATATATCTCCCTTTCTTACCCCAAAACCGCCACTCCACATCCTCCCTCTCTTTCCCCTACCACTAACCATCTCCCCATGTCTCTCTCTCTCTATCCATCTCCTCCCTAATCACCCCCAATGTCTCTCTCTCTCTAAACCCCTCACCACTAATATATTTGTTTCTATGAACATTTAACCCCTAATCTCTCTCTCTCTCTGTCTCTGTCTGTCAGTCTCTCTCTCTCTCTCCCTGCACTTTTTACCCTTAACCCCCAATCTCTCTCTCTCTTTCTCTCTCTAAACCACTAACCTCCAATATGTCTCTTTCTATATGAACACCTAACTACTAATGTCTGTCTTTCTACCTCTCTTTCTCTCTCTAAACATCTAACCACCAATGTCCCTCCCTCTCTCTCTCTAGACCCCTAACCCCGAATATATATATATTATATAAACCCTTAACGCCTAATCTTTCTCTCTCTATCCCATCCCCAAAACCCACACTTTTCACCCTCCTACCACTACCATTTCACTATATTTCTCTCTCCCCAACCACTAACCACCTTCCCATCCCTTTCTCAATCTATATAGATTCCTCTCCCCTCTACTCCCTTGTACCCCACTGCCTTTAACCACCCACCCCCAATCCTACAACTAACCAAAACCCCTCAATTTCTCTCTCTCTCTCTCTAAATATCTAACCCCCAATCTCTCTCTTTATAAACCCCTAAACTATGATCTCTCTCTCTCTATCTCTATCTATCTAAACTGCTAACCTCCAATATGTATCTTTCTATCTAAACACCCTAAAACCAAATCTCACTCTTTCTATCTCTCTCTCTCTCTCTAAACATCTTTCCTCCAATATATAAACATACATACATATATATATATATATATATATATATATATATATCAATAAACCCCCAACTCCCAATCTCTCATTCTATTTATCTCTTTCTAAACCCCCAACCCGTGATCTCTCTCACTCTCCATATCCTTAACCCCCAATCTCTCTCTCTCTCTCTAATCCCTTCACCACTAATCTATCTCTTTCTATCTCTCTCTTCCTTTCTACCCAATCCCCCCCCCTCTCTCCGGTCTCACCTTTCCCTCACCCCCCTTTCCTCTCTCTCTGCTTCTTTCCCTACCCCTTCTCTCCTTCTCTCTCTACCTCCATCTCTTTCTCTCTCTAATGCCACCTTTACCTAAACACACCTCCCTCCCTCATACTGAACCCCCCCTCTCTCTCCTCTTTCCCTAACCCCCCTCCCTATTTATCTCCTCCTTTATATAACTCCCCTCCCTCTTTATAGCCCCACTCCCCCCTCCCTCTCTCTCAACCTCCATTTTTCCCTATATCATAAAACCTAACCCCCTCATCTCTATTTGTACCCTCCTTATTACCCTAAATCCTAGCCCCATTAACTCTCTCTCTCTCTCTCCATTGAAATCTCTAACCTCAACTCTCTCCCTCTCTCTTTGTCTAAACCCCAACCTCTAATCTCCCACTCTCTCTCTAAACCCCTAAACCTCAAACTCGCTCTCTCTATCTATCTCTCTTTCTCTCTCCCAGACCACCACGCTTCACCATCCTACCCCTTCGCCAAAATCTGTCTCTCTACCCAACAACACTAACCATCCACACTCCCCCCGTGATTTCTCCCTTTCTCCAACCCTATTAACCACCAATCTCTCTCTCCCTATCTCTCTAAACCCCTAACCATAAATATCTCACTAAATCTCCCTAAACCTCTAAACTCCAATCTCTATCTCTTTATAAACCCCTAACCTCCAATCATTATCTCTTTAAACCTCTCTCTCTCTCTCTCTCTCTCTCTTGTGTGCATGCACAGGTCTCCATGCATGCACGCTAAAACCCTAACCCCCAATCTCTCTCTCTCTCTCTCTCTCTCCAAACCCCTAACCTCCAATATCTCTCCCTCTCCCTCTCTCTAAAAACCATAACCCCCAATTTCTCTCCCTAAAACCTTAATGCCAATTCTCTCTCTCTCTAAGACCCTAACTACAAATCCCTTTTTTTATCTATATCTTTCTAAACCCCTAACCCCGAATCTATCGATTTCGATCTCTCCTAAAGCCCCACTCTCTCTCTCTCTCCCCCACACCACTAACCATCCATTCTCCCCCGATAATCTCTCTCTCTCTCTAAACCCCTATTAACCTCCAATATCTCTCTCTAAACCCCTAACCTCCAATATCTCTCCCTCTCCCTCTCTCTAAAAACCATAACCCCCAATTTCTCACTCTGAAACCTTAATGCCAATTCTCTCTCTCTCTATGCCCCTAACTACAAATCCCTTTTTTTCTATCTATATCTTCCTAAACCCCTAACCCCCAATCTATCTATTTCTCTCTCTCCTAAAACCCCACTCTCTCTCTCTCTTTCTCTCTCTCCCCCACACCACTAACCATCCATTCTCCCCTGATGGTCTCTCTCTCTCTCTAAACCCCTATTAACCTTGATCTCTCTCTCTCACACACACAAAACCCCTAATCTCCAATCTATCATTCTCTCTCAACCCATAACCCCCAATATCTCTCTCTAAACCCCCAACCACCAATCTCTATCTCTCTCTCTAAAACCCTAACCTACATTTTCTCTCACTCTCTCTATAAAATCCTAATCACCAAGCTCTCTCTTTCTCACTCTCTCTCTATAAAACCATAACCTGTAATCTCCCTCTCTCTCTCTCTCTAAATCCCTAACTCCCAAATCCTCTTTCTCTAAATACCGAACCCCCAATTCTCTCTCTAAAACCCCTCACCACCAATATTTATGTTTGTAACTCTATGTTCATGTATTCCCAGCACCCCCTCTCTATTTTTTGCTAACTATCCTCCTCCTACCTGTCCTCCTCCTCTCCCTCTCTTTCTTTCACCCCACCATTCCCTAAGCCCCTTTCTCTCTCCTCCCTCTATCCTCCTTTCCCTAACCCCCCCCTCTCTCTCTAGCCCCACCTTTCCCTAACCCCCTCCCTCTCTCTAACCCAACCCCCTTCTTTCTATCCTCCTTTCCCTAACCCCCATCCCTCTTTATAACCCCACTCCCCCTTTCTCACTCAACCCCCAACTTCCTCAATACCATAAATCCTAACCCCCCATCTCCCTATGTGACATATTTACTATGCTAAACCTTAACCCCCTCCTCTCACTATTGCTCTAAGCCTCAGTATCTCCTCTTTCACTTCTCTCTTTCTCTCTCTCTCTCTCTCTCTAATCCCTAACTCTACACCCCCTAGCCATATACTCGCATACCGAACCATCGATGCTCTCCCAATGATATCTCTCTCTCTTTAAATCCCTAAACCATAATCTCTCTCCCTCTCTCACCCCCCATACTACCACTCCTAAAAATCCTAACCCTACCCCCCACTCTATATCACTATCTCTCCTGCTACAAACCATCTCCTCATCCCTCTCACTCTCTATCCCTCTTCGTTGCCTCCCCCAAACCCCCCCCATTCTCTCTCTCTCTCTCTCTCTCTCTCTCTCTCTCTCTCTCTTTCTCTAGTTCTCTATCCAAAACCCTAAATTCCAATCTCCCTCTCTCTAGTCCCTTAAACCCTCAATATATATAAGCCCCTAACCCCTTATCTCTCTCTCTCTAAACCCTTAACCTCCAATCTCTCTCTCTCTCTCTCAACCCTTAATCCTCAATCTTTCTCTCTCTCTCTTGACCCTTAACCCCCAATCTCTCTCTCTCTCTCTCTCCCCCCAACAACTAACCACCTTCCCATCCCCCTCTCGATCTATATAGATCCCTCTCCCCCTACTCCCTTGTACCCTACTGCCCTTACCCACCCACCCCCAGTCCTACAACTAACCGAAACCCCTCGATCTCTCTCTCTCTCTCTTTAAATATCTAACCCCCAATCTCTCTCTTTATATTTCTCTCTCTCTCTCTCTAAGCCACTAACCCCAAATCTCTCTCTATAAACCCCTAACCTACGATCTCTAAACTACTAACGTCCAATATGTATCTTTCTATCTAAACCCCCTAAAACCCAATCTCACTCTTTCTATCTCTCTCTCTCTCTAAACATCTTTCCTCCAATATATATATATATAAATATATCATTAAACCCCTAACCCCCAATCTCTCACTCTAAACCCCCAACCCCTGATTTCTCTCACTCTCCATATCCTTAACCCCCAATATCTCTCTCTCTCTCTAATCCCTTAACCACTCATCTATCTCTTTCTATCTCTCTCTTCGTCTCTACCCAACTCCCCCCCCCTCTCTCTCTCTGGTATCACCTTTCCCTCACCCCCCTTTCCTCTCTCTCTGCTTCTTTCCCTACCCCTTCTCTCCTTTTCTCTCTATCTCCATCTCTCTCTCTCTAAGGCCACCTTTACCTAAACACACCTCCCTCCCTCATACCGAACCCCCCCTCTCTCTCCTCCTTTCCCTAACTCCCCTCCTTATTTATCTCCTCCTTTATATAACTCCCCTCCCTCTTTATATCCCCACTCCCCCCCCTCCCTCTCTCTCAACCTCCATCCTCCCCTATAACATAAAACCTAACCCCCTCATCTCTATTTGTACCTTCTTTATTACCCTAAACCATAGCCCCATGAACTCTCTCTCTCTGTCTATTGAAATCCCTAACCTAAACTCTCTCCCTCTCTCTTTGTCTAAACCCCCAACCTCTAATCTCTCTATCTCTCTCTAAACCCCTAACCCCCAAACTTGCTCTCTCTATCTATCTCTATTTCTCTCTCCCAAACCGCCACACTTCACCATCCCACCCCTTCGTCAAATATGTCTCTCTCCTCAAAAACACTAACCATCCACACTCCCCCCATGATCTCTCCCTCTCTCCACCCCTATTAACCACCAATCTCTCTCTCTCTCTCTCTAAACCCCTAACCATAAATATCTCTCTGAATCTCTCTAAACCCCTAAACTCCAATCTCTGTCTCTCTATAAACCCCTAACCTCCAATCATTATCTCTTTAAACCTCTCTCTCTCTCTCTCTCTCTCTCTCTCTCTCGCATGTGCGCACAAATGTGCACGCGTGCATGCTAAAAACCTAACCCTAAATCTCTCTCTCTACCTAGACTTAATCTCTAATCTCTATCCCTCTCTCTCTCTCTCCAAACCCCTAACCTCCAATATCTCTCCCTCTCCCTCTCTCTAGAAACCATAACCCCCAATCTCTCTCTCTAAAACCTTAATTCCAATTCTCTCTCTCTCTAAGACCATTACTACAAATTCATTTTTTTCTATCTGTATCTTTCTAAACCCCTAATCCCCAATCTATCTATTTCTCCCTCTCCTAAAACCCCACTCTCTCTCTCTCTTTCTCTCTCTCTCCCCCCACACCACTAACCATCCATTCTCCCCCAATGATCTATCTCTCTCTAAACCCCTATTAAATCCCGATCTCCCTCTCTCTCTCACAAAACCCCTAAGCCCCAATCTATATCTCTCTCTCAACCCATAATTCCCAATCTCTCTCTCTAAACCCCCAACCACCAATCTCTTTCTCTCTCTCTAAAACCCTATACTCCATTTTCTATGACTCTCTCAATAAAATCCTAATCGCCAATCTCTCTCTCTCACTCTCTCTCTATAAAACCATAACCTGTAATCTCCTTCTCTCTCTCTCTCTAAATCCCTAACTCCCAATTCCTCTTTCTCTAAATATTGAACCCCTAATTCTCTCTCTAAACCCCTCACCACCAATATTTATGTTTGTAACTCTATGTTCATGTCATCCCAGCACCCCCTATCTGGTTTTTGCTAACTATCCTCCTCCTACCTGTCCTCCTCCTATCCCTCTCTTTCTCTCACCCCATCACTCCCTAAGCCCTTTCTCTCTCCTCTCTCTCTATCCTCCTTTCCCTAACCCCCCCCTCTCTCTTTCCAACCCCACCTTTCCCTAACCCCCTTCCTCTCTCTAACCCAACCCCCTTATTTCTCTCCTCCTTTCACTAACCCCCATCCCTCTTTATAACCCCACTCCCGCTTTCTCACTCAACCCCCAACTTCCTCTATACCATAAATCCTATCCCCCATCTCCTTGTCTACCATATTTACTACCCTAAACCCTAACCCCCTCCTCTCACTATTGCTCTAAGCCTCAGTCTCTCCTCTTCCACTTCTCTCTCTCTCTCTGTCTCTCACTCTCTCTTTATCCCTATAATCCCTAACTCTACTCCCCTTAGCCATATACTCGCATACCCAGCCATCGATGCTCTCCCAATGATATCTCCCTCTCTTTAAATCCCTAAACCCTAATCTCTCTCCCTCTCTCACCTCCTATACTACCACTCCTAAAACTGCTAACCCCTTCCCCCCACTCTATATCTCTATCTCTCCTACTACAAACCATCTCCTCATCCCTCTCACTCTCTATCCCTCTTCGTCTCCTCCCCCAATCCCCACCCATTCTCTCTCTGCCTCTCTCTCTCCCTCTCTTTCTAGTTCTCTATCCAAAACCCCAAATTCCAATCTCTCTCTCTGTAGTCCCTTAACACCTCAATATATATATATATATATAATCCCCTAACCCCTTATCTCTCTCTCTCTAAACCCCTAGCCACCAATCTCTCTCTCTCTCTCTCAACCCTTAACCCTCAATCTCTCTCTCTTTCAACCCTTAACCCCCAATCTCTCTCTCTCTCTCTCTCTCTCTCTCTCTCTCTCTCTCTCTTTCAACCCTTAACCCCCAATCTCTCTCTCTCTCTCTCTCTCTCTCTCCAACACCACCTTTCCCTAACTCCATTCCTGTCTCTATACTTCTTTCCCTAACACCCTTCATCAATATCTACTCCTTTCCCTAACCCCCCACATCTCTCTCACCAAACCCACCTTTATCTAACTCCCTTCCCTCTCTCTAGAAAAAACCCCCCTCTCTTTCATCCCTTCCCTAACATCCCCTCCCTATTTATAACCCCTAGCCCCTCTCTCTCTTAATCCCCCATCTTCCTCTAAACCAGAAATCCTAACCCCCCATCTCTTTATGTACCCTCTTTATTAACCTAAACCCTAACCCCATGCTCTCACTATTTCTCTAATCCTAAACCCCCCCTCTCTATAATCCATAACCATATACCTACATTAGTATCCATCGATTTTCCCCCCTCGTGATCTCTCTCTCTCTATCTATCTAAAATGGAACAAATAATTTGTTTCCCTCTATCCCACCCAAAAAAATTTCACTTCTCACCCTCCTAACCCTACCCCCATTCTATCTCTCTGTTTACCCTACCACTAACCATCTCCTCATCCCTCTCTTTCTATCCCTCTCCTTGCTCCTCCTCCCAACTTCACTCTCTCTAGAAACCCTTAACCCCTAATTTATATCTCTCTCTAAAACCCTTATCTCTCTCCCTCTCTCTCTCTATCCTCCCCCAAATCCCCACTCTTAACACTCCTACCCCTACACTCCCCAATCTCTCACTCCCCCACTATTAACCACCTCCCCAACCCTCTCCCTGTACTTCCCCCTTATACTTAACAACCCACTCCTACTCCTACAACTAACCACAACCCTTCGATTTCACTCACTCTCTCTTTCTCTCTTTACCAAGCACCCACTCCTCACCCTCCTTCCATACCCCATTCTCTCTCTATATTTAAACCCATATTAACCCCCAATATCTATATCTCTATCATTATCTTCACCTCTCTCTTTCTGAATCCCTAACCCCCATTCTCTCTATCATTGAACCCCTAACCTCTCATCTCTCTCTCTCTAAATGAAAAATCCCCAATTTCTCTCTAAACCCCTAACCACCAATATCTCTCTATATAAACTTTGAACCACCAATCTATCTATCTCTCTCTAAAATCCTAAACCCTTAACCCCCAATATCACTCTCTCTCTAAACCCCTCACCTCAAATCTCTATCTCTCTCTCTCAAAACCGCTAACCGCCATTCTCTCTTTTTATATATCTCTCTCTCTCGCTCCAAACCCCTAACCTCTAATATATTTCTCTAAACCGCTAACATCCAATCTCTCTCCCTCTCTCTATAAAAACCATAACCCCCAATCTCTCTCTCTAAACCCTTAACACAAAATTTCTCTCTCTAAACCCTAACTACAAATCCCTTTTTTTCTATCTCTCTCTATGTAAACCCCAAACCCCCAATCCATCTATTTCTATCTCTCTTAAAACCCCACTCTATCTCTCTCCCCCCCCCGCACCACTAACCATCCATTCTCGCCCCATGATCTCTCTCTCTCTAAACCCATTATAACCTCTGATCTCTCTCTCTCTCTCTCTCTTGCAAAACCACTAACCCCCCAATCTATATCTCTCTCTCAACCCATAAACCTCAATCTCTTTCTCCAAACCACCAATATCTCTCTCTCTCTCTCTCTCTAAAACCCCATCCTCCATTTTCTCGCACTCTCTCTATAAAATTGTAATCACAAATCTCTCTCTTTCTCTCTTTCTCTCTCTCTCTCTCTCTCTCAAACCCTAACCTCTAATATCCCTCTCTCTCTCTCTAAATCCCTAACTCCCATTCTCTCTTTCTCTAAATACCTAACCCCCAATTCTTGCTCTAAACTGCTAACCTATAATCTCTCTCCCTCTCAAAACCCCTCACCACCAATATTTATGTTTGTAACTCTTTGTTCCTCTCTTCCTGGTGCCCCCCTCACTGTGTTTCTCTAACTATCCTCCTCCTACCCTTCCTCTCACTCTCTCTCACCCCATCATTCCCTAAGCCCCTTTCTCTTTCCTCTCTCTCTCCTCATTTCCCTAATGCCCTCTCTTTCTCAAGCCCCACCTTTCCTTAACTCCCTCCATCTCTCTAACCCAACCCCCTTCTCTGTGTCTTTATAACACGACTCCCCCTTTCTCACTCAACCCCCAACTTCACCTATACCATAAATAGTAACCCCCCGTCTCTCTATGTTACCTCTTTACTACCCTAAACCCTAACCTCCTCCTCTCACTATTGCTCTAAGCCTTAGTCTCTCATCTCCCCCCTTCTCTCTCTCTTTGCCCATCTAATCTCTAACCCTACTCCCCCTATCCATATACTCCCATACCTAACCATCGATTCTCTTCTAATGATCTCTCTCTCTATATAAATACCTAAACCATAATCTCTCTCCCTCTCTCACCGCCCAAACTCCCACTCAGCCTCCTAACCCTACCCGTCACTCTACAAACCATCTCCCCACCCCTCTCACTCTCTATCCCTCTCTGTCTCCTACCCCTAACCCCCCCCTCTCTCTCCCTCTCTCTCCCTCTCCCTTTCCATATATATATATATATATATATATATATTGTTCTCTATCCAAACCCCTAAATTCCAATCTCTCTCTCTCTGTAGATCCTTAAACCATATATATATATATATACTTCTCTAAACCCCTAACCTCTAATATCTCTCTCTCTCTAAAACCCTAACCTCCAATCTATCTCACTCTCTCTCTCAACCCTTAACCCCCAATCTCTCTCTCTACCTCTCTCTCTCTCTCTCTCCAACACCACATTTCCCTAACCCCATTCCTCTCTCTCTACTCCTTTCCCTATACCCCAAGATCTCTCTCTCCAACCCAAACTTTGTCTAACTCCCTTCCTGTTGGCCCGGTTTTGCAACCAGGCTTAGTGCTATGGGCACCTACTAACTAGTAGCAGCAGTTTCAATGGAAATAAATAACAATAAACTAATTAAACAAGACTAACCATGGATCTATGCAAAGATATTAAGCAAATAACAAAAATAATGTAAAATCAAGAACAAGATAATGTAAAATAATGAATTTGTATTGAAAGAATGGGGCAAGCAAGTGCTTGCGGAATCAATACCTCTAATGGTGAGGTTGAATTGCTCCAAGGATGAGCAACTCCAATCTCCAAAGGTCTCTTCTCCAATGTGGTTTGTAATGGCTAAAATGCTCAAGGGAGATTTCAGCAGCATAAGGATGAGATAATGGATGGATGTGAAATGAGGAGCCCCTACCACCTTTTTATAGGTTTTGGTGGTGGGGAATACCATTTGTGGTTTTGTGGAAACCAAATGGTATTGACCAACATGGTTTAGGTACTTTTCCCTCCTTTTTCCTTTTTTGAATAAAAATAATATTTTAATTCCCTTTTTAATATTTTTGGGAATTTGGACCCTTTTTGAGGGTTTTTTATGCTTTTTTGGGAAAAATAATCTTTTTTAATGGAAAAAGGGGTGTACTTAGGTCTTTTGGTGACCTTTTGTTGGTTTCAGAGGCTCTAATGGTGAAAAAGTGGATAAATGGGTCATGTGAATAGGGAAATGAGCTAGTGAGCACTTTTTGGGTGTTAATAGATTGCCCCCTGATGTGTGAGGGCAGGAGCTCATCGTATGGCCGATAGACATCATAGTTCATTTGTCTTTTTCTAGGGTTTTAGGGGAGAGAAGAGACCGGTTGGAGACTGGAGCCACGGCCCTTGGAAGCTGCAAAAACAAAAAATATTACATGGCCTCAATATGAATGAGGTATAATCTCTGATAAAGGACGAGTCGGGCATTCCCATGCTCGTATCAAGACATATACAAAACAATTAGTCCCAAGAAGGGGGATCTAGTACGTAAAGAAATATACTGGTACATCATAATGGTCCAGGGGGGACATTATTTTGGGATGTACTCCTGATCATAACAGATTTCAATAACTGATACACTGGAATAACTGAGGAACTGCTGAAACTGAAGGTGTCCAACATCTGTAGGGACTCAAAGACTATGAGTCATCTCTGAGAAATAATGTAACTGTATACTCGAGGGAGTATCAAACTGGGGTACATCTGAATACTGTCGCCTTCGCAACCCGGATATCTATAGAAAAAGTGTAACTGGTGTTATCCATAGGAAGACTCTCAAATGTGGAGGAGTCAAGAGGTATCCGGGGTCTTCGACTAATAACTGAACGGACCAATACCCTATGCGAGTCTCAACGATGCGATTAAGGTGTTGAAGTCGAGCATGTGAGAAACAACCATTCAGAGAGGTACTGAGGATTCCTCTCGAAATGATTCGTAGGCACTCATCATAAATGGTAATGAGTCCAAGACACAGGGACCTCTAGGTCTATCCTCTGGAATCAATGTGGTTGTCGTCGATAGAGGGAGACCAACAACTAACAAGGCAATGATGTTTCCTTGATAGGAGCACGAGGTGTAAAACTAAAGTGTTGTAGTACTGATGGTAGGACTGACATACTTGTGGGGATGGGAAATAACTGGGTCAGAAAATGGGTAGACTCAGACTTCCTTTGTTCAGAGCATGATGACATGGGTGACCTTGCAGCGTAGGGAACTAACTTGTAGGTGCAGGGATCATAGCTGTTTTAGGGACTGAAGGGTATGTACTGACTCTGGGAGGGTGAAGCTGATGGTAGATGTCGAGGGAGTTTTAGAGTGACATACTGCAGAATACTCTGAACAAAGGTGACCAAAATGGGGAAGCTGCTATGTGAGTAGACATGATCTGTTGTGGCACCAAGAGGCACCATTGATTCCTTCTTCGTAGTTTTAATGAGCTCCAAGAAGGGATAAAAGTGTGCTCTGAAATGGTACGGTCCTGTGGATTTTGCGAGCCCAGGATGGCTCATGCTCATGGTTGCTTTCATGTTTAGAGAGTCTGAAAGCGGTAAGTGGACTCTATTGGTGTTTCTTTTTCGTAAGTTTAGTCTCCAAGGCCCGAAAAAGCATAAAATGATGCGGATGGAGAACTCTTCTAGCCGATGTGACTAGAGTATACCTTTTTCGTAATTACTCTACGAGGTCCGGAAAAGGGGTAAACTTATACCAGGTAGATTCCCTTTCGGATATGTTTAGCGAGCATGAAAGGAAGCAAGATTGCTCGGCGATCTTTTCATTGTTTTAGGAGTCAGAAAAGAGCTTAACAAAAACTCCCTAAGTGCCTTTTTCGTAAAAGGGGTTGCTTGGCCCGAAAAAGGGATAAAATTATACCGAACAAAAATGGATTGATGAGGGCGAGAAGAGGTCTCAAGCATCGTCATCAGTGCGGAAAACTGGATCCGGTGACATAAATATTGTTGGAAATGGAGAACGGCCTATGTGGCACGCAAACCGAGGCTATGTGGCGGGCATGGAAAAAATGCCCGAAAACTCTAAAGGTGAGAGCGAGAAATGATCTCAAGCATCATCACGGGCGCGGAAAACTGAATCTGGCGATATAAGGCATGTCAGAAACGGAGAAGGTCCTATGTGGCACGCAAACCGAGGTGACGAGGGGGCGTGGAAAAAATGCCCAAAAAATCTAAAGGTGAGAGCGAGAAATGATCTCAAGCATCATCACGAGCGTGGAAAACTGAATCCGATGATATCAAATATATCAAAAACAGAGAGCAGTCGAAGTGGTACGCAAACTGGGGCGACAAGGTGTCGGGACACAATGTTGATATTGGTCCTGGTGAGAGCGAGAAATGATCTCAAGCATCATCACGGGAACGGAAATATGAATACGGCAGTGCAAATGGTGCAAAAAACGGAGGTCATAAGGACTCTGGAATGGTTAAAGGAAAGAACTAGGTTAAAAAATGGCTACAAATAAAGGTGATCCCACCAAGCGAAGGATGCAGTGGTGGGGAGAAATGATGACCCGTGGGGGCAAAATACTAGGTGTATCAAATCAATTGAAATATACAAGTGACACGTGACCTCAATAATGGTTGAGATCACGAATATGAAAAAGTGAGAAGGGTTAATGACCTGCCCCCATGCTATGTGCATGGGGTTTGTGATTGTGGACCACATATGTGTTGGTTTGAACGATGGGCTCATTGAGGTGTTGAGATAGAGATGATGGGGAAGGTTCAAAATGATTGATCATGCCCCCTATCCCGGGGTCGAGGTAATCTATTATGCCCCCTAACCCAGAGGTGTTAATGTGGTGCAGATGTTGTCTCAGAGAGAGATCAATAAGGCATTGAGCAACTGCTGGCGGGGTGTTATACCATGAGGCTGTGGGTCGTGGTGGCATACTGAAGTGATGATATGATGATGGGGGATTCCCTTTGTGGGGTGGATGCCCCCAGTATCTCTGACGAGGATCATGATGATGATGAGTAGGCAAGGTTTTGGGCCTGCCCCCATGTTGTGGACATGTGGTTTCCTGGTCTATTTGAAAGGGTTGAACCTGTGTTTCAAAGGGATCAATGGAAGGGGCCGACCGGACAGAGGGGTATCCAGTGGAGATCGTATAAATGGTGGGGTCAAGGCCAGGCATTTCGGTATCTGACCAAGTAAAGACATCAGTGAATTCTTGGAACAGTTGTTGGTATTCTCCAATCTCATGCTCACTGTGGGAGGTTCCTAATGTGATGCTATGAAGGGCACCAAGTGGGTCAGAGATGTCAATGTGGATGACAGGAGAAATATCGGCCATGGGATCCGTTAACCAGTCTATTTTAGTAGGAAGGAAATCCTTGGACTCAACCGCGGATTGGGTAGCGGTGGTGGATGAAGTCTCTTCCGGGAGGAAGTATGGACGATGGTGCATGTCTTCCCCGGGATAATCAAAGGTAGTAGGAGTCTCGAGAACCTCTTCATCATTGCGGAAGCTTTGAGTGGTCAAATCGAGTGATGAGGTAGTGGTAGTCGAAGAGATCATGTAGATGGTGTTAATCTCTGCGGATGAAGATGATGCAGGAGGGTAGATCTCCTTGATAGTAGGGGTGCCGTCTCTAGGTCCAAATTGTTCATCTCGTAGAGAGATGCTCTGTAGTCTGGGATGTCAGGACAATGGTGAGAGTAGTGCCCGTAAACACTGCATATAGCACAAGGATGGTTGGTGAGCAGTGATTTGTCGCGAGGCTGTAGAGGTGGCTCTAATCTAACTACTGGGATGCTGATGTCATCGTCCAACATATTCATATGCTCTTGGAGTGCCGATAAGTGTGGGCATTGATGAGTTCGATGGCCTATCTCATCGCATAATGAGCATTTGGGGGGAGCTCGAAACACTGGTGGGGGTTTAACTGCCTTAGGAGGTGGTATAGCAGTGTACGGTTTTGGTCCTCTGGCCCCCAGTGGGCTTAGTAAGAAGAGGGGGATTCGTTGACGTCGAAGCAATCGTGAGACCAGGAGAAGGTTTCGTTGACGACGAAGGGATTGCGACACCAGGAGGAGGTTGATTTGTGGTAACAATAGGTTGTACCGGTTGGAGGATGACGTTTGGTGTCGGCGGTGGAACGGGAGGTGAAATATACCACACGGGTAATCCCAATGTTAACCCGGGTAGACTAAGGGTAGCCATAACCGGGGCGCTTACTACACCCGAAGGAGGAAATAGAAAGGGGATGGTGTGGATGGGTGTAACACCGATGTGACTAGGGATCAATGGTGGTTGACTACCGGGTGTCTGTGTATTCTGTGAAAGAGTACAGAGGTTTGCGACATGGGTCTCCGGTGACGGTGGTGGAATGGCCTGGAATGTAGAGGTCATTGGTGTATCTGAGTAAAGTATGGGTCCCACAGAAGACACAAATGAGGTAGTTGCACCAGCAGCGGGTTCTTCAATCATGGGAAGAACATTTTCAGGTGTTGCAGGGGCATTGGGATCATAGTAGGTGAGTTGGTCAATTTTGACCACACGTCCCTCGTGGGGGAACATCATGGTGCGGAAAACGGAGGAGGCGACCGCTTTCATGGCGTACATGTAACTCCGGCCAAGTAAAAGGTTATAATCGAGCTGGGCGTTAATGACCTCTATGTCGATGAGCACAGTTTTCCCACCTAATTGGACGGGGACCTTGGGTAGTAAACCTTGAGGTTGAGCTGACCGGCCGTCGTAGGCCCGCAATGCAGTGGTGGATTGCTGGAGAGTAGGGGATCCCAACTTCTGCCAAACAAATGTGGACATGACGCATGTGGAGGCACCCTCGTCGATGATACATCGATAAATGACCAGATTCCGAATAGAAACAGAAACTTGGACTGCTATGGTGGAAGGCAAACGTGGTTCAGACTGGTCTAAATCAAAGGTCATCAATTTCGAATCATTTGGGTCAATCTCCCCAATGGCGGAAAGTAAAGTCTTGCGCTACGTAGGACAGTTTTTTAAGACTTCTAACGCAGACATGGCTGCGGGAGACTGAGCTAAGTCATCTACGATGTTGTAATTTGACGCAGCCCGTGCATTGGGGTTGTTGTTTATACGGCGGAGTGGGAAACGAGGTGCTTTAGAAGCGCCATCAAGTGGAAGAGGTGGTATCCATAATGTCTGATCGGTGGGATGAGCGTTAGTATCCTTATCGGCGGGGGTAGCCTCGGAGGTAGGACCATACTAGTTCCGTCGGGTTTGGATATTGACGTCGGCAGTGGACATCATCAATAAGTGGTGAGTGCCTGAATCAAACATGGGTTGATCAAGAGCTGCGTAAGTGATTTGTTGTGGTTGTACGTTGCCCTGTGGGGGGGCTAACAGCTGAGTGTTCACCACCCCTTGTGTTGGAAAAGGGTTTTGTAGCACCAAAGGCTGTTGTTGTGGTGGTGGAGGGTTGGGTGGCGGCTGAGGAGCCGCCTGCCCTTGACGATGGGCGTCATCTGTCCATAGTTGTCGAGCTCGCTCCAGATGTGGGCAAGCGTGGGTATAGTGGCCATAGACACCGCAAATGGAACAAGGATGGTTTGTTCGTAAATTAGCATTTTTGGCTTGCTTAGGTGGCCGATCAGGATTCTGATGAGCAGGCGCCGCGTTATTGTTTTGCGGAGGATGGGTAGGTTGTGGAGCTTGGTTATGGTTTTGGTTGTTTCCACGGTTACGACCTCTTCCGCGATTTGGTTGTCCACCCTGGTTGCGTTGGTTATTTTGGTATTGGGGCTGATGTTGTTGTGCATACACATGCCCTTGAGCATTGGGGGGATTCTGGGGATCCGCAGGTGCGGGAGCAGGTTGCGGTGGGTAGTATGCGGGTTGAGCTGGAGGTGGTCCAGTTGTCTGTTGGGGTTGTTGGTACCCCTGAGCTATTGGATGTGGTGGATTAGCTGGCGCAGTTTGCTGTGGGTACTGCAACGGTTGTGGTGAGAACTGAATGGGGTTCTGTGTAGTAGGTTGAGCATAGTATGTAGGAGGTACATACGCTGATGGCGCTTGCCCATAACAATGTTGTGGACAAGAGGGTCCATGAATGTGATGGGTCTGGTTTGTTGGAGCATAAGAAGTTGTTGCTCCGGAACTGGATGTATCCCTAGAGAGGTCTGGGGCGGGCATGGTGCTCACCATGCTGAAAGGTTTAGGTTGCGGGGGTAATTTGGCCAATGATGCCATCAGCGGCATGTGATGCCCCCGGTGCGTCGCCACGTGAAGAGTCACCTCGTGGGGCGTCAGGTATGATTGTGTATAGATAACCCGACTGGGCGTAGATGAGATCAAACTGTTGGGCTTTGAGGATGGCCTCTTCTTCAGACTGGGGTCTTTCAGATGCCACATCCTTCGCAATGAGAGGGAGGAGGGATTTTAGGAACCAATCTAAAAAGATACGGTCGTCTAATTTAATTTTACAGAGGCTTCGGCGTCGACGCCACTCATGAATGTGGTCAGTGATGTGGGTGGCTGTGGTTTGTCTGCAAGACAGTAGGATCTCGACGCCCGCATCATAGCGGACAGGTAACTGAAAGAACTGCAGGAAGGTCGAGGCAAGGGAGGTAAAGGTGGCATGCGTCCCATGGGGCTGCTCGATATACCACTTGGCTGCAGAGCCAGTGAAGGTGCGTTGTAATAGACGGAGGCGGACAGAGTCGTCCACTATGGAGTTGGAGGAACACCATAGATGGAAGGACATGATATGGTTCTGGGGGTCTTCACCTGCCTTGCCCTCAAATTTAGGGATGTCAGAGGGGAGTTTGGTGGGCATGTGAGGCCACGCAGGATCGTGTCTGATGGGGTCATTTGTGAGCCTAGCTAAGTCTGGCAGGTTCAGACTCGCCATGTATGGTAAACTAGCAGATGTGGTGACTGGAACTGGGACATGCCTGGCCATTGTGGTATGGTGTAGGGGTCCAGTAGCGCCTAAAGGTATGCTAGGTATGGAGGGTATGTGCCCTCCAATAGGTGTATTCTGGTATGGTCCAACGCCTCCAAGTGCAACATGGGTTACACTTGGGTTAGGAATAGCAGTGGGGATTCCTGGGATAGGGTTTGTGGAAACCAGAGGGGGTGTGACCCCTATGTTGGGTATACCGATGACAGGTGGTGGCCCTGTGTTGGGAATTCCTAAATGTGGAGTGTTACCCATGTTGGGCATACCCAGGGGGGTGGTAGTCGCCATGGATGGCACCACCGCAGAAGGGTCTGTAGATGTCTCACCTATGGTGCTGGTAAACAGTGGATCAAATGGTGTTCCAGACATAATGGTGGTTGGTGGTAACTCTGTGGGGTTTTCGGATTCTACCTCCAAATCAAAAGTGAAGTGAGGTGTGTCAGAATCGGATGACTGTCTAGTTGATTGACGATGTGTCGAATCAAGGGATAAGGCTCTGCGTCTGTGACGTGGAGAGCCAAGTGGACTAAACTCTGGGAGTTCGCCCTGTAGACGACAAGAGCGTCTAAAATTCTCAATGGTGAGAATATGTTTTTTGTGTAAAAGATTTGTTTAAGTATCAGGTGGTGATATATATATAAAAGACTCAAAACCCTAATGCAACCAAGGGTGCAAGAAGGGGAGTGAAAAAAGAAGGCTCTCAGGCCAAAAAATCAACCTCAAAAAAGGCACTTATTCTAGCAGCTGTGCTACAATAAGTGGAGGAATGCAACAACTGGTCAGAATACCAACATGCAAACAGCTCCTAGAAAAAATAGGTGTAACTAGACCACAGGTAGGTTGAAATCATGCAAACACCTAACTAAAAGTATTGTGACTCAAACAAACGATATCCTCTGCAAGGTGATGAAATCCAAGTCAGACAATATGAGTGCTGAGACAACGACTAGATATCCCCCTACCGGGAGGGACACCGGGTAATCAATCCTAAAGACAGGCTACTAGGATACTCCATTCATGACGCGTCGAGAAAAGGTAAATCTGTCGTTTGGTCCTTTGATCGCAATATCCCAATACAGGGATATCCCGAGAACTGCGAATGGTAGCCCTTCGGTTACTGAATGGATTTCGGTATTCCACTCAGGCTTCCGGAACCATCCTCGCGACTTCAACCCTCCTAAGGGAGAGGCCTTCCCACAAACCGGTTGTGACCGCGCCAAAAAGTACTAAGAGATTTTTAACTCCCTAATTAGACAACTTCTATGTCTCAGATGTAAGAACTGAGGGGTGTTATTGGAACACCTATCCCCCCAATACTACCTAGCTACAAGAATTCTTTTAGTGTTCCCCAAGTGGGGTTAAAAGTGTGTTGAAATTAGGGTACGTTTTAAGGCTTAATTCAATTAAGTGATCGAGTGAGTGCACGTGAGGTATTGTAAACTGAACTTGAAAAAATTAAATGCTTTACAGGAAATTTTCAAAAAATAAAGGATTTTTCGAAAATAAAAAGCAAATATTTATGACTTTTTTCACTAAATGGAATTTAAATGCTTTTCAAAAAATAACTCAAAAAACAAAGGATTTTTTGGATTTATGAAAGCAAATAATAGACTTTTAAAAGAAATAAATGGATTTCTTTGTTCAAGAAAATTGCTAAGGGCAAAATTCTAAAGAAGTAAACAGGAAAATCTTTTAATCTAGATAAAAAATGCAAAATGAGTCTTTGTTTCACTTTCTTGAAATTTTTTAAAAAGATTTCTAGATTGCCTTTTAAATAGTAAAAAAAATTTCAAAGCTGTAAAATATGCAGAATTTAATACTGTAAAAAATGTGCTATGGGTAGAAAGTACAGTAAAAAAAATTTTCAAAATCGGGATGGCCGAATGAAAAATTCAGCCGCGCGGGTTTTGACAGAAAAGCCGCGATGGACCGCGCGGGTTTCTGTCGCACAGTCGCGATGGACCGCGTGGGATTTGGGCACACAGTCGCGATGTGCAGCGCGGAAAAATTCCGCGAAGCCGCGATGTGCAGCGTGCAAATAGGCCGTGAAGCCGCGGTGAACCGCGCGGAAAAGGGGCGCGCAGTCGCGATGTGCAGCGCGGTAAATGACCGCGATGCCGCGATGTGCAGCGCGGAAATCGGCAGCAAAGCCACGGTGAATCGTGCGGAAAAAAGGCCAAAGGCCGCGATGGACCGTAGCGGAAAAAATACCAAAGGCCGCGATGGACCGCGCGGAAAAAAGGCCGAAAGCCGCGATGGACCGCGCGATTGTCAGGCTAAAAACCGCGAGGTGAAAGCCATGCACAGAAGCCGAAAAACGAACCCAAAAATTAAGAATTTCAGGCTGTTAATGGGGCCAAAACTCAGAGCAGCAATGGATCTGCTGTCTAAGATGGCAGATCTATGGATCTAAGGTTAAAAACTAATAAAAAACTAAGATTAAAAAGCAAAACTAGAGATCTATTGTTCAAAAACCCAGCGGAGTCGCCAAAAACTGTTGGCCCGGTTTTGCAACCAGGCTTAGTGCTATGGGCACCTGCTAACTAGTAGCAGCAGTTTCAATGGAAATAAATAACAATAAACTAATTAAACAAGACTAACCATGGATCTATGCAAAGATATTAAGCAAATAACAAAAATAATGTAAAATCAAGAACAAGATAATGTAAAATAATGAATTTGTATTGAAAGAATGGGGCAAGCAAGTGCTTGCGGAATCAATACCTCTAATGGTGAGGTTGAATGGCTCCAAGGATGAGCAACTCCAATCTCCAATGGTCTCTTCTCCAATGTGGTTTGCAATGGCTAAAATGCTCAAGGGAGATTTCAGCAGCATAAGGATGAGATAATGGATGGATGTGAAATGAGGAGCCCCTACCACCTTTTTATAGGTTTTGGTGGTGGGGAATACCATTTGTGGTTTTGTGGAAACCAAATGGTATTGACCAACATGGTTTAGGTTACTTTTCCCTCCTTTTTCCTTTTTTGAATAAAAATAATATTTTAATTCCCTTTTTAATATTTTTGGGAATTTGGACCCTTTTTTAGGGTTTTTTATGCTTTTTTGGGAAAAAATAATATTTTTTAATGGAAAAAGGGGTGTACTTAGGTCTTTTGGTGACCTTTTGTTGGTTTCAGAGGCTCTGATGGTGAAAAAGTGGATAAATGGGTCATGTGAATAGGGAAATGAGCTAGTGAGCACTTTTTGGGTGTTAACACTTCCCTCTCTCTAACCCAAGCACCCCTATATTTCATTATTTCCCTAACCTCCCATCCCTATTTATAACCCCAACCCCCTCTCTCTATTTATCTAAGCCTACAATCCCCCTTCTCTCTCTCTCTCTAATCCCTAACCATAATACTCCTAACCATATACCTACAATGGTAAGCATCGATGCCCCCACCCACTGTGATCTCTCTCTCTCTCTCTCTCTCTCTCTCTCTCTCTAAAATGTAACATATGTTCTCTTTCCCTCTATCGCACCCCCCACCTCGAAACTCCCACTCCTCACCCTCCTAACCCTATCCCATTCTATTTCTCTATCTACCCTACTACTAAACCATCTCCCCATCCCTCTCTCCCTCTATCCCTCTCCCTCCTCCCAACTTCACTCTCTCTCTAGAAACTCTTAACCCCTAACCTCTCTCTCTCTAAACCCCTTATATCTCTACCTCACTCCCTCTCTCTGTCTCTCTCTATCCTCCCCCAAATATCCACTCTTAACATTCCTACCCCTACACTCCCCATTATCTCTCTCTCTCTCTCTCTCCCTCCCCCACTATTAACCACCTCCCCATCCCTCTCTCTCTTTATCCCTCTCCGCCCTACTTCCCCCCTACACTTAACAACCCACTCCTACTCCTACCACTAACCACAACCCTTTGATTTCACACACTCTCTCTCTTTCTCTCTTTACCAAACACCCTCTCCTCACCCTCTTTCCATCCCCCATTCACTCTCTATATTTAAACCTCTATTAACCCCCAAGCTCTCTAGCTCTATATTTAACTGTACCTCTCTCTCTAAATCCCTAACCCCCCATTCTCTCTATCTTTGAACCCCTAACCTCCAATATCTCTCTCTATAAACCCCAAACCCCCAATCCCTCTCTCTCTAAATCCATAACCTCCAATATCTATCTCTAAACCCCAAAACCCCACCACCAACCACCATCCCTCAATCCCTCTCTCTCTAAATTTCTAACACCCAATATCTCTCTCTCTCACTTTGTCACTCTCAAACCCCCACTACCCACCCTCCTACCCCTTCCTCCTATTCTTTTTCCCTCTTCCCAACACAACTAACCATCAATACTCCTCCCTGTAAACACATATCTTCTAATCTCTCTCTCTGTAAAGCCCTAACCTCCAATCTCTCTCTCTATATACACCCCTAACCTCCAATCTCTATCTCCAAATCCATAACCTGCAATCGCTCTCTAAACCCCTAACCCCAATGTCTCTCTCTCTCTCTCTCAAAACCCCACTCCTAACCCTCCTACCCATCCTCCCCACTCTATCTCTCTATCTCTCCCACACCACTAACCATCGATACTCCCCCTTTGATCTCTCTCTCCTTCTCTCTCTAAACTTGTATTAACTCCCAATCTTTCTCTCTCTATCTCTCTCTATCTCTCTCTCTCTCTCTCTCTCTCTAAACCCCTAACCCCCAATCTCTCTCTTTCCCTCTAAAAAACTAATTTCCTCAACTTTCGTCTCTCTCACTACAAACCCCTAACCCCTAATATTTGTCTCTCTCTCTCTCTCAATCTAAACCCCTAGCTCCTAATCTCTCACTCTCTCTCTCTCTCCCTTCCTCCCACAACTAACCATCCATACTCCCTTCATCATATCTCTCTCTCTCTAAAACTCTAAAAACCCTTGATCCCCTCTCTCTCTCCCTCTCTATACCCCTAACCACAAATCTCTCTCCCCCTCTAAACAGTTATCCTCTAATTTCTCTCTCTATAAAACCCTAACCTCCAATCTCTCTCTCTCTATAAACACTTAACATCAAATCTCTCTCTCCAAATTCCTAACTGGCAATGTTTCTCTCTAAACCCCTAAACTTCAATCTCTATGTCTCTCTCTCTCTTTGTGTCTAAACCCCTAACCCAAAATGTCTCCCTCTCTCTCTCTCTCTAAATCCCTAACCCACAATCTCTCTCTCTCTCTCTCTCTCTCTAAAGCACTAAGCCCCAATCTCCTTCTCTCTCTAAACCCCCAAATTCCAATCTCTCTCTCTCCACCCTTAAAATCTCAATATATTTGTCTCTCTCTGTAAACATCTAACCTCCTATATTTTTCTTTCCCTTTCCCTTTCCCGATAAACCCTTAACCCCCAATCTCTCTCTCTAAACCCCTCACCACCAATATTTATGTTTGTAACTCTATGTTCATGTCATCCCAGCACCCCCTATCTGGTTTTTGCTAACTATCCTCCTCCTTCCTGTCCTCCTCCTATCCCTCTCTTTCTCTCACCCCCATCATTCCCTAAGCCCCTTTCTCTCTCTCCTCTCTCTATCCTCCTTTCCCTAAACCCCCCTCTCTCTTTCCAACCCTTCCTTTCCCTAACCCCCTTCCTCTCTCTAACCCAACCCCCTTATTTCTCTCCTCCTTTCACTAACCCCCATCCCTCTTTATAACCCCACTCCCGCTTTCTCACTCAACCCCCAA